>OY979716.1:7941482-8286482 GCA_963855995.1 Muricea muricata
GGTGGAAATATAAACTGTTCAAGTCGCACAACATAATTATTGCGGTCAACTGTTTACTGCCGTGGTATTATGTCTTTAATGCTGAATATATATCCAAAGGAACCAAGCGGTCACAGTAAGAGCATGAGTGGTCAAACTTTGCTAATTCTAGTAGAGAACTTCATTTCTAAATCCTAGGTTTTTTGTTGATATAAAGGCTATAGCTATGTTAGTAACGTCTTGTCTTAAATTCATGCACTTTAGACAATGATCGAAGTGCAGGAACAATGTATAGCTGTCATTATACGTGATATTGAGTATTTTTAGAAGAGTACAGATCGCTATGCAGTTCTCAGCTGGGCTGTCTTTTTCAGCTATATGATCATATACTAGTTTAGCCTGAAATTTTGCCAAGTTTGTAAATATATATATATATATATATATATATATATATATATATATATATATATATATATATATATATATATATATATATATATATATATATATATATATATATAATATATATATATATATATATATATATATATATATATATATATATATATATATATATATATATATATATATATATATTGTAAATTCTTTGAAGCTCTATTAATTAATGATTTCTACTGTATTATGTATATGCTTGCTTCTTTGTATCATATTATATAAACGTTTTATTAAACCTCTCTGACAATTATATAGCCAAGACTTTTCCTTTGAAACAAACATTGGTTGAAAAAACACATTGGTTAAAATGACCAAAAAAAATTGGTCGTTTGAATGCACCTCAGAGAACCAATTTTTTATGGTGGTTTAAACCCATAATATTTGGTTATATTAACCGATAATAAATTGGTCAAAACAACCTTATTAAAATGTTAATTTAACCAATTGTTTATTGGTAATATTTACCAAAAATTAACTGGTCAAAATAACCAATTAATTTTTGGTCAATTTCACCAATAAACAATTGGTTAAATTAACATTTTAACATGGTTGTTTTGACCAATTTATTATTGGTTAATATAACCAAATATTATTGGTTAAAAAGACCATTAAAAATTGGTTCTCTCAGGTGCATTCTAACGACCAATTTTTTTTGGTCATTTCAACCAATCTGTTTTTACATAAAGGCTATAAACACACAAAAGTACAGAATATCTTATCCAATCCTTGTAAAAATAAGCTGACTGAGCATTTCTAGTGTATTGCCGTTGCACGTTTACTTCCGCCAAACACCACAACTTGTGCTTATGGCAACGCAGGCAGCTACTAAGGCCTTGGTATGAGGATGATACTGTAATGGTTAAAAAACGACTGGGGACGAGTCTGCATGAAAATACAATAATACGAAATATTTACCTGGTTTGCTGTGGAAATAAGCAAAAGTATTCGTGAAAATATTCACTCCCCCCGGTATGGGCGCCCACGAGGAATTTTTGTGACGATTGCGCGTGACTTTCAAATTATTTTGAAGCTTGAACTTTCAACTCTGACACTTCAAGTTGATTTTGGGTGGGTGGATTTTCATATTGAAATTTGATCGAAGTTTAAAAAATCATCTTCAGAAACTCAATATTATATAAAGTACTATTGGATTACATAATATAAATACACATAAAGACAAAGAAGCCACATTCATCGGACACAAAAGAGGCAAGACTTCGTAATGGCAGCAATTTTTGCTAATTATCCTGGAACAAAATTGGAGATAAAGTAGATGGCACAATCTCAGAACAAACCGAAACTGGTCTAAATTGTTTTTAAGTCATCTGTGATTATGAGAAGGTGCAGGAATTGTATGGTACTTTGACTACTCGGCGATAAAAAAGAAAAAACCCTGACGTATACCTAGCGCGCGTGCCCCCCAATAGAAGAATCCAAGATGGCGTCGCAACCGGGCAAAAACATTAGGAATTGTATTACGAAAAACAGGGTTTTTGAGCTTTTTTAATGGTTTAACCTCTGCGAATCACGTTCAACTGGACTTTTTTGAAAATAGACCACTATTGCAGAGGTTTTGAACGCAAAATGAGAAGAGTGGGCTAGATTCTTACAAAATTATCGTTTGATAAAGATTTCAAGGAGCGGAAGTTTTGACCGGTTTCGTCGGTTTGTGTGGATTCTTGGACTTCGAATCACAATCGATCGCATATATTTAGAAAAAGATGTTTATCATATATCAAATATCGTTCGTTAAAGACTTCTGTAGCAGACAACTGGTTGTTTAGCATGTTTTCTAACTTTTTTGCAAATTATTACTTCTAGTGACTTTGATTTTGTGTGTTATTTGGATTTTTTCTTAGTATTAAATGTGAAATTGAATATCTGCATAAAATTTGTCCTTCAGTATAGGTACACTACAAGTTTTGCAGGAGGCATGATGATTGACTTTAAGTGAGGATAAGCTAATAATGGACATGCAGCAGTTCTGCTTTGGGCATGCAAAGATGTCATATTTATTATTAATTGCTTGCAAAGATGTCATATTTATCATGTTTATTAATATACCTATAGCTATAGCTATAGCTGATACCTATAGACAGAAGTCAATGTTACAAGTTATATTGCTTAATTATCTCTGTAGCAATCCTAAAGAATATCTGATTTTATAATAAACTGCCTTGCAAACACTGTGTTCACATTCCCACACATTTACAAGCATTTATAAATGTCTTGTTAACAAGCTTGCAGAAGCTTTATAAAATTACAGTATTTCACAACTTATTTTCATCTTTGCAACACATTTTCCCCAGGCACAGCTTGTTGACAAATGGTAAGATTTTCATGTGCAGATTTCAATATTATAATTCATTCTGAGTAAAATCAGAATCACATTGGTAACCAGCAATTTGAATTTTGAACTTTATCAAGCTGTACATCTATAATTTATGATACCAGACATTTTCTGAGTTTTGATGACGCAAAACCTGGTCATTTTAACAGATCTTTGCTTCAAGTATATTAAATGTTAATTTGATTCATGCATGTTATCAAGCACCATGCATGTACACCTACACTTTAATAATATTATGAGTCTCTAAAACTATGCTTAGCTTGTCAGATTTACACAAATTATATTTTTTGATATCAATAATCATAAATCAATAGAAACCAATTAATGGAAACATGGGTTTCTTTCATACCTATTTAAATAATTTGTTGTTACATTTGTGCTACTTTGTCAGCAGATCCTGATACGTTCTCTACATAGTGCACTTCATATGATCTAATTGTTGTATTTAAATATACTCATGTAACTGTTCGTTTACTGAGTCCAACATATATATTTACTGGCGCACCTTTTGTCGGGACAGTGCATTAATGCATTTTGGCGTAACTACAAACACTTTAATTCCTTATACCTTATGTGGAGGTTTTTTGTACCGAATCTAGACTAGCATGCACCTATTTCAAAAAGAAGTCCTTTTGGATACATCAAACATAGCATTGCAGATAGCCTGGGTTTGAGCATAACCTGCAAAATAACGATCATGCATCGTGTTTAACATGGTCACAATGCTTAGCAATGTACAATTATAACTTCGAATGCCTTGACTTACTTCGTTGAGGCTACCCACATGTACGCTAGGCGTACCTATTTTTTAAAGCAATATAATAATAGGGTTTTACAAATTAACATTTTATTAACAAAGAACCATGCGCAAAATTTGTACATCATTTATTTGTTCAGCATCAGAACCAATCTGCGCATCATCTCCAACAAATCATATTATATTCTGCACAACATACAGTAACTAGAGAATACAAGTCAAGATTAGGATATAAGCATAGTGTTTGGTTTAGTCATAATATACTTATTAAGTAACTAATTAAGTAATTATTAAGTAACATTAACTTGTTAATGGTAACATAATCTGCTGTAATTTACTGGAGATAACATGCAGACCATCTGACCATCAATCGATCTATTTTCGAGCCAAATTCATCTTGCCTTTCTGGCTGCCTTGTTAAGCGGGCCAGCCAGATTGCCATATCAACAGCCCCTAAATCATGCAATAACTAAACTAAAAGTTCAGTTTAATGATACTGTGTACTTCAAGGTGAACCTAAGACTTCAACTTCTAATGCATTGAAAACTTTCTTCCCGTCAAGATGAGATACGTCGCCATCAGATGGAAGTTGATATGTATTTCCAAAATTAATTTCGACCTTTTTAGATCCATCTTGGTAAATGACTAAGTCATCAACACCAAAACATGGCCACTTGTCCCATTTAAAGCAAATGGCTTTCTCGTCACTCTCATTCTTAAGATGCAATTTCATCGACGAGACTGTGTTAAGACCGTAATTGCGGAGAGAAAATACAAAAGATCCAGGAGCAGTTATGCAATAATCATCACCACCTATATCAAATAATGCTAGATTTAGAATCCATAATTATTCTTTTATTTCATTTAAATGTAGCCATATTTTACATCTCGCCCGCTGTAAATCAGATTATATACGGCCAGTAGCAAAAACATGACGACGGCACAAAAACTAATACAGTTTTTGAACAAGAAAATATCAAATACAACGAAAAAATAGATTCTTATTAATCTGACACTGCAGAGAACAACGAAAAATTCGTTGTTTCGAGCGGAATTCGAACTCGCTTCTTCGAGTTTCTAGACCGCCGCTCTACCAATTGAGCTATCGAGTCAACTGCGATTGGTAGCTTAAATAGGGAATATAGGATAAAATTAAATATTTTTAAAAAGCTAATGCCGAACTGGAAGCGCAAATATATTTTTTCAAATATGAATAAACGCATACCAGGTGATCTGAAAACACAAAAATGTGCTGGTATCAGTTGTCATTCAAATAGAAATGTGTTCCTCAATCCAAACTGCCGTGTTTATTCTGTAATAAAATTTACCTTGGTTTTAATTTAAAATCTCTTCTAGAATAACTTTCTTTACTACGTACGTTTACATAATAATTGTTTATTATGATATATATTGCAGTTGTTTTATGCCCTATAATTGGTCAATTGCATGCAGATAAATGCAACTATCACGCAATCTGCAGATAACTCAGTTATAGCGCTTTTGAATGGTCTGTAGTAAATGCTCAAGTTTGGTAAAGTCTTTTATATCCTCGTGTCCTATCGGTTGTTCGTGATTTAATTTTTGCTAGTTCTTCTTTGCTAATTTTGCTAGTACTTCTTTTTCAGTTCAAGGCATTTGGTGGTGTAAACGTCTTTCATTTCACTGAAACCTTCATCATCGATATCTACACACCTACCGTCGTTTTGAATTTTTTTTCAGTCCGTATTTCAACGTCTTAAGGCTCCACATCGTATAAGCAGAGCCATCCTTTTTTCGTGTTTTGACGTAAAAAATTTTTACAACCCGAGCAGTTTTGCCTTTTTTGGTTGGCTCTGCAATCTCTTTTTCAAGAGATTAAATCAATCTAGTTTTTCATATCTCTGTGGATGGTTCTGAAATAAAATCGAAACACCGCGCGTCCTCAAAGACAAGCGTCTGCGTGTTATGTCGTTACAAAAATATTTCGTGCACTTAAATTGGATAAGACTTGCGGCTAATCCCATTTGACTCGACAGCTCAATTGGTAGAGCGGTGGTCTAAAATCCTGATGATGGGAGTTCGATTCCCGCTCGAGACAATCAATTTTTCGTTGTTCTGTGCAGTGTCAGATTGACATGAATCTACAATCCTGGACAAAACATTGACGACACTTTTCCCAATATCGTCATCTTCTTAGCTCGACATTGTTATTACATAGAACAAACCTCCCCCATTCCCCCTCCGATCAATGCTGTTCTGTTGTTTTCATTTCTTACAGATTCAACATTGTTTTGGGGGCGAGGGGGTAAATTGAGGGGCCTATTTTGATGTTTTTTCATTAGGTACGCACATGTCAAGCAAGTAATTAGAGTGTAGTCAATAGTTTTGTCCAGGATTGTAGTATGAGTCAATGGATAGCGTATTGTTAAAATGTTATATTTGTGAGCTGGAGTAAGTTCCATGTTTCACCATTTAGTTCGAATTGTTTAGTATTTTTGGTTATCATGCAAAAATAAATTGTCCGGGAAAAACTTACCCCAGCGCCATGACCATCCAGCAGTTGTATATCCTCCGAGAATCAGGCTGACGTTATCTTGTTCTGCTTTCACAACTGTCAGTTTTAGTGCCGTACTGTGACATTTGACTAGAAATTTCCAACCCGTCCACACATCTCTTGTCGCTCGCCAACAATTTTGCCAAACTCCAACCTTAGGGAGCCATTTCTCCAGTTTGCTTTTAACTTCTGGGGGCTCAGATGACAGTATATCAGATTCGAAGGAATAAGCTGATATAAATAAAGAACATGTATTTCTTATCTTGTTCACTAAGTATTGATTAAGAACCCTATTTCATTTTTATTCAGCTTCGCAACAAGTGCAGGTTTATCACGACAGTGGTGCCCTTATGTTTTACCCTTCCTGTCTAATTTCTCTGTGAGAATAAACCGGGGTAGGTACGAAACAGCTCACCACTTTTGATAGTGACTTGAATTATATCATATTCACATGATGTCTAAGGTCATGGTGAGATGAGAAAACTGGAAATCGAACCCTCCACTGGTTACGGCCAAACTTCAGCGACGAAAGTGGAAGAATACTCACAATGCCGAAATATTAAACTTTGAAGTAGAATTCCCCATTTATACAATTTCAAAAATTCACTGGTCAACATGATTATATTAAACAGTTTAATAAAACCACATTGTAGTACATACTGAATTACACATGGTATCAAATAGTAAAATGATTTACATGGTACTTTAAATAATCAGTGCCAGGTAATTTAAACAAGCATCTGACAAAAAGCAAAATTAACCTCCGTAATTTAACACCTTATTCTATGTAACAGGGTACGCAATTGCTTTATTAAGGATTTTTCATGAGTTGCGTGCCAAACGAGTTATTGGGCTCACCGATTGTTTGGAAAACAAGAAAAATCATAAGAGTTGGTCGAGGCGCTAGTTGAGGCTAACACTAGCGTATGATTTGGTCTCGGATATGCTTTGATCAGTAATAGAGAGGTTCAGACTTCGCTTCCAATACCTCTAACGCTACCTAAATCCATCAGCAAATCAGATGTGTCGTACCAATCCGAGTAACCTATTAAGTTGTTTAAAAATCGGGAAAAGGTAGCGGTATTGGTAGAAGTCAAATCTGAACCTCTCTAACATATATTATACTATTTACACAAAAGTAACGGGGAAATATTCACGCGCTTCTTGGCCCTGCTTACTCGTTTTATTGAGCACGCGATTCAACAAAATAATGAAAAAGCTTCTTTGATTCCATGTTTATTTTTTAAAAGACACTTCCGCATGTTCGGTTTAATTGTACGTAAAGTTTTTCTGTTGAACAGAAATGATTGTATCGTGTGTTGGAAATAATAAAACGAAATAAATTTGAATTGTTTACCTGAGCATATTTTGCCGTCCCCAAAGTAATCCTCGCGACATCTACAGCTGTAGGATCCTTCCGTATTTTTGCAATCCGCGTTTGCATCACATTCATTACTAGATTCTTCTGAACATTCATCAATATCTGAAACATCGACATGTAATAAATATAGTTTCCTTAATTTATGCACTCACAATGCATGTTTATAAACTTGATTCAAAAAATTTTTTAAGGCTTGGCTTGACGTGCGATGTGTTCTTCACGTTTTCAGCAGAAAACGTTCGTCGACAAGTTATGCAGAAGAATTGTTACATTAAACGAGATTACCTGTAAGTTGAAGTTTGATGGTGATTCTATCCACTTGTCACACCGGAACAAGGGGTCACATGAGATTACGTGATGTACCAAACCTTCAGTCTTTAACAATTATACAAACACTGCATTTCATTTGGGTACGGTGGGCCGAACAGAACTAACAACCCCCAGGGCAGGGTGTGACCCCTTGTTGCGGTGTGGCAAGTCGATAGAATCACCATCAAACTTCAACTTACAGGTAAGTCTCGTTTAATGTAACAATTCTACCTCCTTGTCACACCTGTCACAAGGTGTCACATAAGACTTCACAGCCCAGTGTTTGAGTGAGAAAGTTCTCAGTCGCCCAGGTTAATAACAATAACCAAACTTTAATATCAATATATCAAATAAATTACAATTTTGTATCTAAAATGGACTGTCCAAATTGGCCCAAATGTGAAAAAAACTGTTTTATTAGTATAGAACTTTGCAAAAGTTGACTCCCTTGACCAACCTGCGGCAGCCAAAATGGTGTGAATAGGCACATTAGCTGCCTTAGCAGCAGAATTGATGTAGATGCTGCACGACCACTGTAAGGTTTAAATTGATCAATGTCAATGCCAACTTGAGACATGTTAGCTTTAAGCCATCTGCTTAAAGTGTCAACAGTAACAGCCTTAAATGATTTTTGGAAACTTATTAACAATCGTGATTCTTGACCACGCTTGTCCTTAGTCATTTCCAAGTATTTGCTTAGCACTGCCTTTATACAAGTATTGGTATCCTGTGGATACGCTGGTATCTCAAGAGGAGCCTGATGTGTCCCTGGACTGGTATGTTTTAGGCACCCCTTGATATAAAAAAATACAACCTGAATTTTTTATAGTAATGTTATTTATGTCCGACAAAATTAATGTTTGGGTTCTCTGTCCTGACAGAAGAATAAGCATCATAGTTAATTTCTGGGTAAGTTGCTTTAGAGAAATGTCTGTGAGATTTGGTAACTTCCTTAAATACTGCTATACCACTCCCACATCCCAGGTATCAACATAACGTGGGAGCGCTGGTTTAAGTTGAAAAATCCCTTTTAAGAACCGACTAACCATTGGGTGTCTCCCAAAATTGATTTGGCCAGGTAGGCTAACAAAGGTTGATAGTGCTGATCTTGCTGTGTTTATGGCACTGTATTGCTTCCCTTCATCAAATAGCTCAGTCAAAAAATCCAGGGCTTTGCCTAGAGGTGGAGCAAATGGATCAATTTTCCTTGTACTACAAAAGCTTCGCCATCGTTTGAGATAAACTTTATTCTGTTTCTGAGTCCCATCTCGTCAGACACTAATGAGGATTTCAGTTGACCGTTTAGAAATTCCTTGGTTTTGGAAGGATTCCCAGATAAATGGCAAGCCATCAGGTTCATCCTCCCCTGTAGTGGAAGTTTTCGCTCTGGATTGAATGGCAGGAACACAATCCCATCTCTTTTGGGCAGTAACCTGGGGTTTGCAACTAGCATTCTCGTTGCTTGAGGAAACCAGGCTTGAGTTGTCCAACAAGGAATCACAAGAATACCTTCTGCAACACCGCGGAAAAACGTCTGCGCATGCGCGAGAACAAAAAATGGCGAAAAATTTAAATTCTACTTTTGTAAACAAAAGCATGGCTTTTAAAAATTTAAGGTAAGTAAAAAACGCAAGAAAAATTTAGTGAACGGCTAGGGCAGATATCAATGCTAAGGCCTCTAATGTTCAAAATGAGTAAACAAACTTATATAAGGCCAAAAACCTTGTTTTTCGGCACCCATGCATCGAGAACTTCGTACTTTATTACCAGTTAGTGAATTTCAAACTTAAAATATAAGCAAATTGTCAAAAATATAAGGATTTAATGTTGCTACATATTTCGAATAAATACCAAAGTTTACTTATGCTCAACGCAAAAATTATTGATGCTACGCAAAAAACGTTGTTGGCAAAAATGTGGATAATATTAGCCTATGGAAAATTTCCTTGTTCATTCAGTCGCGTAGCTTTCGTAAACAATAAATTTTTCATTCCTCACCTTTGACCTGCATCTAAAATACTATTATTTTCTAGGCATGTAAACTACAATTATTTCTTCTTTTTAAGTTCATACGTTCGTTGGTTTGCTAGTAATTTTACTCCAAAGCACATATGTGAGGTACTTCTTTTCACCGCCATATTGCAAAATAAACAAGCTCGAAACCCCGATTCATTCGATTCGTCAAGCCAATCTCAATACAATTGACGCATGCGCAGACGTTTTTCCGCGGTGTTACCTTCTGCTAATTCTTCCTCCATTTTGTGTAATATTCGACCAATTAAGCTAAAAGGAGGGAAAGCATAGAATTTTATGTCGCCCCAATTTTGAGTCAATGCATCAACTGCAAAAGCTTGGGGGTCAGGCTTCCATGAAATATATTTTCTACTTTGTGGTTGAGCTTTGAAGCAAACAAGTCAACCTCTGGTTGGGAAAATGTTTGTGTAATCTGTTGAAAAACTTCAGGGTTGAGGGCCCATTCTGTTGCATCATTAAATTCTCGAGATGCTTTATCAGCCATTATATAGTTTACCCCGTGTGCATGTGAGGCAGTTACCCAAATGTTCCTCTCGATGCACCATAACCAAAGCTGTCTCGCTAAAGTATTACAAGGCCTGGAGTGACTTCCACCCGTATTGTTAATAGAGCTAACGGCTGTAACTTTGTCAATCTTTAAGCTCATATGTACATTGTGTAGATCTTCACAAAATGATTTCAAAGCAAACATTGCAGCTAACATTTCAAGTTGATTTATGTGGAATTCTGACTCAGCAGTGTTCCATCTACCACCTTCCGTTTGGTTATTATAGTGGCACCCCCAACCAGCCAATGAGGCATCAGAATATGTTGTGAGGTCAGGGGAGCCCTGGGAGATAGGTTTTTGCTTCCTTCAATTGAGTCTGCCCACCAAACTAAACCTTGTTTTGTTTGGTGCGAAAGGGTCATTTTTGCATCAAAATTACCCTGATTATTTCTGAGGGCCTCACATTTTTCAACCTCAAGTGAACGATAGTACAATTGAGCATGGGGCACTGCTAAAAAACTGGCAACCATGAGCCCCACTACATGAGCCACCTCATGAATAGTTGGTCTGGTTTTATTATATAAGTGTTCACAGGCCATCTTCAGTTTTCTAGACTATTCTGAAGTCAGTGAGACAGTCATACTCATAGAATTCAGTACAAAGCCTAGCAACACTAGTTGTTGTGTTGGTGTTGGTGTTGTAGTCGATTTTTCATCACGAAGGATAAAACCTAATTGTTTAAGCAATGCTGATGAATCATTGACATTTTGTTCACACTCAGAATTCCTTGTAAATAGGAGTCATCAATATAGCCAAAGATTATATGGCCTTGTTGCCGTAAAGTGGCATAAACAGGCTTGAGTATTTTTGTAAAAATCCTTGGCGCACATGCCAGTCCATTTGGTAAACAAGTGAATTGGTAAAGCTGTCCTTGCCACTAAAATTTTATATATTTCTGATGTTGTTGTGATATTGAGATAGAGTAGTAAGCATCACGAAGATCGATGGATGCAATAAAACAATTTTTTTTCACTAGATGCAGGGCTGTTTGCAGAGATTCCATTTTAAAGTGGTGGTTTGTCACAAAATTATTCAACTGTTTTAGATTTAAAATTGATCTATAACTGCCGTCCTTTTTTGGCCTAACGAATATAGTTGAAATGAACTCGCCTGGTTCATGACAAACAGGCATGATTACCCCTTTAGATCATAATCGATGTATTTCGATATCGACAGTACTGTGCTCAATGTCACTCATACTAAACTGCTTTGGTACAACGTTTTGGATTGGCGTTTGGTCAAATTCAATCTTGACCCCACGAATTGTATACGCAATACCCAACTGTCGTTCGTAATATGTTGCCAAGAATCCACATACTTTGCTATCCGACCCGCAATATCACAGCACTCAACAGAAGTCTTAACAGTGGAAAAACTAGTACATGTTTTTTGACTCACCTGACTTGCTTTAGCACTCATGGTGGTTGTCATTGTGTCTGTTGAGATCGTTTTCCCCCTCTTCGCTTTCTTTGGAAGTTCTGGGGGCGAAGCTTCCTCTCGTTTTTTTGCATTATGAAATGAATAATCTCGCGTTGACTGTCCCTTGTAATTGTATGACTGTCCGCCATAATGGTGCTGGCTTCTCCCTGCCAATTTTTGGCCGACACGGTTTGTAGTCGATATATATCTTGGAGTGTTTTCGGTAAATCATCACCAAATATTTCGCGCGGTAATGCAGGGAACATGTTTCGCACACAATTGACGGTATTGTTCGTTTAAATCTGGTCGAATAAGTCTCGTCTCCGCTGATTGAGTTGGTGATTAGCTTGTACAGCAAAGGCAAGGGCATAAATAGCCTGAACAATGGCCGTGTAGCATTGAGGGCTCGTGGCCCCTGGTGTGGCTTCCTTCAGTGCTAGAAGACTTGCGGTCACTCGCGTTTGAGTACAGCTTTTAGCAATAAGCACTGCACTTGCTACATTTTGATGTCCCACGAACGAGTGTCACTTTGCAAAAGGGCAAATGTTACAGCGTTTACCTTCGTAGGAATAATTTTAACACAGTTTTTGGGTCTGATATAGCTACTCTGTTTCTCTTTTCACTTTTCCTCGTTGATTTTTGACAGTAACAGTTTGTCAACTAGAGAAGCAAGCCGTTCAGGCACGTCATCCCCACATTGATCGACAAGGTCGAAGTCGTTAGCAATTCCCGCAAAATAGCGTCACCTGCGGAAGTACTAGCGGTTGGATTTCCAGCCACCACTTCTGGAGATTGTTTTTGATTTGACATCGATAACAATTCACTGACCTCCATATCAATTCCATCCGTAGGGTCATCCCTACATTTTTTCCTGGTTGGTTCACCTTGCTTTTGGGCAGGTGTGGGGTCAGTATACGCCGACGAACTGCCGTCGTCCTCGGATTAAGACGAACGTGCACGCCGTTCAGGCGCTAAATTATCAAGTCTGGCTGTCAAAGTGTCTGTAAACGTTCGCAATGTACTACCATTTTATTCTCCATGCCTTGAATTGCTTCCAATGTTCTATCTCGAGACGTAGTAGGTGGCTGCTCATCGCCAGAATTATCAAGTAGAGCAGCTTCGTCGTGCTCGCTGTCAGCAGCGGCCGTTCAGTAGCGTAGTTAAGGGGGGGGGGGGGGGGCGACCACCCCCCCCCCCCCATTGTGTTCAAGACCATTCCAAAAGTCTAAATCCGTGTAGAAGTTGGTGGGCGGACCCCCTAGAATGCCTTCGCCGCTCGCTACTTACCCCCCCCCCCCCAAAACAATGACCCTGGCTACCCAACTGCGGCCTTTCCTATGACATCCATGTTTTCTGAGCACTTGCTCAAGCGAGAGATTCCTCTCTTGCTATTAATTTTCGTACTGAATGTGCACTAAATTTAGTGTCTCAATAGTGTCAGTAGTTAATTGTTTCACAAAGGTCGAGACAAAGCTTACTGTGTTCTCGAAAAATTGAAATAGGTGAGCAGAGCAAAATTGTTTACTCAAAGACTGCGGAAAAGTTTCACGCACTGAAGTTTTGGTACATCATGTGATCTCATGCGACACCTTGTGACAGGTGTGACAAGGAGGTAGAATCGCGCTTTCATGCACAGAATTAACACAATGCCTGTTATGCATTGTTAAAGTGCAACAACTAAATGAATAAATAAAAAATTGACGTTGTTCGCTTTTTTATTAAGCAAGGACTTTTAGAAATGCTTTTTGTGTAATTGTCTCTGTTTCCATGATTCAAGCCTGTAGAGATTTCGTAATATATTTAATAACGCAGGAATTATGGATCATTTGCTTTGTTGATAGGCCAATTCAACAACATAAGGATACAAAAGCAATCAATGAAGCTTCGTTATATACAACCTCTTCCTCAAAGACAACATGGAAGAAACTTGCTTTCGATACTTGCTTTTGACACAAAATTAAATCCGTGTCTGTGGCTGATTTATATGCAAATGGTTGCCTATCTCATGGCACATTCAGTGTTCAGTATATTATAATTATAGTGATGAGAAATGCCATTTTCGAAAAAAAACTTATTTAGCGCAGCAATATTCAATGTTGACATAAAACCCTCCCGGAGCTGACAGTTTAACAAATCGGAAATTTTCTTCCAATAACTCGTCTGTCATGTTTGATGTATTTTCTGCTGGGCGCTACAATTTCAACTTGCGTGTTGACCTAGCATCCTTGCGCGCTTGTCTTTTTCGCGTGTTGACCTAGCATCCTTGCGCGCTTGGATTTTTCGCGTGTTGACCCTTGCGCGCTTGGCACTAGTTAATTGCCAGTGAGAAATCATGTAAAAAATCTTCATCGATGAATTCTTCAACTGTCATTATACTGATGAAATTGTTCTTGAAATGGCTACATAACAATTCACTTCACCTTCACAATCCCTTCCATTCCCTGAAAATCCATCGAAACATTCGCAAGTATAAGATCCTTGGGTATTGGTGCAAACTGCCTTTGAATGACATTTGTTGGTAGTCTCATCGACAAAACATTCGTCAATATCTGATGTGAGAAAATATACAATAATGTTAATTAATAAAGAGATAAATAAATACTATATTAGTATTTTTTGCAAGTATTTTTATAATCAAGCAGGGACAGTAGAATTATGTTGGTAGATACCTATTGTTACTCAACTGTCGTAAACAGTCAAAGAGATATCTTTCCCAATTAACATTTAAAGTTTTAATGTAACTAACATTTATTCAACCACTTAAAAATATGCATATAAACTAAATTATCATTCTCTTAATCATTACATTGGCACTAGTTAGTTGCCAGTGAGATACATGTAGTGAAGAGTCTGGTTTGGTTGAGTTTTGCGGAAATTTCAATTTATTTGCAATTTGGGCATCGATTTTTAGCGGCACGGTCACGGTGATAAATTTGCAGGATTTAATAATTTTCCTCTGGAGCGAGTTGCAAAAAATAAGCGCACTAGCAATTTCTTCTTCGGAAAAAGCAATGGAATATGGCATTTAAAAGACATGTTTACCAGTGCATTTTCCCCAATCTTCCTGATATCCACTGAGGCAGCTACAGAAATAAGATCCTTCAGTGTTGGTGCAATCTGAATTTTCAGTACAGTCGTCACCAAAACTTTCGGAGCATTCGTTTATGTCTAAAACGACCAAAAACACACATCATGTAAAAAATTTTCATCGATGAAGTCTATACTTTGATGAAATTTTTCTTGAAATGGCTACATAGCAATTCACTTCACCTTCACAATCACTTCCATTCCCTGAAAATCCATTAAAACATTTGCATGTATAAGATCCTTGGGTATTGGTGCAAACTGCCTTTGAATGACATTCGTTGGTGGACTTATCAGAACATTCGTCAATGTCTGATGTGAGAAAATATACAATAATTTTAATTAATAAGAGATAATATTCTATTAGTCTTTTTTGCGAAGCATATTCATAATTAAGAAGGGACACTAGAATCATGTCAATAGATACCTACTTTTACTGTTGTAAACGGCCAAATATTTCCCAATTAACAAATATTTCCCGTTTTAAAGTTTGGATGTAATTAACATTTGATCAACCAATTAAAAAATATGCATATAAACTAAATTATCATTCTCTTTATCAGTGCATTTTGCATTTTTAATTCTGATTCGTCGATTTACCTAAAAACAACTGCGTGTAAATAATAGTGGGAGCATGCGCATGGTCTCGGCTATGCTTTCATAATATCATACTATTTGCACAAAAATAACGGGAAAATATTCCTGCGCTTCATTCAGTAGCGAAGCCATTTGGTCATGCCATGCAAATTTAAATAATTATCATAATTCATTTCCTTAGAAATTGATCCTTGTACGGTCTATAAACACTGAAAAATTTGAATTTGCAGGACTACTGGCTACTGGCTTCTTTGCCTGCTTACTCCTGTTATTCAGCACGGATTCATTACATTACGTTTCCATCACATTCATTATAATACAATTGTAAATTACCATGAAAATTACAATTGTAAATTACCATGATCAAAATGAGTCAACATTTTTCGAAAGTCTGCTTTGCCACATGTCTTCATAATCAGCAATGATGGATTCCGGGTAAATAAGTGCATGAAAAATATTTCCGCTACTTTGTGAAACGTTTGAAACTGAATTGACTGATTTTGACAGACAAGTAGAATTCAACAGGATGAGGTTCTAATGCTGCGAGAAAGTAATTTCTGTTCAACTGTTTTTTGAAACGATTTCATGTTTTTGGCAACCAACATGTCTCTATGTGTGCCCATATGTGGAGAAGAGACCTCTGATACCTCAAAAAAGTATAATTTTCCGTTGTCTTTTCAGGTTTTTTTTTTCCTGAAACAAGTTACAAACGTTCAATCCACGACACAAGTACTTATTGCTTACCAGGAACCCATCATTGTTTGGTTTGGAGATATTGGAGCATGCTTTTTATATAAATTATGTTGCAGAATTTCGTGATTTCGTCCCCGAGTAGACTAAAAGTAAATAAGTATTTCTTCCTTTATTTTTAAATTAGAAACTATAGATTTACGCCTGTAACTCTCACTATAAATATGCGCAAGTAGGAAGAACCTCTCAGATTAGATATTATGTTACAGCTTATCTGTTTCCTTTAAAGATTATCCAAATTGGATCACAACTGCCATTAAGTTTCACAGTCTTTATTGCTCCTTTTTTAAAGGGGAACTCCACTGTAAAAACAAGTTGGGTTCAAATTTAAGATAATACCTTCAACAGATTGTTCCCAAAGTATCTCGGTCCAAATCATTTTAATAAAGGAGAAATCGTTCGTCAAAGTTCGCGATTTTTTCAAATTTCGACGCCATGTTGTTCTTTCCCGTGCAGACGCAAATCGGGACAGCGGAAAGTCCGTGACGTCATTGCGTGCTTCCAAACAGTTGTTGTTCTCGCATTCTAGTGTTTTGTATTTATACAGTTCACCATGAATGTCGATTTAAGTTTTTCAAGCGGCGATTCATCGGATTCAGGAACTTCAAGCTCTTCAGGTGAGAGTTTAGATGAATATCATCAATATATTGCCGAAGGGGGCGAAGTCCTGGGCTATCAGTTCGAACCTAGGCGTATTGCAAACAGCATCAATGGTGAGTCGGCTGACATTGAAGGCAACCAAAATATGTCGATTGACGAGGAAGAATCGTCCGTTCGTTTGGGCAATCTTGACTGGTAAACGTCGCATTTCTTGTTTATTTGATATTCGCGTTTGAAAATTGTATTAAAACTTTCCCAGCATAGCTATTCCGTTCGTTGTTGTTAGGTGTTTATGCGAGCATTGTCAAATAATGGATAGGGAGGAAGAATGTTCCTGTTGTCAGGAAATTCAACAGGTCGCGTATAAAAATCAAGAAGTCATAGAGGTCACAAAACCAGTACGATTGTTCACTTGCATAACTGATAATCCAGGTTTCCATTCTGTGTGCTTAGACAGATGGGTTTTGCAAGCTGCTTGGCTTGGATATAAACAACAATATGGAAGCCAAGCATACGAAGGTCCAGAGCACAAAATTCATCGCCATATTGCCTACCGTCAGCTTGTGCAATGGTGTTGGGGAGTACTTGGGAAAGAAATAAGAGTTGTTCTTCCATCTTGTGCTGTGAGTTGCATTCGAGCACACTTCCCACCTCCAGGCAATGAAGATGACTTTGAGTTCGTTGGATTTCGTTTTGCTGATGAATAACCTTATTGTTTCAATGCCAAGAATATGAGGTATTTGACTCCTTTAATTAGCACATAATGTCACTTTTGCCTATGACTTAGCCATTGATCAATGACATCCTGCTTTGATGGTTTTGGAGTTTGTGCAATGCATTTTGCTTGTTTTTTTGCCTCGTACTTAAATTTTTTTCCTTGGTGGCATAATATGACATCCTGCATCATCCCTTTAACATGGGTGTATGTTTTTGGCACTTTAATTTCCTTGGCCACCCAATTTTTTCTCTGTTTGCCACAAACAATCTTAAATCTCTTCTCTCCTTGGTTTGATCCCTTTTTTATTTCTGCCTGCTCTCTGCCCACATTTGCATTGTGGTCTAGAATAGCAAGCTGAGTTCGAGCCACCATTCCGTTATAAGAAAAATGTTCGCGCTTTGGTACATATTTTGTCATAACGGAATGGTATGACTCTAGCTCACCAGTGTGGTGGAATTCAGTGAGCTTTTCTAGATCTTTTAACAGCTTCTTATTGGTAACCACTTCTTCCAATGCAACATGGGCAGGGGAACCACTTTCAAGCCATTCAATCTCTTTCTGGTCTTTTGTACTAATCCTAGGGTGGCCACATTTCTTGACCAATTTGTATTCCTTCGATGCTTTCCAGCGATGTTTACCAGTAATGTGATGCAATAAGGACAACCATTTCTCCCTGAGAATACTGGCATTGTTGTCACATGTTGCAGCACAGTACCACAGATGGTTGGACACACTCTGGATCCATGGGAGTAGTTCCACACAACTCTTCTTTTTTGCCTTTTTGGTCAACTTCTTTGTAACCCACTTACTTAGATGCCACACATCATACTGGTGGACAATCCCAGAATAGTTTGTCCTCATCGTAGCAGTTATTGTTGTGTGGCGATCTGTTGTAAGGCACCGAATGGGAATTTTCTTCTTGATAATTGAATTTAGTGTTCTTTTGCACCCTTCATATTCCATTGCATTTGATGAACTAACCTCTGTCACTTGAACAACACTAAATTCAATTATCAAGTTGGTTTTTTCATCCATCACCGTATAGGTACCATATTTTGCCGAATGCCCAGGACTATCGCACCTCCCATCACCACATACATCTACACTGCTGGTTTGTTTCATTTGCTTCACTATTGCAGCCTGACTTTTTATCCATGCTTGTTGTACAACTAGAAAAAGTATAGTTTTCTGGATCTTGTAATAGTGAGAAGGGCTTACAAACTGGAGATTGAGATGCCTGGCAAAGTCAGCAGTGTGTTTGTATGTGTTTCCACTGTATAAAGTTGCTGCTGGGATAAGTAGGTTCCCTGCTGCAGTTCCATTGATTGAAGGTTGTGATTCCCACAATACATTATGTCCATTAATACAGTTTGTAGTAATTGCAACCATACTTCCCAGGCATTGTTGAGTTGTGCTATCAACAGGACTACTGCAATGCTGACAATTTTTGAATAGTTTGTAAAGCTGACTTTCAAAGACAATGTATTTTTTTTCCACAGAAGGTGCTGTACAACTCGAAAATTCATCATCTGTTGCAGATTCATCATCAGAAACTGAAGAAGGACAGTATAATGAACCACTATCACTTAAAGCATCATCTGCTTGGTCAGAAGATGCTGGGTTTGCTGCATCAATAATCATCTCATTTTGGACAACATCACTTTCAGCCAATACTGGTTGATCTTCAGACCATGGTGTGCATGCTGTTAAACAAGGCTCCACAACAAATTCATCTGTTGAAGGACAATTATTTGGCCCCAAGGAATAAGTATGATCTTCCAAATGGCATAATTTAGCGATGTCATCAGGGTTCAGTTTGGTGACTTTATCATTTACAACATCACCAGTCTGAGTTCCAATACTCCTGAAAGATCTAACGTTTTCTGGACATGGCTCAACTTGGACCTGTTTATCCTTCTGTGTAGGCTGAGTAGGAGTATAGCTAGTTTGTGTTTGTTCCACATTGGCAGTAGAGGATTCAATGTGGTCATCTTCACAACTATTTGCATCCAGAACAAATTCAAAGTTGTCTTGCTCCATCACTTTTGCAACCTTGATAATGTCAATTAAGGCATCATATAATTCATGACTACAAATTACACTAACATGATATTGTTGCTCCTGGTTTTTTGAATGTTACTTTTTGCAGGTAAACTAGTTGAAAATATATATAAAATACTGTATATTTTCAATATAGTTTTAAATTATCTTATGTATTTTATATAAAGCAACATCTTAGATTGTAAGTTGTACAACAACCACACTGGTAGTAGATTATGAATTTTGTACATATTTTATATAAGCACTATCTTCATATAACCTTTTAAAATTAAGTCCAATTTAGAATATTAATAAAATTCAAACCTTTTGTTCTCGGTTTCTTATTTGTCTTATACTAGTCAGCCTTGGTTTGTTTACATTGCTCTTCGTTGGGAATGAAAATATTGTTGGCACTGCCTGGGGTTTGAGAATCTTACGCTTCTTAAAGCCAGGAATAAGTCCAGTATTTGTTTCAAAACAATCCGGTGTGAAGTGAGTGCTGCAGACGTAAGTATATCCATGGTCACGAAGGTTTGCTCGACGTAGATTTCGCAACCAAACATCTCTAAGAGGTCCACTTGGCAACCTGTGATAACTTATATCTGACCCTTTAGTCTTTCGACGGCCGTTTGTGCATAATGGAACAGCGCAATGTGGCATTTTGCTTTGAATAACTTCTAGTTATGCTATTTTACATAACGCGCATATATTGTTTTAAATTCCCGCGATAAAGAAGCACGCAATGACGTCACGGACTTTCCGCTGTCCCGATTTGCGTCTGCACGGGAAAGAACAACATGGCGTCGAAATTTGAAAAAATCGCGAACTTTGACAAACGATTTCTCCTATATTAAAATGATTTGGACCGAGATACTTTGGGAACAATCTATTGAAGGTATTATCTTAAATTTGAACCCAACTTGTTTTTACAGTGGAGTTCCCCTTTAAGGAAATTTCCATTCCCGTTTTTCCATATCACAAATTTTATTCGTTAGTTCAGTACTGTTGTTATTTTTGCACTCCTGTTTGGGATTAGCTGCACTGAAATTGGCTAATCAGAGTGGAGAAAACATTACATTGCATGTGTATTGTTAGTCATTGTAATAAATATAGTCCATGTTTACCAGAGCATGTTTGGCCGTCCCCAAGGTATCCGTGGTGACAACTACAAATATAGGATCCTTGCGTATTTGTGCAATCCGCATTTGCATCGCATTCATTACTAGATTCTTCTGAACATTCATCAATATCTATACAAAGGTAAAATATCAAAATGTAGTATTATGTATCAAGTGTCAGTTCATTCATTCTAGTATCTTATTGGTTGAAAGAGGATCACGTGAAAGTCATGAAGTTCAACTGTTGACCGCATGAGGTCTGCGAGGACATTAAATGTATTATTGCTTGCGTATTAATGCCCGGCGGCGATAAAACCGGAAGTCAAGCATGTGTGACGGAAAAATGGGACCTTTGTCCCCGTGAAGCCGAAAGTTGTCTTTCGTGTTTTCAAATCAAATTATTTTGTATTATTTTGTTCAATAAAAACAGTTTTTGTCTTTTTAATACTGTCATTCACTTTGACACTTGATACATTAATAAAGCACTTATTTACTGAGCCCTCGGGAAAGCAGTATGTTTTGTGATCCCTCGACTGGCGATGTTTCCGTCATCATCGGATCACAAAACATACTGTTTCCCTCGCGCCCAGTAAATTAATAAGTGTTGAATCTAGTTTACTTAAATGTATGCACTCACAATGCATGATTATACCCTCAATGGAAAAATTTGCTTTTAGTTCAAGGCCCAACGTGCGAAGTTGCTCAAAAACTGGCTAGCTTGACCCTGAGTTAACGTGAAATTCCAAGAAAGTTAAATTTCCAAGAAACTTAATTGCTTATAAACCTGAAAATTGGTTGTTAAATTCTTCGGAATCAATATTTGATATGTCTTAAATAAAATATAATGATAATTATAAAGATAATTATAAGAGAAGCTACCGTAAATACAATTATAATATTTGCGCTCTTTGAAAAATACGTTTATTAACTTGGGAGGGAATTAGTATAAGAAATTACACGGTTCGAGAAGTATTAATGAAAAATCGCACGACGAGTGTTTGGCGAAATGTTTATAATACCGCGAGTGCGTAGCACGAGCGGTATTATAAATATTTCGCCAGACACAAGTGAGATTTTTCATTAATACTTCGAGAACAAGTGTAATTTCCTATTGATATCATTTTACTACATATTTCAATGCTGAACTTATTATAACTGTTTTTGTGAATGAAGTGCTGTCGACGATATGTTTCGAAACTTTCGCAACGAATACTTTCAGGTTTGCCATTTTCTCTTCAAAGAAACCTTTTCTAACACGAGTATTCATCCATCGAAAGTTTTTTAACCACCTTGTGAACATTTTTGTACAAAAAACTGCTGATTTTTTGAATATTTCAAAATAAAAATACAAAAATGTTGACAAATTTTATCACAAAAACATTTTACTACATGACGTATAGCCCGTTTCCGTGCCGATTAATTTTTAACCGGCACAATGTGCCGATTAAGGATTAATCGGCACACTTTTTAACCAATCAGAATCGAGAAAGCTAAAAAAATGATATTAAATAGATAATTTACCTTTTGGGATCAAACAGCTGGCGTTGTACTCCTGAAAAATAATAATTATTTACTCTCAGCATGATTGAAGATTTTAGCATGTTTTCTGCGTCATTGCTGACGGTTTGTTTGGCAGTACATGTCGTTTATTATGGTAACATGCCTAAGTTAAATAATAGTCACAAGTGTGATATGACTTAAAATTGTGTTTATCAAACAATAGGCAATAGAGTAGCTTTAGCTTGATTGTCATCTAAATAATAATGTATTGCTATATAGGTAATTTGTTGCCTAAAAGTGATTGTTCAATTTATCACGTGGTTTAGATAAATGCAATGTTTCCCGGCGGGCAACAAGTAAAAAATTGTTGCCCGCCGCGAACAAATCAAAAGTTATGCAACCGGCAACAAAAAAACAGCGCTTTTCGAATTGTCAAGCACTTAAATTCAACTCCTGATAGAAAAGAAAGATGCAGAAAACACCCAAAAGGCTACAAAAAATGCTGTGGCAACGGCTTTAGGATTTTGTGACGAAATTACGCCGAACGAATCCTCGCCAAGGGACAATGATTACCTCGAAGAGCTGTCATCAGAAGAACACTCATGGGCTTGAGGTTTAACCTCAATAGGCACTTTCTTCTTAAAAAAAATGTCAACATCATTAGCGATCAAGTGTACGAGGCGGCCATTGTCGAATTAAAACGGCAAGGTGTTGGAAATGTCGAACACCACAACGCAATTTCAAAAAAACCTCCGAAAAATCCATGCAGTTGTCCTACAATCCTGCTGTTCCTGATCCAAAAGAACTTCAACAGTTTGTCTGGCTTAACATCATGTTTTACCTAATTCGTCCAGAATGAAAAAACGTATGGATCCTTACAAAGCAATCGTTCGCCATAAAGACTGAAGCGACAGGACGAAAGTTTGTTTACCAAGCCGCAGAAGAACTGGACAAAAACCACAGAGGAAATGACAACGCGGACGACTCCACAGGTGGTGGACGTATGTACAGAAAAGACGGCCCATTTTGTCAGGTGAAGGCATTTGAACTTTATTTAGCAAAGATTAGAAGTTCTTTTAATAATTTTTGGTCAAACGCTTTACTAATTCCCATAACAGTGTGTATTTCAGGTAGGAATGCATAATAAAACAATCATGGAACTCCACAGAATTCGCTTTAAAAATATACTTTGATCAAGTATTAAAACTCACTGAATTTAAAAATGAACTTGGATATAGATGGTACTAAACAATATTTTAAGAATGAATAAAACCCGCTTCATAATAGTTCGTAGATTTACTGTCTTTAAAGAGGCCCTAAACCGAAATTTTATCCTGCTATTTTTTTATTGTATTGCAAAGATCGCTTAAAATCACGGTGTAACACGCAGTGTGAAATTTTTCATTTTTTTTCCTTCTTGAGTTATTCAACTTAATTCGATATACAAATTACACAACTTATTGCATAGTAAATTTTCAAAAAATTATCGGTAATTTGCAACGTGATTGATATATTCTGCACAAAGCGCACAACATTAAGCGATACAAGACACACGTACACGCAGAGATTTAGTTGTTTCTTATTGCTATACACAACTAAATTAGCACTCTCATAGTTACTGATAATACACAGTGATGTCTAATGTAATGTAATGCAATGTAATGTATTGCAATGTGATGTGATGCGATGTGATGTAATTTAATGTAATTTAATGTAAGGTAAGGTAAGGTAAGGTAAGGTAAGGTAAGGTAAGGTAAGGTAAGGTAAGGTAAGGTAAAACTTTATTTAGAATAACACGCTAGCCTCGTCAACATTACCTGATTTCCACGAGGCGCGTGTTGACATCGCTCATAAAAATATACGTATACAAACACTTAAACAATAAATTACAACAATTATAAAACAAAATACATATACACATTCGCCATCATAACATAATATAAAATACCAAATTAGAATTTGAGAGCGTGTATTCCATTTTTAAAGTCCGTAAGCGTATCGGAACTGAATACGCAAATCTGTTGGCAGAGAATTCCAAAGCTTAGCTCCGGAGTAAGAAAAACTTTTCTTGAGTTTTTCAGTTTTAGGATGAGGCAGTTGCAATGAGGTATGGGAACCCCTAAGGTCATATTCTGTAATATCACTTTTGGGCACAAAGAGATCGGCAAGTGAGCTCAGAGCCAAGCCATTTAGAAGTTTGTACATATGCAGTGCTTTTATCTTGGCTCGTCGAGTCTCAAGCGGTTCCCAACCTAGCATATCTAGTGCTTCAGATCCAGGGATATCATTACTCATACCCAATACTACTCTTGCAGCCCTATTCTAGCTGGAGTTTTTGCAGTCTGTTAGAGAGGCCGTTTCCTAGAGTGTCCCATACCTCACTGCAATAATCAAAATGAGGACGTATTAAAGCATTGTAGACAGAGATTAAAGTGTCTCTGTCAACAAAATCTCGGATTCTTCTTATGGCTCCAATTCCCGAGGAAACCCTTCTAGCAACGATATCAATGTGGTTAGTCCATTTGAATTTATTATCAATATCCACACCAAGGACTCGACTTATGAATACTTGTTTAATTTTGGTTTGGTCGATTTTGATGATTGGCTGAGTGACAAGATTGTTTATTTTGTAGTCAGAGCCGATGAGCATGAATTCGGTTTTTGCAACATTCTGGCTCAATTTATTGGCTAACAGCCATTCCTTTATACGTGCTAGGTCATTATTCATGGCCAACTCAACTTCCTCTATGGTCTCACAAGCCACCGTAAGATTAGTATCATCAGCAAATAATCGAGAAGTAGCCTTGTTGAGACATTCTGGCAAGTCATTTATGTATATTAGGAAGAGGAGTGGACCAAGAATGGACCCCTGGGGAATACCACATTTCACATTCCTTTCTGATGACATCTTATCAGAATAAAACAAATTCCGAAATTTGTTTTATTTTGTATTTCCTTAAGTTGTCTGCTTGTCGTAGTTTCACATCTTATCAACCAATTGGCATTTCTGTGTACGATCATACAAATAAGATTGTATCAAGGCTAAAGCGCAACCAGTAACTCCATATAGCTCAAGTTTACGTAACAAAATTTCGTGGTTGACAGTATCGAAGGCCTTTTTAAGATCCAGAAATACAACCAAATTATACAACTTGCGATCCATGTTAACATACCAACTATTTGTACTGTCAAGAAGAGCTGAGGCAGTTGAGTGGAAATCATGAAAACCAAATTGTTGTTTCAAAAGTATCGAATTTTCATTAAAGTATCTGCATAGCTGATCATAAATAATTCTTTCCATCTGGTTACTTACTGCGGGCAGCATTGAAATTGGTCTATAGTTTTCGGGAAGGCTCCGTGGTCCCTTTTTATAGACCGGAAGGAGTCTGGCCATTTTCCAATCAAATGGAAAACAGCAAGTAAGAATACTGTTGTTAAAAATATATGTAAGGGACGGTGCAATAGTAGAAGCTGCCGCTTTTAGGACCTTGCCAGATATTTTATCAAGGCCAGTAGCTTTAGTGCTAGATAAGCCATTCAAGAGTTTAAATACTTTATTAGCCGATGCCAATCTAAAACGAGACATTACTGATTGGGTAGGACTAACAAATTCATCAAAAGTAACATCAGAAACAGCCAAAGAGCATGCTAAATTAGGGCTTATTTGAACGAAACATTCATTAAAGGGCATGGTATAGAGGTAATATTATCATTATTAATCTTTAACTCATTAATAATTGTATCATTACAAGATCGTCCCAATGTAATGTAATGTAATGTGGCGTAGCGTGGCGTGGCGTGGCGTGGCGTGGCGTGGCGTGACGTGACGTGATGTAATGTAATGTAATGTAATGTAATGTAATGTAATGTAATGTAATGTAATGTGATGTGATGTAATGTAATGTAATGTAATGTAATGTAATGTAATGTAATGTAATGTAATGTAATGTAATGTAATGTAATGTAATGTGATGTAATGTAATGTAATGTAATGTAATGTAATGTAATGTAATGTAATGTAATGTAATGTAATGTAATGTAATGTAATGTAATGTAATGTAATGTAATGTGATGTAATGTAATGTAATGTAATATAATGTAATGCGATGTAATGTAATGTGATGTAATGCGATATAATGCGATGTGACGTGCGTGACGTGACGTGATGCGACGTGATGTTATGTGATGTGACATCCATCTCAAATTTCTCTTCATATTTACTGGTTGGTTCAACAACACAAACCTGAATCTTTTTTATTAAAACAGAGAAAAGGCTCCGCCCTGCCTACACCTAATAATAGATACGTAATGTACCAGAATAACGTCGATCGTGGAATCAATTCTTCACCTGGAATCACCATATCTCCAATCGCAATAGGTGCAATAGATTTCCTCTTAATAGTCCCCGAGGCCACTAATTCCGTCCGGCTATTTACACCCGGGAAAAGGAAACCTTTAGCGAAGTCTGAAGTTAAAGGCGTATGGCCGCCATGGCTGACCAACCAAGGGTGGTCGTTTCTGATCTCAAGAATATGGCGGACTATCAGGAGTAGCGAACTTAAGGCATCCAAAAAGACGAGAACTGAGACGAAAACGACTGCCACAAGACTCTTGAAGAGAGATTAATTCTGGGAAAATACAGAGAAGCGCCAAGAATTGACTATGGCGTGAAACACAAGGCAAGTTTGTTGACCTAAAATGGCTAATGGTTGTCCAATTTTAATAATTCCTCAGAGCTCTACTTCGCCTTACCAAGTATCTTCTTCAAACATTTCTTGTCTCTTGACGCATCTATAATCATGTACGTTTGAAACATCTGCCCCTACCATGGGGCTCGTGACAAAACAGTTAGAAAAAAGCTTTAATTACAATCGTCACAGGAACCAAATAGATCATAACGCGTCCAAATCACACTCAGCAGTTTGTGGTTCATAGTGGAACTATCTGATTCATACAAGTCCGCGTAATTCTTCATGTCAAAAACGAGTTTCACCTTTTGATTCTTTCCGTCAATGTCCGTCAGATTTGTTCCCAGGGATGACACAGCGTATATTCGGTGATCTTCAGCTTATCTAAAGGACAAGGTTCCTCCGTCTGGATATGTTTTCTGCTCATGGTTTGCGATCACATCTCGCAAAGGTTGGATCGTCAGTTACCCATTTAATTTCCGATCCAAAGAGTAAATTCCCGTCGAACATCTATTGTCGACTCCGACGCCAACGATGTTGTACTAGCTCCTTCATTAAAATCATCCACGTATAAAGCAGACAAGAATGGCACAACAAAGTCAGGAATATATAGACGTAGCAGGCGATGTGATGATCTGTATTTGCAATTAACAGAAACGGATTGCTTAATCGTCTCGTCGAAAACAACTCTGGCAAAGCGATAAAGTAATACTTGAGGGGCTTTATTCGCAATGTTGTCAATCGAGAGAAAGCGCAAGATAGGCATCTCTATCTTGCTCGGCTATAGAAATTTAATGGAAAGCCTTTTCTACGTCTGCTACTAAACCAATCTTATCTGAATCGAATCAAAATGTCAACGATCATAGGTAAAACTGAAGGCCTTGTGTTCAAACACGAGCTTATAGACGTTTTGGTGGTTTTCGCACAGGCATTGTACACTACTCGAACTTTTGTCGTTTGCTTGTCTCTGTGATTTACTGGATGATGCGGTAGGTAATGCACGTTTGTAGGTGTACAACTAACAGTTTTGACCGGTACTTCTTCGACAATCCCTGTGTCGATCTGGGTTTTTTTATTAATTCATCATACCTTCGAAAAAGCCCGGGATACATTCGCGGGCGGTTCACTTTGGATGCATGACAACGCTCACTAAGCTCGAAGTTGTCGGGCAGAATAGGATGACTTTCCCGCAATGCAATGACTAATATCGTCCATTTTTCAACTCAACTGTCTGCTCAAACTGATTCCATTGTGTTACTTCCCTATTACATACATTTAAAAAAATATGCAATAAAATAAGTATATTTTCAATAAAATTTACTTGCCTTGTGCACGCCTGGGCCGTCTGTGAATTGATTATCAAGTTTAACACCCATCGCTTCTAGTTCCAAAAAACGTGTCAATTGTTCATATAATTTATTGTTACTTGAATTCTCTTGTTCGGCTGCCATATCAACTTGTAGGTTGGTTGGCACTAGGTTAGTATTCGCGTTATTGTTTTCACAGGGGCGTGTTACTGGGCAGACAGAAAATAACCCAGCTTGGTCTCAATCGCGACAGGACCAAATGTAATGTGATGTAATATTTTTTTCGAATTTTTCTTCACATTTACACGCTGATCCAAGAACACAAATAGGAAACTTTATATTTCAACAGAAAAAAAGTTTCCGCTCTGTCTGCATCTAATAATAGCTACGTAATATAAAAAAATAACTTCAAACAAAACTGTTAACAATTTGCAGCAATCTCGTTAAGTTGCAGTGTGAGTTACATATTGAATAAAGTTGAATATCTCAAGAACGAAATTCTACCAAGGAAGTTACACTGTGATTATATGCGACTAATTGTTCGAGCGATGTTTTGGATTTTTTCCAAAATTGGAAGTGATGCCGGTGTGTGTCCAATTTCACAAAATTTAAAAACATCACAGATGCTAGCAGGGGCGGATCCAGAGGGTATCGAGCGTATCTGCTAATACGGTCAGATTTTTGAGATATAGTATATGGTTATGTCATTGTATATATTTACAACGTCTGACATCTGTGCTATATCGTATTAAACATTCGTAATAACTTGCACCAATACGACATTAAACTGTCCTTTTTCGCTACAAGCAATAATATGTAGGAAATAGTTTCCATAATTGTGTTTACAGACTGAAAATTGCCGATTATCTGCATGGAATCGCAAGGAAAACCCCGCTTTGATATCAAATGACTGCTTCACCGACAGTCCACCGGGAACACGACGAAGATTCAGTTGTATTTTCGGAAAATCTTCGTATAAAATGACGTCCGCGATCAGTCAATTAGTTGATACGGTCCGCGATTCGATGTTACTAATATAGTCCCTTTTGGATACACTGAAGTGCATCCAGCCAATAAAATGGCTGGATCCTGTGACTTCGGATACACTCTGATACAGTGGCCTTGATTTTGTTGCACAATCGTGTATCAACCATAGTATCAACGAAGGCTGGCCGGGAATTCGGGAATAGCTCGGAAAATCGGAGGTCATACATATTACCCTTGTTCTTCTTGTTCGAGATGGCGTCTAGTTCGAACTTCAACAATGTGCTAAAGCAGCTTACTGCCACTTCCCGTCAATTAAACTCAGGAGAGGATGCTTTGAGCGAAATACATGTGTTAAAAGAACATTGGGATTGCAACCCTGTTTTGGCCGAAGCTTGTGTTGAGCAGCAGTGCCAATAGAGAGAAAGTGCGAAGTTCGAATTCTCAAAGCTGTAATTTCTTAAGAGCCAGAAATATCGTTCAGGTCGATGTGAACCTGTAAGGTGAGGCTGGCGAGCACTTTATTAATGAAATTATTTAATATTCAAAACGTTTTTCGAATCGGTAATTATGTAAATTTCTTGTTATTTCTATGTAAATGTTATGAATATTCAAATCAAACGAAATTTCACCGCGTGGTTGTATTCAAACATGAATTGATCAGCCCCAATGCTGTACCGTATCAACCTGTGTGATAGGTTGATTAACAAATGTGTTTATTTTATATTGCTGAATTGTGTGAAAGATTTTTAGTGTAATTTACAAAATACAGGTTATACAGCCTCAAATAATTCCATAGATAATCATAGTAAAACATTCTGTGATAAATTAATAATGATTGATTTAAATTAATGGCAAAAAGACCACTGATATATTTGATAATTTTGTCCAAAGGTCATATTTATCAAGTAAAAAATTAGCAGTTTACTGTATTAAGACTTCACAAGCACAAATTGGAGTTTTTATTCATGAGATTATTACAGCAGTTGGGATTCTCTAAGCACCTTAATTGTTCCTGGTCATTACTCATTAGCAAATACTTCTACACTCACTGCTATATATTATATAACTTACCAGTAGTTAAATTTATATTATAGCCAAACCAACATTTCTTTTGCAAGCAATGTTTCAAGACAGCATCGCCATGTTGTTTGAACAAGAACAACTGGTTTCAATGTAGTTCACACCTCCAAAGTAATTTTAAGCAACAAATTTACTATTTCCCATTTAGTACTGAGTACACTTATTATGTAATACAGTAATGGAATGTAGGACATTGTGTTTATGCTGAACGTGTGCCAGAGTAATTGCAAGAGTATGTCAACAAGGCCAAATTTTAATGTATTAGCTTTTTGGGGTTGGGGTTAATAGAAAATGGCATGGGTCAGTTTTTAGGCTCCTCTTTGTGTTGCCAAATGCCAAGTTAAAAGAGTGCCAAGATTTCCATTAGACTATTACGGTACTGTAATACCATGCAAAATTTATTCCCATTTGACTACACCAAAATGCACCCTGGATTTCATTTAGTAAATTATATACAATGCTGACTTCTATGCGCTTGAATTTTTACTACAATAACTCTATTTGGAATTAATTTTAAGACATATGTATTTTAAAGGGCATCATAATATTTTTCCAGAAAAAATTATTAGGGGTAAATACTTTATTAAAAATGGTATCTAGTGACATGATAATGCATGATTATTCATATACTAGTTATTTGCACTTGGAATATGAATGATCAAAGCTCCTGCATAATAATTGTTCTGTATAAAGTCAATATAGCACCTTGGCTGATGGGAACTGCTTCTACAATGCTTGCTCCATGGCACTTACTGAGACTCGTGCGTGTCAGCTGTTTTATGATGCCTATCAAGTATTGAGTTGTATGAAAATGCTCAATACTATGGCAGTCATCCAACAATTAAATTGATGCATGAAAAAGAAGCATTCACTTCAATTAGAAATGCTTTTGCTATCTGTTTGTCTGATTCTGCCCTTTCCATTTTTGAATCACAAGGCCTTGTTGATGCACTTATTGAAGAAGCACAGCTTAATGGACAGTATTTTACTTTTTCATCTATGATTTTTCATCTATTGAGTCATACTACCCTACCAGCAAAGATTCGTCACCAAGAGAGGAGTGGGATTCTTTGGAAAAAATGTTTAATTGCATTCTGGTAAAGGGAGCCAATGATTAATCGAATGTAGTGAAAAGAAATTATTTTTGGTCGTTCCACACCAAATTTTAGACTTTGTGTACAGTATTATACATTGTATTATGGTTTGTAGCGTTTCCATGTCAGTAAATTTTGGCTCAAACCGTTAAAGTCAGCACAAAAAGTTGATTGCAATTTTCAAATTTAAAAAAAGCGTTGGCGGGCTTACATTATCTGGTTAGACTTGTCACTCGTGAAAAATCCAACACTCACCACGCGTAAAGGGTTTAGCATGTTGAGTAAATGAGTTGTATATGGAATTTAATGCCTAACATAAGAAAGTAGTGTGAATAAATAACTAATTTTGCTATCTTTTTGGACATTTTGGCAGTCGATTTTTGTTTAAAATTGACACGCCAAAACGCAGGAAATAGCATTTGAGGGGTTCTAGTTTTCAAAATTTTCTGGGGGAGCATGCCCCCAGACCCGCTGGAGGCTCGTGGCTACGCCACTCGCGGACGCCTTTGGCGTCCAATTTTTGGATACGGTCAGATTTTATGCTAGATCCGCCCCTGAATGCTATTAATCCCACATTCTACGCGCAACATCGTATATTTTTCGTTTATTTATCACCATGACAAATTAAGCAACTCAAAGGGCTCAAGGTTTTAAAACGTTTTGATACGTTTTTAAAACAGTTTCAATGTGAACATCATATTTCCTCTATAAACCAAAATTTTGGGATTTCATTTCTACATATCATACAGTATTTTTTCTTGAATCCCTCTTGATCAGTTCCTTTTGTTGATGTACCTTTCCGCCATTATTTGTTTGCTTTTAGTCCCGTACGTTTGTCATGCTAGTAATAAAAGGGTTTACCTTCACTGGGCTGTTGAAAAAGAGATGAACGTAGGTGTCATTCTTCGTCAACAGATCATCCGATGTATTGGAAACCAAATTGTGCAACAATTCACAATTTTCTTCATTTCTTGCAGTGATGATGGTTTTAAAGTTGATTGATCTGCAACAGGAATTCTTCACGCATTCTATCGCGCAAACTGACCAATCAGCGGCCGTTATTCGTGCGTACACCGTTGTATTAAGCCTGAAACCTAAAATGTTGAAGAAAATTATACCTCGAGATTTAGCAAAATAAATATCCTACGTCTAACTGGTCAGGATTAAAATATTTAACCACGATTTTTGAAGTATGCCAAGACTATGCAGTTATCGAATCCAATTCGTAATCAATAATGTACTTTAGTGTCTATATATTTTAATAATGTACGTCTTTATCAAGAAATGAATGTACTTTAGTGTCTGCTAGACAACATTTCATATCACAGTAATAATTTTGGTGCAAAGGTCTCAATGTCTCACCTTCAAAAGTTGCATTGAAACAAAAGTTTAATGCTGGACTATTATCCTCTTGGGCGTTTACCAGAGAAATGAATAGTATCAAGATGAAGGAGAAATTGTTTCTTAGCATGATGACTAGGCATCCGTATCAAATTAGAAAATTAAACAGCCGAATGTGAGATGGCCTTTCATCGCTGATGTAGAAAAATACTGAAATGAAAACACAATATTTTAACGACAACACAATTCGGACCGCTCAAATATATACAGTACCTGCAGTCAGACCAAAAAAATATTCATTAAGCATTCAGAATATAGTTATCTTTATCAGTCGAAAGAAACGAAGAGCAATTTTAAAAATTACCAGTCTACAAAAAGACAGACTGCCATCATGTATAGACTTTAAATAATATCGATTAAAAGTACTTCAGATTCTTGTCGCAGAAGATATTAGTCATGCTGATATTTCACCTATAAAGCATTTATGCTTCATAGAGCAAATGCCCGCCCTGTGTGGTTTCTAGCAATATTTTAATATTTCGCTATTAATAATTTACGTAATATTTGAACAGCACGCTTGACAAGCACCTGCTGCTTCGTAAGTATTTAGTAAACTAAACCACAAAAATGTAAATTGATGAAATGATAATTTTTAAACATCCCTTTTTTATGCACAGGTTTTTTCAAACTTTCGTTTCAGGACAATTATAAAGTTGAAAGATGACAATGCATTTTCTAAAATTGCAATTTTACAAACAAATACTACGGGGGAGGTAAAAAAGTACGACAGCTAGATTTACCTTCACTAAAAAACTAAAATAGCTAATACACTCGAACAAGTGACCGTGTCTTCGGCCATGTTCAACTTGATACATCTTTTGTAATTTTCCGTGCAATGTTGGCTGCTATAACTTCGTTTGAAGTCAAGCAAACATTTTTGAAACCGAAAAGACCTTGCTAAAAAAATTGAAGTGATGGAAGACAGATATGGATGAACTTTTTATTTCAAACATAAAGTGTGGAACGTGACATGATCAGTAATTCGATCACGCAATATGAGAGAGCTTCGCGAAGTGATTGTTACAGCTTGCTGCAACTTGATTAGAATAGAAAATGGTCCACAATTTTTTCAACTGCATGCATGAATGCACGCACAAGATGTGCAATCGTGTTTGAGAAAAATTTGTTTTTGTTGACGAATAGAAGATTGCTTTGAACAAAAAGCGTGAACTGATAATAAAGAGTAGAACGCATCTTATTTCTGTATGACATATTTTAAAATATCTAGTAAGCTATACATATGAGACGAATCACTTTCTTTTCACTTGTGCATGTTAAAAGATTTTGTTCTTATTGCTTGTTTGAAAAATTCGACTCCATCAAGGGATTTGTTTATTTCCTATCACGATCCCAGGAATTTTGGAAGCAAATTGGGTGCGTCCATAAGCGAAATTTTATCGCTTACATATATTTTTATATATTTTCAAAAATCGCATCTGATTAACACATTGCCGCAGCGCTTGTATGTAGGGTAATAGGATAAGGAGTAAATAAATGAGGCAATACTTTTTTTCTGATTGATGCATGCTTAAGAATTAATCTATTTTCTGAAATAGATTTGTGTGTCTCTAAATATATTTGTGTGTTGCACTTGTGGGACACCGTAAAAAGGAGTAGGTATCATCACTTAACTACGAATGTGCTAAAACTGTATTGGTCGATAATCATTGAGATGCATGTAAAATACGTAAACTTTAACGAACCTTCATGCTAGTTTCATGAAACGCTATCATAATTAACAAATATTCTTTATTCTGCAGCGCGCTGAACCACCTTATATTATAATTATTTATTCGCATACAACTACAAAGTTAATCCAGGTTGTCATTGGCAACACAAGCAATTGGCGATGCTGAGGGATGGGGGGGGGGGGGGGGAGGTATAAGAAGGCACTTTTCCCTTCAAATTTGTGTTCTGCAACAAAGTTTGCACCCAAGACCATTTCAATGTTTTGCAATTTTTCAGTATCATGAAAATTGTGGTCTGACTTATATCTCTAGATCTTGACTATCATTAGTATTATAAAGCAATCTTCCACCCCCCCCCCCCCCAAATTAAACACAAACACAGACAATAATGCAAAGCATGAATGCAATGTTACTCTGGAGTTTTCAAAGCCATAAATGAAATAATTTTCCCTTCAGTTTACTGTTCGCGTTCATTTTGCATATGGGCTTGGAGTTTAGATGAAGTGTCTTCATAGGCCATGAAACTGCCTCACGGACTAGCAATTTTTACTACAAAATTTGTCTTCTTCTAGTCCTTTTTGTAGAGAAATTGAGTCATTCAGAAAAATCTAACGTTCGTCAATACAAAAAATAACTGCGTTAATACACGCTGAAGAGGTGCATTAAGTAAGCACGAATTATATCATACGTTGCCATGGGGAGTGCGGATATAATGCAGTCAAAAGTGCATGCATGAATGTTTCATTAACTCTCAAGAGACGTTTAACTCTTCTATGTATAATTTTGCTGGTGGACCTCGACTGATGCGTCAAAATCAGAATACCCGCGTTATCAAAAACAAATTGCTGGGCGTGAAAACCGTTATAAATGTCAAGTTTTTCTTCAAATGAAGATATTGCGTGTAGCGACTGTATAGACGTTAAGCGCTCAGCTGCAAGTGAATAACATTTTATAATTGCGTTTTTAAATATTCGCCTGTTCCTTTGCTCACCATGTAACTTTTTTCTTCCCAAATTAACTTCTGAAAATTAATTAAAAATTTTCGCGCATCACTTTTCAGAAGTAGGAAACAAGTTTCGTCAGTAGATTAATTTACACAAGTAAGTTTCGACTCCAACCCTTACACTAACCGTGACATATCCCAATAATTTGTTGGATACAATAATCTGATATCTTACTTGGTTGACGTTCGGATAGGGTAGGAAAATACGGGGTCCACTGTAAAATTAGGCAGATGCAGAATCTAAACTGATGTGCAGAAAACAGAATCTTTTGGAAAACACAGAGACAAGAAAAATTATTTGGAAAACACGGAATGTAACGTTTAAAGATATAAAAAGACATGAGAAACCTCGCACGATTTTTTTTTGGTTTTTGCGTTGAGACATTCGCGATGTAGCTGTATGTAGAAAAAACATCAGATACGTCTACAAACTAATTTTCAAAATGCAGCGACACATTCTTTACAGTATGTGGATAGTATAACAGCTGGCTTGTAATTAGCGTTAAAAGCGTAGGCCAAGCTAGGCGTGAACATGGCATGAATATTGCTCTGCTGTTTTCAACACATTAAATAAATGATTTTCCCTTAATCTTACTTCTGTTTAAGCTTGCTTGCACTTTGAATTTAAGTGAAGTATGTTCTGAGGTCACGAAAATGGCTTCAGGGGGTTTTCACTTCAATGCAACTTTCACCACAGTGCATGTTCTTCTTTCTTGTCCTTATTGTACAAAAATTGTGTCATTAAGTCACAGTCATTGAACTTTAAATATTTGCCTGAAATGAGCTTTGTGCATGCTTAACTTGCAAGCGTTTACCTAACATGACTACTTTATGTATGCTTAACTTAATTGCGTTTAAATGCGTCCCAAGAGACATTTAACTCTTTCCTAGCAGGCCTTAGTTTTTTTCTGAAAATATATAATTGAAAATTTCAATCAGCACATTACCCTTTAGAAAATATTTAACATCGGCCAGAATGACAGCAACTCTTAACATGTTCACTTCAAAATTTGAATTTTACTTAATATCCCAAAATTTTATTCATTGCTAATAATGACAGTAGCTTACAACTGCCGCGACAAAAGCAGAATATAGTCGCGCGTTATTATGTTGCTCAGCAGCAAACAAAGTGATAAAATTTGACTCGAACTTACCCCCCAAAATTTAACGTTTTTCTTCAAATGACGATCTCGTGTAACGACATTGCATAGTCGCTAAGTGCTTAGCTGCAAATGAATAACAAAATTATTAAATGCATTTTAACTTCCCATCTGTTCCTGTTTTGCCGATAATTACGGACGTTTTCAAAATAACACGACCAAATCGAAAACAACTTCGGTTGCAAATGTCAGTTTAATTTGGCGACCTGCTATATACATAGCAACGATGAACGTTTTATACAAATATATATTAATTCATACTATCTTTTGTAATAATTAATATCACTAAAATGTCTTTAAAACGATTCGAAATGCTTCTTTACAAACAAACAAAGAATAAATTTTTGTTGAACGACAAGATTTAAACCTTAAACTATTTTAGTTTCGTGACAAAGAACTGCATGACATGCCAATGTATAGTTTAGCTCGGTTGCGTAATTTGGAAACGGGTGTATTTCGCATAATAAATTAACAGCCAGAAAATAATTATTAATTTTCAAGGATCTTTTGTCCGAAAAGGTAGGAAACAAGTTTCATTGTGATTAGTTTATAGAAGAATTTCAATAATAATATAACCGTTTAGGTAATATTTGTCCTAAAATTTCTTACATTATCATGAAAAATAAGAAGTCGGAGCTGCGGAACCGGCATGTTGGACTGACGACACAGAAATGAAAACCACGGCGATCATAAATAAAGAAATAAAACAATTTAATCTGCTGCAAAATATATGGAATTCAAAGAGTCTAAACTGTGCATAAGACGGACTCATTTTGAAAAAATGAAGTGCACAAAAAAAACTGATTTGGAAAACAAGGAGTGTGATCTTTGTAAGCCTGGACCTTAGAAAGGAGTGCCATGACAACATTGACAACAAATCGCACAAGATTTCATGTTTTTTGTGTGCTGTTAGCTACGCTCGAAATAGTTAAGAGAGATTATAATACAATATGTCTAGAAGAACATTATTAAATACGTTTACAAAAAAGCTAGCTTGTCATTGGTGACGCAAGCAACTTGCTGTATTCAGCTAATATTAATATCCTTTATGTGACGGTTTTGCAGGCATATTTTAAAAATAAATAGCCTGCGAAAAGTTGTGAAGCACAGACTGTAAAACTTCAATTTACTCATGTGTTAGTAGGTTCAAAGAAGGAACCATGGAAGTTCAAAATTATTATAAATGTATAGCGTTCAGTACTAAAAAATAAAGAGCTGTCATAATATTTTATGGTATTTTTTATAGTTAAAGAACAAAGTTCACAGTTTGTACTTTTGTAATTTTTGCGAAATTTAAAGCCAGTACGGTGCCTTCCAGATTGTTGGTGAAATTTGCAAGTTTAATTACTCCGCCTGCCGTAGGCAAAGCGGAGTTTAAAATTCGCATCGTTTCTTCTTTTTTTTATTTGTTTTCGGTGTCACAAGTTCATGCAGCGCTCATGGGTGATACCGCTGGGCACAAACTACGTGTGCCTACCTAAACACGGCGTTTAAACTCAATTTCTAACGGAATATGTCAACAAAACACGCATTTTAACATGTATGCTAGAACATCTAAGCCGCAAGAAGGTCTTACGTGCAAAGATTTTCATGCAAAATGTTTTAAAACGACAAATTCCACCGCGAAATTTTACCAAGGTACGATGTATCGCGGTGAAGTTTTGCGAGCGTGTTTCCGCTATTTTCTGTTGTGTTTACACTTTTAAGAAATTTAGAAAATCCTACTTAAGAATCAAACGCAAATTCTACTGAAATATCTATTCTTGTGTTTCACTGGAACCTTTTTCAGTAATTCTGAGTGGGGGTCCCAAACCCAAAATGAGAGTAATTCTGAGTGGGGGTCCCTAACCCAAAATGTATTTATGATTGTACTGCACTGGAGCAAGCAAATCTCACGAAATTGCACACATTTGCTGCCAAACACAAGGTCAACACATACGGTGAAAATTTTTTCAGTCTGATGACAGTGTATCGATTTGGAGTTGACCCCCAGGGAAATTTATGACGTCACGTGAAACCCAAGAATATACAAAACACAATTTGTGACCTTCCACGGAAAAAGGTACGTTAACGATATTTCGTTAAAACAAGCAGAAAAACGATGACGAACGGATTGCAAACGCTTTGAAAAATTGCCAAACGGATACGCCGAACGTTTTGACGATTTGGGTGGAGTTTTGCAAACGCTTTAAAACAAAATTTCAAACGCTCCAAACAACGATCGTATGAACGGTAATATTCTAACGAATCAACATCGTTTAACGTTAACACAATAATTAAAATGCTATCGCAAAGCCAAAGGCGTTCTAAGCGAGTTGTAGTTCTTTTCACTTATATGTATTATAATTGCTATGACCACGTCTACGACCTATATTTTTGTGTACTAAACAAGACGCCTGCTAAGGCATTCACTCCGCTTGCCGAAACGAAAATGGGCACAAGGCCAGGCAGGGCTGTAACTAGAGAGTTCATTGGGGGTGAACCTAATAATCATGCACCTAATCATGCACCTAATCATGAACCTAATAATCATGGAATGATGGAGTCTATCAAAATTTGCCGTTTTAAAACATTTCTGGAGCAATGTTTTGATAAAGAACCTTCCTGTCCCTTTTCGCTGACTATTACATGTTAAAAATTATGTTTTTTATATAGATATTTCAGTAGAATTTGCGTTTGATTCTTGTGTAGAAATTTCTAAATTTCCTTAAAAGTAAGAACACAACAGAAAACGATGGAAACACGCTCTCAAAACTTTCCCGCGATACATCACTCCTCGGTAAAGTTTGGCGGTGGAATTTGTCGTTTTAAAACATTTTGAATGAGAATCTTTGCACGTAAAACCTTACGCCTTAAGCATACATGCTAAAATGCGTGTTTTGTTTACATATTCTGCTAGAAATTGAGTTTAAACGCCATGTTTAGGTCGGCTCACGCGGCTTGTGCCAGCGGTATCACCCATGAGCGCTGCGCCTACCTCCGACACCGAAAAAAAATAAAAAAATTACAGAAATGGGGCGAATTAAAAGTCCGCCTCGCCGACGGCAGGCGGAGTACTAATTGCTAGGTATATGATTGGTAATAATATCATGGTTGTCTCAATTTCTTTTGTCTTTTCAGGTTGAATTAATCACTAAATTTACCTCATTAAAATTCATTTATACAATCTAGCGGTCGTATTAGAACTAATACAACCTTGAATGACGTCATGCGAGGTAGTATTAGCCTATTCTCACCTAGCAAATAATAAAAGCGAAAGAAAACGCACACACTTTAAACAATACACAAACTTTCACTTCAAACTAAAAATGCCCTATTTGTCATCAATATACAAATTTAACGTCCCAATAGTACAATTCGAAAAAAATACATTAAAATCAAGGTTAGCACTTGACGAACTTCTTTCTTCAGCTTGCACACTAGTCTCGTAACACTCCAATGCCTGAATCAACTCAATATTACATCAAACTCATCAAGCATGTCAGAACTAATGTCTTCGATATTATTACTATTATCCACACAAATTTGCTGTTTCTCGCAAATCTCAGCATTATCAGCGTCCAGGAAATTTCGACAACCATAATATTACAGAGTAATATCATGAAATGAGGCGTGTTAGCTGTTAAACCACCCACTCGATTCGGGTCATTAAGTCATGACCATCGTCGAGTGGGCGGTTTAACAGCTAATACGCCTCCTTTCATGATATTACTTATAATAATTTATCTTAATGCATGTGTATATATGCTACAGTGTGAGGTCTGTTTTATACGTCGCACCGTTCAGCCGCGTCGAATGCAATTCGAGCAATAGATAATGAAGTGAGTCATCTCATTATCCATTGTTTGAATTGCATTCGGCGCGACTGAAATGCGACGTATAAAACAGGCCTGAGCATAAAAGAATATTAGGACATTGATATGCGTTTACTATACGTGTACAAGATCTGGTGTTTTTGTCAATTTTAAGTAGTTCAAATTCCGCAGTCGAATTAATAGGAAAGGTTGTGGCTAATTTGAGTTTTAAGGACTCACTTTTTATAACGTACAGCGGGTGGAGCTTGCACCTACCTGCGTAGCAGTATCAATTACAAAATAAGAAATGATATAGTTCCTCCTGAATTAGAGGCTACTTGCGTTGAAATTACAAAGCCACACAGCCGGCCATTTATTGTTACAACAGTTTACAGACCACCAAATGCTACATCTGAATTTTTCGACCACTTGGAACACTTGATAAAAGCTGTAGATGATAAAAATATAGAAATGCATATCCTTGGAGACTTAAATTGTGATTTATTAAAGCCAGAGCCTGATTCTGCTACTAAGAAAATAAAGTTGCTGTATGAATTATATCAATTTAGTTAGTTAATTGATAAAGCTACCCGAGTAACCATGACAACCTCCAGTCTAAATTGCCAGTGCTATGAAGATTTAATTTTTAATGAAAAATTGCATTAGCTCAAATGTTGTGGTCATCTACTTTTACTTTGTATTTTTACTACTAAATACCTTTCCCAATTGTTCCTAGATAAATATTTTGACTATTTTTTACCAGAAAAATGTGGGAATACCTGTTCGAATGACAAGAAACTCATCATTATAGTTACTTGGCAAAACAATTTGTATAGACATTTTATTGATCAATTTTTTGTGTAGTAGTTGACTCAATGATTAGAAAATATATACAGAAAGAAATTTATTTTGCAGTTCTAATTTGACTACTAATATTTACAAGCCTTATCCAACATTTTAAAATCTTAAAATACAACCATTTCTTTATTCTAGGAAACATCCAACTGTTACATTAGACCATCAACTACATAAACATCCCGAAGAAAATCTCTTGTCTTTAATATGTACTTGATTGAACAGAATTCTATTGCCCCAGTTCCTGCAATAAAAATATTTGCAGTATCCTGTTAGGGGTACAAAAGCCCTAAAGGTTTCCAATATTTTTTTTAACATTTCCTTAGTCACAGAGCTGGCACAGGACACTGACTCGTCCATTTACAGCTACGTTTCAAAGCAATTAACATGTTTAGGTAATTATGTTGAAGACAATCTTCCAGTGGCAATCCTTAAACGCAGATTATCTTATGACTATGCAAGTAAACTGATACGGTAAAACTTGCTTGCCATAGGCAACATATAATTTGCCGTTGTAGGCTTTTTCTTGTTTAGTTTGAATCAATCGGTATTCCTACCTAAATAGTCGTTGTTTTTGTCGCTGCTTATTGGTGTCTCTGAGGTTTCATGAGGCATTTGCGTCTTTGACTCACCTAATAACACTGACACATATTTGACACTCCGTCACACTCCTTTTGCCACGCAAAAACTTCGGTTTTCCTGGCGATTCTGGACTGAAAAGCTTGTGATTTACCTTTCAAAGCATTCATGTTGTATATGCTTATCGTAAAAAAAAGTTTTTTCGGTCCAAGAGAAGAAAAAGACGTTTTAACACGAAAAATATTTTATTTTGTAGTAAAAATCTATAGTGTTCACTCCTCAAATGGGGCCATTCAACATGGCTGCCATCCTAAAATACCGCCTACTTTCGGCTTCAGCCCGAACGCTCGGTGCGCTATCTAGTATAAGTACATATCTATGGCCGTGAAGTGTCAGCTACCCAAACAATATTGTCTATATTGTTTACATTACCTATCAGAGTAATTATGTAAAAGCGCTCCGCCGTCTTAGTCCAAATTCTGATAATGTATATATTATTATAAATATTAGTAATATCAAAACTGCTGCCTCGCGAAGTAATGTGTGTAAACTAAACTACAAAATGTAAATGTATCAAAATGATAAATTTTAATTAACAGTTCTACTTTTTGCCCTCAAGATATATTTCATAGTTCCAATCTGCCGAAAAATTAGCAGTCACTATTGTAATATTTGCAAACAAATACATGTAACACATCGTCAGTTAAGACACTTCTAGAAAAAACTCTTTTATTTCCTGATAACCGGGCCGTTTGGAATCAAAAACAATTCTCCAATAAATGAATGTTAATTGGATATTTTTAAAGGTAAGATTGCGAAGATTGTCCGCTTATGAAGGCTTAAAATTTCTACCTTAGGGCAAGATTTCCGAGGTTATAACCTTTATGTGGCTCCTGTATCACAGAAGGAAACTCTCAAGTTAGTCGATCCACTAACATATAGAATATTTGCATAGTATAGTAGGTTAAGTGATTAAATTGTGCAGATCTATACAGTATCGAAGCATTCATATTCCACCTCCTCTCAATGGCTTCTTTAAATTGGGCGTGTGCCATTGGTTGGTTGTTTGGTGTTGGCATATTTTTGTCCTCACCTTAATGTTGAGAAATATGTAAAAGCTTTGGCCAATTAATTTTTGTGAAAGTTAATTTGAATATTAAGTATTTTAATAATAAAACGGTCAGGAGAAACTGGTACCCGTGGCTCACAATATCCCAAACTCACTTTAATTCGCTCTTCATTTTTTGTCACATGGTGGTACAAGTAGCGAGCTGCGGAAACGTAAAATCTATTTTGCATAATGTTATTCTCTCAAGATGACAGCACAAAAACAATTTATTAATCGGCATGCTTCATCAAAACACAAATGCGCCGAAGATAATTGTATCCGACTCATTTTCATACGTGGACGTGGTTTGAATTTGCTTTTATATATTTCCCCTCTAAAATATGTTTGTAAGTCTTAAATCGTGACAAAAACATAATTAATTAGTTGTGCAGATCGTTTTTACTTTAAAATTGTTCAGGACTTTTTGCTGCTTCAATACTTTTTCGTTTTTGTAATTCATGTTCCTTCATTTGTTAATCAACATCTTTATTGTCGAAAAATAACGGGAAATAATTAGTGACCGAAAGTGCTTCCCGTACTTCCTTAATTGGAAGTGCTCCCATCAAAAGCAAATACTCGCATCAAAAGTAAATTAATGCCAACATCAAAAGCCAAATCGTCGCGTCAAAGCAAAATGCTCGCTTCAAATGTAAAATGCTCGCATCAAATAATAAAGAGCAAAATGCTCACGCAAAAAGCAAAATGCTTGCGTCAAAAACAAAATATGCTCGCCTCCAAAGCTTGATATATACTCGCCCCAAAAGGAAAATGTTCGCATCAAAAGCAAAATGTTCGCGTCAAAAGCAAAATGCTCTAATAAAAAGAAAAATGTGCTCTTCTCTAAAGCTTGATATTATGCTCGCATCAAAAGGAAAATGCTCGTATCAAAAGCAAAATCAGCCCGCTTGAAAAGCAAAATGTTTGCTTGAAAAGCAAAATGCCTGCTTTAAAAGCCAAACACTCGCATCAAAAGCAAAACGATCGCGCCAAAAGCAAAATAATTGCGTCAAAAGGCAAAACAGTCTCGTCAAAAGCAAACTGCATGACTAATGTCAAATGCAAATTAAATGCTGAAATTTGAAAGTAACATACCTAAAACTTTTACTATTGCCATGCAGGTTTTTCTTTAATCAAAGATTGCGGGTAACAACATTGTATAAAAGTAACAGCAACACTATATATAAGCCCTCATGCAGCTGAAAGTGATCATGAAAAAAATTTTAACTAACTGCGCGGCTTTTAAATATCCATCACGGGCCGGTTGTATAAAAAAGTGATTAAAGTTAACTATGATTAGTAGAAACGTCAACCGATCGGAAAAACGTATTTTGTACTTAATCAGTATTTAACTACGAAACAGTGATTAGAAAAGTGATTAAGAGTTTTATACAACCGGCCCCTGTTTATTTCTTTATTGCTGTTTGTAATTATTCTGCTTCACAACTTATCAACCTAAAGACAATTACAAATTTTCAGAGATCATTTTTCAGATGAAATAGTTTTCACATGAAGTAGATGTTTTCAAATGACTTTCATAATGATCAGCATAAAATATTTATGTAATTATATTGACAGTAGCGCCAGTAGGTCTTCCAGTTAGATTCAAGTAAGAAACGTCGAAAATTACATGAACGAAAAACATCCATGAAGGAAAACAAATGAACTTTAACTAATGCTTGTTTAAATTTAACATTCCCGTTATTGTTTGATGTTGCGAGTCACGAATGTACCGCTCTTGATCTCATTACGGATTTAAGACTGGGATCAAAGGACGGAACAATTATGCGCGTATAATAACGTAAATGACTAACCGTTCCGATAGACTGATTACGATCCGCCTTGACAGCAGAATATATCAGACCAAACTGATGAACGTCAATACAACACTGTACTCGACACATTACAGAAAGTAATCCAGCTTTTAGTAGAAAATAGCAACTTACTGCAGTAACTATAGACAACTGCTTACATTTTTTGGTCGTGAAACGGATTTAGAGGCAGCATAACCTGATAGTGTAAAGTCAAGGCGTAAAGCGTATATGAAATAATTGTAAATTTAACATTTTTATGTTTAGGCTGAAAAATTTGTTTAGATGAAGTGTCAAAGACCTCTTACTTATAGTAGCGAATTTCTAGAATACAACTAAAGAGAAATTAAGCTGAATGGTTGACATCTGATGTAACCTGCAGTACTCAATACTGTAGTTTATACAAGGAGGGAGTTTGAGTCAGCAATGGTTGCAACTAACGGCTAGCTATAGGGCCTAAGGCTGAGGCGGTTAATATTGTATTTGCATTAATATAAGCCAGGCACCCGCTCGAATAAAATAGTGCAATTAATTTTCTTCTGTAAATGCTTACATTTGGTAAAATTTATTCATCTTGAGAAATATTGAATTACAGTGACAATGGGTGGAATTGTTTCACGTAATTTCCACTGTGAAGTTAACACAAGAAACATAAGTATGTGTAGTTTTATCATTGCCAGGCAGGTTAAGCTGGGCTGGTCGACTTGATGCATATCGCTTTGTTCAGGCAAGATCATGCCAAGCCAGGCTGGACAGCTTTTGATATAAATGCATTTTAAAAATATATCAAAACTATATGAGGCAAAATCATGGCTAGCCAGGCCTTCTTATTCAAATAAATTTTGGTACTTTATTTTATTTTAGTTGTACAATTTATATATTGCTAGACGTGCTGTGAAAGCTAACTCATAGCTATGAAGATTTAATTTTTAATGAAAAATTGCATTAGCTCAAATGTTGTGGTCATCTACTTTTACTTTGTATTTTTACTACTAAATACCTTTCCCAATAGTTCCTAAATAAATATTTTGACTATTTTTTACCAGTAAAATGTAGGAATACCTGTTCGAATGACAAGAAACTCATCATTGCAGTTACTTGGCAAAACAATTTGCATAGACATTTTATTGATCAGTTTTTAGCATGGTAGTTGATACAATGATTAGAAAATATATACAGAAAGAAATTTATTATTTTGCAGTTTTAATTTGAATACTAATATTTACAAGCCTTATCCAACATTTTAAAATCGTAAAATACAAGCATTCTTTATTCTAGGAAACATCCAACTGTTACATTAGACCATCAACTACATAAACATCCCGAAGAAAATCTCTTATCTCAAATATGTACTCTATTGAACAGAATTCTGTTGCCCCAGTTCCTGCAATAAAAATATTTGCAGTATCCTGTTAGGGTTACAAGAGCCCTAAAGGTCTGCAATATTTTTTTAACATTTCCTTAGTCACAGAGCTGGCACAGGACACTGACTCGTCCATTTACAGCTACGTTTCAAAGCAATTAACATGTTTAGGTAATTATGTTGAAGGCAATCTTTCAGTGGCAATCCTTAAACGCAGATTATCTTATGACTATGCAAGTGAACTGATACGGTAAAACTTGCTTACCATAGGTAACATATAATTCGCCGTTGTAGGCTTTTTCTTGTTTAGTTTGAATCAATCGGTATTCCTACCTAAATAGTCGTTGTTTTTGTCGCTGTTTATTGATTTCTCTGAGGTTTCATGAGGCCTTTGCGTCTTTGACTCACCTAATATCACTGACACATATTTGACACTCCGTCACACTCCTTTTGCCACGCAAAAACTTCGGTTTTCCTGGTGATTCTGGACTGAAAAGCTTGTAATTTACCTTTCAAAATATTCATGTTGTATATGCTTATCGTAAAAAAATTTTTTTCGGTCCAAGAGAAGAAAAAGACGTTTTAACACGAAACATATCTTATTTTGTAGTAAAAATCTATAGTGTTCACTCCTCAAATGGGGCCATTCAACATGGCCGCCATCCTAAAATACCGCCTACTTCCGGCTTCAGCCCGGTGCGCTATCTATGGCCGTGGCATATATCTATGGCCGTGAAGTATCAGCTACCCAAACAATATTGTCTATATTGTTTACATTATCTATCAGAGTAATTATGTAAAAGCGTTCCGCCGTCTTAGCCCAAATTCTGATGATGTATATATTATTATAAATATTAGTCATATTAAAACTGCTGCCTCGCAAGGTAAGTATAAACTAAACTACATAATGTAAATGCATCAAAATGATAAATTGTAATTAATTCTACTTTTTGCCCACAAGATATATTTCATAGTTCCAATCTGCCGAAAAATTAGCTGTCACTATTGTAATATTTGCAAACAAATACATGTAACGCATCGTCAGTCAAAACATTCCTAGAAAAAACTCTTTTACTTCCTGACAACCGGGCCGTTGGGAATCAAAAACAATTTTCCAATAAATGAATGTTAATTGGATATTTTTGAAGGTAAGAATGCGAAGATTGTCCGCTTATGAAGGCTTAAAATTGCTGCCTTGGGGCAAGATGCTGAGGTTATAACCTTTATGTGGCTCCTGTATCACAGAAGGAAACTCTCAAGTTAGTCGATTCACTAAAATATAGAATATTTGCATAGTATAGTTGGTTAAGTGATTAAATTGTGCAGATCGATACAGTATCGAAGCATTCATATTCCACCTCCTCTGTATGGCTTCTTTAATTTGAGTGTGTACCATGGTTGTTTGGTTGGTGTTGGCATATTTTTGCCCTCACCTTAATTACTGTTGAGAAATATGTAGAAGTTATAGTTAATTACTTTTGTGAAAGTAAATTTGAATATTATGTATTTAATAATAAAACGGTCAGCGGAAACTGGTATCCGTGGCTCACAATATCCCAAACTCACTTTCGCTCTTCAATTTTTGTCACATATGGCGGTACAAGTAGCGAGCTGCGGAAATGTTACATCTATTTTGCATAATGTTATTCTCTTAAGATGACAGCACGAAAACAATTTATCAATAGGCATGCTTCATGAAAACACAAATGCGCCGAAGATAATTGTATCCGACTCATTTTCATACGTGGACGTGGTTTGAATTTGCTTTAATATATTTCCCCTCCAAAATATGTTTGTAAGTCTTAAATCATGACAAAAAATTAATGCTCTTTCATTTGTTTAATCAACATCTATTGGCGGAAAATAACGGGAAATAATCAGTGACCGAAAGTGCTTCCCGTACTTCCTTAATTGGAAGTGCTCCCATCAAAAGCGAAATACTCGCATCAAAAGTAAATTAATGCCCACGTCCAAGGCAAAATGTTCGCAGCAAAAGCAAAATGTTCGCATCAAAAGCAAAATGCCAGCGTCAAATTAAAAGCAAAATGCTCTCGCGTCAAAAGCAAAATGCTCGCTTCAAAAGAGAAATACTCGCTTCAAAAGTAAAATGCTCGCATCAAATTGAAAGCAAAATGTTCGCGTTGAAAGCAAAATGCCAGCGTTAAAAGCAAAATATGCTCACCTCCAAAGCTTCATATATGCTCACATCAAAAGGAAAATGCTCGTATCAAAAGCAAAATGCTAGCCTCCAAAACAAATGCTCACTTGAAAAGCAAAATGCTTGCGTTAAATGCCAAATACTCGCATCAGAAGCAAGATACTTGCATCATTTGCAAAGTACTCGCATCAAAAGCAAAACGCTCGCGCCAGAAGCAAAATATGTAATTACGTCAAAAAGAAAAACAGTCTCGTCAAAAGCAAACTGCATGACTAATGTCAAATGCAAATTAAACGCTGAAATTTGAAAGTAACATACCTAAAACTTTTACTATTGCCAGGTTTTTCTTTAATCGAGGATTGCGGGTAACACCACCGTATAGGAGTAGCAACAACACTATATACTAGTAAGCCCTCATGCAGCTGAAAGTGATCATGAATAAAATTTTAACTAACTGCGCGGCTTTAAATATCCATCTGTTTATTTTCTTTATTGCTTTTTGTAATTACCCCGCTTCACAACTTATCAACCTGAAAACAATTACAAATTTTCAGTGATCATTTTTAAGATGAATTAGTTCTCACATGAAGTAAATGTTTTCAAACGAGTTTCATAATGATCAGCATAAAATATTTATATAATCATATTGACAGTAGCCAGTAGGTCTTCCAGTTAGATTCAAGTAAGAAACATCGAAAATTACATTAACGACAAACGCCCATGAAGGAAAACAAATGAACTTTAACTAGTGTTTGTTTAAATTTAATATTCTTGTTATTGTTTCATGTTACGAGTCACGAATGTACCGCTCTTGAGCTCATTACGGATTTAAGACTGGGATCAAAGGACGGAACTATTATGCGCGTATAATAACGTAATTAAGTGACTAACCGTTACCGATCGACGGCAGATGTCAGAGGGAACATATTGATATTGCAGCTTCAATGTAACATATTTTACAGTTATTCTACGAACTCAAGTCCTATATGAGCTGATAGCCGACGAGGCACGTAGCTATTGCTCATATACGACGAGAGCTAGTGAGTAGCATAACTGTTTTATATATAGTAGATAACTGCTACCAAAAACACTTCCCAGTGCAGCTATATCTTAAATTACTAAAATATAGTCAGTTTAGCAATTTTTATTATAAAGATCAATGCCCAACATAATAATGCTTTGAGTAAAGCCATAAAAACAAGATTTAAAATAGAAAGTATTTATTCAGCAGTGGCGAAGCTAGCGGTCATGCTTGTCATGCTGGGCATGAGTAGAATTTTGAAGCCTAAAAAAGTACTTTTTTGGGAGGAGGAGTTCAAAAATATTAAATTCATCTTTGAGAAGTGAACTTCAACATTTCTACATAAAATGCCATTTCAAAACTCCTTTAAAATTACGCGAATTCGCATTATTTTGGCAAATTCGAACTGTACATAGTTTTGCCTTAATGAAGGCTATTGAGCATGACTACTGGGTAAATATACCCGCATGTCATGCTCAACTCAGGCCGGCATGACTATCAATTAGGAATATTGTCATCCTATTGGCCAAATTGCCTCAAACGCATGCGTATTCCGCCAAGTTATTCCTTCTTGTCATGCTTCTCTTCTGGCGCACGACAAAATCGTAATACTGTTGAATCCCTTACGGAAATTTCACATATACTTTCACATGTGAAAATTTCACATGTGAAATCTATATGTGGAATTGGAACACTTCACATGTGAAATTTTCATATGTGAAATGCATTTCACATGTGAAACTTTCATATGTGAAACATGTTTCACATGTGAATTTTTCACATGTGAAATCAATTTCACATACAAACCCTATGTGTGGAATTGGAACACTTCACATGTGAAATTTTCATACGTGAAGTATATTTCACATGTGAAATCCAGTGGCGGACCTAGCGTAAGTCAAAATAAATTACCACAGCTCATTCTAGGATATATTTACATTATAAAATACCTTCAAAGCAACTTCATTGGTTAGATTTTATTCTTTTGAAATTCATAACCTATGACATTGTTATAAAGTTATTTTGAATTTAAAATTGAGCTGCTATAATTTATTTTGACTTACCCTGGATCCGCCACTGGTGAAATCGATTTCACATGTGAAAATGTTGAATATGTAAAACTTCACTTCTGGAACAAAAAAGTTGTAAGCAATCATATATGAATGTAGTTTTATTTACAGGCTGAGAACATTAAATACATACTACTTGCAAGTTAAATATTAAAGTCATTTAAATCAGCATTTATAATTATCTATTTAAAAAAGTCACACAGTACTGTTTGTATCATGTCCAATCCAGCATACAATTCAATGTGCAATATTGGCATCAACTTGGGATTTTAGCATGCGGTCACAGGCCTTTTTTTCATCTTTAATTTTTTGTGATATTGCCAATCTAATGGCTGTTCTTGTAGCAAAAGGAAAGGATTGCATGACATAGGCTGCAAAAGAATAGTAAAAAAACATTAGACTAACCAACAACAAAAAGCAATTCATGCATGCTTCATCCTTTCAATTTCAGTTGTGTTGACTAACTTCTCGGCAGCAAGCTTCTCTGCCTTTTTTCTCCTTTTTTCAACTGACACTATCTGTATAAAAAAATTAACAGCTTCAGAGAAAATAGAAGGAGATTCTACAAAGTTAGATCCGTTCCAGGTGGCAAGGAGCCCAGGGGCTGGGGGGGGGGGTCTTTAGCCTCTCCACTTTTTTCCCCAGAATAAGGCTTAATTAAGTAACATGAAATTACATTTTGTATATAGAATGCATAATTATGCCGCAAGTGGAGAGGTGGCAGCATATGTGAGAATTTTCAAGCTCCCCCCACTTCTAAATAGCCTCTGCAGCCCCTGCTTCCTTTGGGGTAGAATGAATAAAATACAACATAATTACCAGTATATATTTTAATCCTACCCAAATACATCATACTTATGCCAATAACATGCACTGGATTGAATTATCACTTTTTGAGAAATAATAAAATGTATATATTCTAGTAGGAACGTTCAAGGCTAACATACCTTCCCATATTTTATGCTCGCAGAATCTGAATCTTCTTCAAGTTCCTCGTCTGAATAATTGGACTCCTCATCGGAATTATTTCGCCTTCTTTTCTTTAAAGGAGATTGCTGCTTTGATTCTATATTCTCTTTCTCTTCGAGGATATACTCATTCTCACTTTTTCGAGCCTCCCTTACAGTGCCTTATTAAAAATAACACATTATAGTTATTAGTTGTTGGGATATACTAGCCATTATTAATTAAGGCGCACAACATTCATACACCGAGTTTAAAACAAAACATTATCTGCCTATCCAAACATACATGTCATAATAATACTGTAATACATGTGTTTTAGCTTAAAACTTACCATGCACTGATACAACTCGACCAAGATAGGCTTTTGATCCACCTTTGCGTGGTTTTTTCCCAATTTCTTTATAATAGATCATTCCCTTCTTTCCGGCATGGTAGAAAAGACGGGTACCGGATACCGGATAGACGGATACCGGATAGACGGATACCGGATAGACGGATACCGGATAGACGGATACCGGATAGACCGATACCGGATAGACGGATACCGGATAGACGGATACCGGATAGACGGATACCGGATAGACGGATACCGGTAGACGGATACCGGATAGACGGGTACCGGATAGACGGATACCGGATAGACGGATACCGGATAGACGGATACCGGATAGACGGATAGACGAATTAATCTGGTTTTGATAAAAAAGTATATGAAATTGTCGAAAGACGTTTTGGTGATCTAGGTCTAAATGTATCAAATGGGCCAATTTGAAGATCATGACTGATATGTGAAATCATAGACAATCAACAGATGGACTGGAAACGCAAGCTAAAGTATCAATGTTGCTGACGCGACATCCGTGATACGGCCTGATATGCTATACTTTGGAACCCTGTAACTTCACTTTAAATATACTTCAGGACTTTCTATTTACATATTTTGAACAAGAACGGCAATCTCTATGGAACTATCGACTTTTAAAATTCTTTATGGGTATAACAAAGCTAAAACCCAACGCTGAATGTTTGCATTCTTTTTGATTGCAGAAATGTAGCCATTGTTGTTGTTGAAAAAGGTTTACGGAAACATTAAATGGTGATTTTCCGCCTCGTTTATCTCTGAAAAGTTTTAAAAGTCGATAGTTCCATTCACATTTCACAAGGGAAGTTACAGGGTTCCAAAGTAAAGCGTATCACGGATGTCGCGTAAACTTTAGCTTGCGTTTCCAGTCCATTCCTTAGATTGTCTATGGTGAAATACAGCCGAAAAACCTGTCTTGTGGATATTCATGTACATAATGTATTTACGAAAATGCCTCTTAACCTAATCATGTGCCTGTTACCAGGCTACTTATAGTGCGATGTTGTACTCATATCACCAACATGCTTTGCTTTTAGATATAACTTGCGATTAAATTTAGGCTAATTAAATGTCTTAAGTTCTGGTTATGGCATATTGGCGCTTTATAGCGAAACAGGCCTTCGCTGTCAACAAAGTATTGAATGCATATATTCAATTTCTATATATTTCTTACGTTCTATATGTTTATCATTGAACGGATCGTTATAAAAGTAAAAGAAACTTATACATACTGCATACTTTAATTACTCTACTATCTTCGTTGAGGGTATCATGATCAACGTTTCTCGTATATTTAAAGTCTTTCGAAGCGGTAGATACGTTGAGAAAACGATAGCGATTCATTCGGTGGTATTTTTTGAGGAATATAGGACGTGCAAATATAGGGATTGCAAACATTTTGCCGCAAAGATATATTTAACATAAACTAGTATTCGACCTCAACAAGTTACATTTTAGTTACGATAAAGGTTAATGCTGTTTTAAATTGTGTTTTTCTTGAAATGTGATTCATGCCGCATGCATTTCCACTTGATAATTAAGTGAAGTAAAATACCATAATGTAACAACTTTTCTCTGCGCTGTAAAATTGCTATTCGCTGTACATACTCAACTTAAGCGGATAACATTGTAGAATTCATATTCTGAAGAAACAGGATGTCTTTTAAGATACCTAGCTTAAAAAAGCTATATCAATTTGCCTTCTTTCGAATATCAAGAAGTGGAGCTAAAGGAACATATTGGAAATGGAGCATATGGAACAGTGTGGAAGGGGCAATACAACAAAGAAATTATTGTTACGAAAAAACTCAACGGCGAATCGGCTGACCAAGGTGTTATGGCTTTGTGTTTAGCAGACATGACATTAATCTATTACCATTATGATTGTTGACATTCAGCTCATGGGCGGCCGGTGCTGAGGAGAGAGGAGGCCGAGGACTGGGGCGGGTGGGGGTTGTGATTGTCACATGTGAGAGTATGTAGATAGACATTAAAAGAAAAAGGGAATTTTTCTGTATTTTAGCAATATCTATCGAACACTTTGTTTAAACCTATTGTTTTGTTCAAGCTGTTTTATCAACGTTTATGTTGGAAACATCCAACGTTGTATATTATGTATCTTATGATGTGAGAAATGTACGGAATCCCATAAGGGCCATTATGCCATTATTTTATATTTTTCATAAATTCCAACTTTTAAAAAAATTCGGACTTTTTTTTTAAATTCCGACTTTATTTTTTAAAATTCCGACTTTTTTCTAACATTCCGACTTTATTTTTAAAATTCCGACTTTATTTTTAAAATTCCGACTTTATTTTTAAAATTTTGACTTTTTCTAAAATTCCCACTTTTTTCTAAAATTTCCACTTTTTTCTAAAATTCCCACTTTTTCTCAAACTTTAAAGTACATTAATTTTATAATCTAATTCATTGCGAGAACAGCTAGTTAGCCAGCCACAATGACTCAATATTTATGCCTCGTTTGTTTTTCCATGTATCCATTTTGTTGCCGTGCTGTTACACCACATGAATATATACCAGCTATGGAAGGTCAAGGAGAAATACAAACAAGAGAAATTTTGCTACGGAAATATTTTAACTTAGGTTTTTCGATCCTATATGGAGATTCTGCTCTTCTTGTCCAAATTCCACGGAAATATGCTAAGCTTCGTTAATTAAAACGTTTACTTAGAGCAATGAGACTGCATCGACGGACAGAGGGCAACTCAGTACCAGAGGTAACTCAAGCAATTGAGATGGAATTGAAAGGTAGTGCGTCTTCCCTTGGATATAGAGCCATGCATCAACGGTTGCAAATAAAACATGGACTTGTTACTAGCAGAGAAACTGTACGTCAGATTTTAAAAATTGTCCACCCTGAAGGCGTAGAAAGAAGATCCAGTCCTCTGTCTGTCGTATTTCTCCTTCCATAGCTGGTATATATTCATGTGGTATAACAGCATGGCAACAAAATGGATGTATAGAAAGACAAACGAGGCATAAATATTGAGTCATTGTGGCTGGCTAACATTATAAAATTAATGTACTTTAGAGTTTGAGAAAAAGTCGGAATTTTAGGAAAAAGTCGGAATTTTAGAAAAGTCGGAATTTTAAAAATGAAGTAAGAATTTTAAAAATAAAGTCGGAATTTTAGAAAAAAGTCGGAATTTTAGAAAAAAGTCGGAATTGTAAAAATAAAGTCGGAATTTTAAAAAATAAAGTTGGAATTTTTGAAAATGTTGGAATTTATGAAAAAAAATAAGATAACGGTAATAATGGCCCTTATGGGGCTCCGTAGAAATGAGAAAAAAAATCATGCCTTAAATAAATCGAGTTACTAAAACCTGTTTCAAAACCTGTTTGAGACAATGTTTCTAAACGTCTATCATAAATTGGTACATGATTTTATTGTCATGCACCTAAACAAGTTGAAAATATAACTGTTTTACGAATTAATTCTAAGTTTCTAGTATAATGGTATCCGTCTATCCGGTATCCGTCTATCCGGTATCCGTTTATCCGGTATCCGTCTATCCGGTATCCGTCTATCCGTCTATCCGGTATCCGTCTATCCGGTATCCGTCTATCCGGTATCCGTCTATCCGGTATCCGTCTATCCGGTATCCGTCTATCCGGTATCCGGTACCCGTCTTTTCTACCATGCCCTTCTTTCCAGGGTTCGTCAACATTGTAACATCACGAACGCAGCTTTCCCATAGATATAGTAGACCTAGATTGCTGACGTTTACCTAGCGCGCGTGACCCCCAATAGAAGAATCCAAGATGGCGTCGCAACCGGGCAAAAACATTAGGAATTGTATTACAAAAAACAGGTTTTTGAGCTTTTTTGACGGTTTAACTGCTGCAAATCACGTTCAACTGGACTTTTTTGAAAATAGATTACTATTGCGGAGGTTTTGAACGCAAAATGAGAAGAGTGGGCTAGATTCTTACAAAATTATCGTTCGATAAAGATTTCAAGGAGTGGACGTTTTGACCGGTTTCGTTAGTTTGCGTGGATTATTGGACTTTTAACACTTCGAATCACGATCGATCGCATATATTTAGAAAACGATGTTTATCATATATCAAATATCGTTCGTTAAAGACTTCTGGAGTAGACAACTGGTAGTTTAGTATGTTCTTGTAGTAAATCTAACTTTTTTGCAAATTATTACCTCTAGTGATTTTGATTTTGAGTGTTATTTTGATTTTTGCCTAGTATTAAATGTGAAATTGAACATCTGCGTAAAGTCCTTCAGTACAGGTACACTACAAGTTTTGCAGGAGGCAGCATGATTGACTTTAAGTTGGGATAAGCTAATAATGGACATGCAGAGTTCTGCTTCAGGCTTGCAGAGATGTCATATTTATTACAAATGAAAATTGATACCTATAGGCAGAAGTCAATATTACTTAATTATCTCTGTAGCAAGTTATATTGCTTAATTATCTCTGTAGCAATCCTAAAGAATCTCTGATTTTATAATAAACTGTTTTGCAAAAACTGTGTTTACATTCCCACACATTTACAAGCATTTATAAATGTCTTGTTAACAAGCGTCCAGGAGCTTTATAAAATTACAGCATTTCACAACTTGTTTTCATCTTTGCAACACATTTGTCACAGGCACAGCTTGTTGACAAATGGTGAGATTTTCACGTGCAGATTTCAATATTGAAATTGATTTTGAGCAAAATCAGAATCACATTGGCAACCAGCAATATGTATTTTGAACTTTATTATGCTGTACATCTATAATTTATAATACCAGACACTTTCTGAGTTTTGATGACACAAAACCTGGTCATTTAACATTTTAACAGATCTTTGCATCAAGTATATTAAATGTTAATTTGATTCATGCATGTTATCAAGCCCCATGCATGTTCACGTACACTTTAATAATATCATGAGTCTCTAAAACTATGCTTAGCTTCTCAGATTTACACAAATTATATGTATTGATATCAATAATCATAAATCAATAGAAACCAATTGGAAACATGGGTTTCTTTCATACTTATTTAAATCATTTGTTTTTACATTTGTGCTACTTTGTCAGCAGATTCTACACAAACAATCATTTCCCATAAACTCATAAAAACCATAATGAACAAACAAACAAACAAACAAACAAACAAACAAACAAACAAACAAAATTCTACCTTCCAGGTGGAGGTGGATGTGCAGTCATAATAGCCGGCGTATAGCTGCTGATACTGAGGAAGTTAACCCACGATATTTTTTCATAAAATTCGGCAAATGCTTTCCTTTTCACAATTAAAACATAGATAATAAACATCGTTTTCTAAATATACGCGATCGATCGTGATTCGAAGTGTTAAAAGTGCAATAATCCACGCAAACTAACGGAACCGGTCAAAACGTCCACTCCTTGGAATCTTCAGCGAACGATAATTTTGTAAGAATCTAGCCCACTCGTCTCATTTCAGGTTCAAAACCTCCGCAATAGTGATTTATTTTCAAAAAAGTCCAGTTGAACGTGATTCGCAGCAGTTAAACGATCAAAAAAGCCCAAAAACCTGTTTTTCGTAATACTATTCCTAGTTTTTTTGCCCGGTTGCGACGCCATCTTGGATTCTTCTATTGGGGGTCACGCGCGCTAGGTATACGTCAGCAATCTAGGTCTACTATATCTATGAGCTTTCCTCTAGGACACTTGTCTCGTTTGTCTCGATCCAGTTTACAACGACGTACTTCATACTTTAAGAGTCAGTGGTTTTTATCGAATTTATTTGGAATTATTCTTTTTTTAAAAGAAAATTAGTGTTGTCGCACAAATTCACGGCAGCTTTTTTCGCACGTGTTATCCTGAAGTGATAGCTTTTCCAGGGGGGACCACTAATTATTATGTCCAGGGGCTGTTTACTAGGGCCAGTCACTGGGTGACCAGTGACGAAGTTTCACGCTGCGCACGAAACGACGTCGAAATTTACCGAAGACTTGCCGAAGAGTTACCGAAGTATAAGGACTGAAAAATGTGAACAAATATCAACCAAAATTTTCTGACGGTGCTTTGAATACAGTCTGAGTCTGAACTCGTAATATAATAAAACTAATGAAACAAAAAATGATAACAAAGAATGAGTAATCCTACAAAAGCAAGAGGGCCGTATAAACGGTGGATGAACGACGAATATGATGATACTAATATACCAAGAACAACAAAATGGCGTCGACAAAATTTTGATTCAAGCGAAAATATTACTAGCGACAGATTAAATATCTATAGCGAAGATTCTTCTCCGACAGAAACGTTTGGTGACGGCTTTAATTTACATGGTATCAGCAACGAGTTGATTGATTCCACCGACGAAGATTGCACCATACAAACATCTTTTTCTGATCAATCAGAAGAAATTCATGGGACTCATGACCATTTGCAAACAGAAGTCGATATGTCTGAAAAACTGGATGTCGCTGGTGGTGGCAATGATTTTGATTTCTTTGAGGAACAGAACAATAATGGAGATGAAGTAGATTTAGATGGTTCTGTATTAGAAAACTGTGACTACTCACAACCTGCACAGGTATGGTAACTTCAGCAATTGTATGTAACTTCAACTGGCTAAAATTCTGAACTTAATATCCAGATAATAGCAGTTGTATTAAACCAATATTATTTCCCAAAAAGTGGAATATAAATATTATGTTTGTCTGGCTGAAGACTTCAGTTTCATTTGTATGAAAGTAAATTGCTAATCACAATCTATTGCTTTGACTTGTCTCTACAGGATGAATTCCAAAATACTTAACCCAGTTATTAAAAGTTGTTTATGATTACATAGTAAATTTTAGCCCTGGCCGAGTTCAAAATTCAGTTCAAAGTGGGATAAACTCTTGTCCCAGACTCAGAGGAGGTTGGACAGCTATCACGTGACTTTCTCGACCAATGAAATCGCGTCATTTTGACATTGTTTTTGCGAAGCTTTTTAGCAAAAAAATTTGCATAGCGTACTAAAATACTCAAATTTTGAATCTTTTTATTTAAATTTGATGTATTATGTACAAGGATTCTGATAGAAGAGTAATTGGAATTTCTATATCTGAAATATTTAGTAAGGTAAACGTTAATTTCTGCTTTATTTTTATGATGAAAGTTTGTAGGGTCATTTCAACTTGACGACTTCATTGCGTTGGTGTTTACAATTTTCAAACTAAAAAATCTCGAATTCCTGTGGTTCGATTTTTGTATTTTTTTCGTGAACTTCAAGACAAATGTATAAATTTCAACTCCATCAGAAAAGTCCCAAAAAGTCCCCACTCCGCGATATAGATATTTCGCTTTGAATCGACCGCACTCGTTTAGACAATTGCTAAACATGCGCTTTAAAGTTATGACCGACATTATGCTAAGAAAGATTATTTTGTTGACTAATAGTTGAAGTTAGAAGCGTCATTTTACAGTTAATTGTTACACGAGATGTTAAATTGGTTTTACAAGAATATGAAGTTTTTTTCGTGTTTTATATATATTTCTATTTTGGGTTGCACGGAATGCATCAATAGGGCCCAAAACAAAACCAACCTAAACAGAAGAATGATGTACAGTTTCACATGTTCTCAAATCTCATTACTTGTTCTCAAAGATGTGTTTGCACTCATTTTTGGTTTGTTATTTTGCCTTTTAGTACGTGCCAAAATAATTTATTAAATGTATCTCATGTATTTAATAGTAAATGGACAAGATTAGTATATTTTCGTTTAAAGGAGTTCAGACAGCAATATGGAGTTGAGAAAGGACTTCTTCCAGAACACCCAAGAGCAGGATCAACTGATGATGTCGAAGGCATTTTTTCTTTTTTACATGGACTGTTAGGACCAATTTTTGATGGAAAGGCCTTTCATGATGTGTTTCCAAAAGTCATCAGTGAATACACCAAAAAATGTGATCCTGACCAGTGACCTGCCATTCTATTATCTACTGGCTCAAACGACTGCGACAACGATGGTTCACTAGCATCCTTCAACATACCATCAAGCACTGGGGAAGACCGTCTGGATTGTGTTCCTACATCTAGAAGGGCTGATCCTGGAGTATTCGTTGCTAATCGTGCTGTCATCCCTCACTGTGGTCAATTAAGTGTACGATCAGCTCATTTCAAACCTGCAGAGAGCCTACCACCACCACCATCATTATAAAGTTCCTGAACATTGTACGTGGTGTGGACACATTTAGCATAGTTGTTGATATTTATTGTTGATATTTATATTCAAAAAAAGTGACACATCAAATAAGTTTTATTCACATATTCCAATACAGAAATGACTTAATTTACATAACACTATAAAATGGTATATCACACCCATAACTAGCTGCAAGTAAACTGAGTCAATGGACTTAGGTGGAAGTTCCTGAAAAACTCAAACTGAAAGGCTTTTTAGTTCAAAGAATTTATCAAACAGAATTTTAGTAGTTTTGCTTTGCTGTAATGTTCCACAATAAAAGTACATGTACTTCATGTACAATGGTAATAAAGTAGTCTTACCATAACTACCAGATTGTTAGATTGTACTGATTGTTTATAATAGATGAATTTTTTTGTTCAAAAAATCAAATATCTTCAAGGGGCAGAGGCATGCTCCCTGAGACACCCTGGGATAGCTTGCATATTTAGTACTTGGCTCAGTAGATCTCATATCCTAGTTGTGGGTCTGAATAGTTTATTGTATCATAAACTGAAATATGTTACTATATTACATATTATAAAAAATGACATCATTGTTCAAAAGTTATATTTAGCACTGACCATGTGTGAATATTAAATATGTTCAATCATGCATAATTTCTAATGCCTGCATGTATTTCACAGAAATGCATATGACAAACATCTTTTACACATAACCTTTTTTTTTATTCTATCCTTAGGCTATCTTATTTGAGGTCTGATGAATAAAAATTCTAAAAAAATCTAAATAGTTAGTCATTGAAAAAATCTAAAAACTAGTTTGCATATTTGGGAATTAAATAAAAATACTAAATAAAAGATGTCTGTCAATACACAAATACTGTTTATTTGTGGATTAGATGCTGCGATAGCTCTGAGAATAAGTCAAATTGCTAATGAGTTGACCATAAAATGCATGCACATAAAAATTATTAAATTTCTTGGCCAAAAAAAAGTCAAATAAGTGGCAAGTTTTTATGATTTCTCAGAGATATGCCAATATATTAGAGTACTTCACAAAGAATTTATACTAGTACGCAAAGCAATCATCGCACACTTTTGCTTTTTCTTACCACTTCTGGCCCCCACTCACCATGCCTTTTTATCCAGATTTCAGAATAAAAACCTACTTTAAAGAAGTCCACCCTATACTTAATATGCTGAATACAAACATCAATAATATCTCCTGTAACCATTAGGGGTTGCAGATATTTGCAAAGTTCTGAGGCAATATAGCCAACATGACACTAACTAGTACCATAGTCCAAATCAATAGCAATTGCACTTGGGTCAAATGGATTCAAAGGCTCTGCCCTCAGGTGAACTTTCACTGATGTATTTTGTTTAAGAGCAAGGTATGCTAGTTCCAAGAGATGTTGGTAATTTGTTCATGAGCAGCACTGATGCACTTTTAATAAAAGGTACAGAATGGTTATCTCTTGATCTTCATCACTGACATCATCATCACTGTTATCATCCAGTTGGGCCAAACAATCAAGCATGTCCCTTTCTACAAAGATATAATTAGATCATTCTAGTTATTGCTAAAAATAAGATTTCATGACTACTCAGTGCAACCAAGTCTTGATATCTAAAATAAGAACATAATTCAGTAATACATATCAATAGCAAACAAATGTATAAAAATAGAAATTCTAACAAATATAGAATAATTAAAACTTCTTCCTAAGATTAAACATTCATACTCTGATTGCTATTAAATTATGCTGTAGAAAACAAAATCACAAACATCACACCTTCTAATTCCTGTGAGAACCAATGACCTCGTCTGAATATTAACGTTTTGGGCATCAACAGTATCATCATTTCCTGCAAATGGTTGTGGAGAATTTCCTCTCTCACGAGTTTCATCTACAGGTGATAATAAAACCTTATCAGTAGCTGGAAAATTAGGACAATTGCAACTTCCCGGATTAACATCTAGCAAGGGCGTAACACAAATATCATCCGTATCTGGGATGACTGCAGCCACTCCACTTGTATTTGCTGACAATATTTGATCCACGTCAAAATCCCACAATAAGAGTATTCGCCACTCTTCTTCATATCCTTTACCTTCTTCAACAGGATCTTTGGTATCAAACTCGATATAGAATTTTGCAAACCAAGAATATAACAATTGTAACAATGAACATTTATATTCAGAAATGTACAATCTTTTTAAAAAAATAAAAAAAGATCCTCCCAAATAGAAAATTTTCATGGCTTACTAACCTTGAAAGGAGGCGATTTCAGACCGTCCAGTTTTGAAATAAGAGCCTCGGTGTTCGGAATAATCAATAATGCAAGTTCTTCACTCGTACGGTTTATCAAGAAAGCAAAAATGACAGTAAATGACATGTAATCTTAAAAACGGTAAACTTGGACTTGTAAAAGCCTCGTCATAATAAGGAGTAGTATTGTAGCCTGACAGTCCTATCTTTCGAAAGCTTCCATATTTCTTTGTCGCACAGAGATGTTCGCTTCGTAACAGTCCACGCATGAATGAGACACTGCGTGGAAAAGCACGCAAATTTCCCATGATGCTTTGCGAGGACCTGTCCAACCTCCTCTGTCCCAGACTAAAACAAGCAAGCCTTATTTGACTGCTACCTCAAAAAAATCAAAATGTTGTTTATGTTTGTGATTTGACTTCCATGACTCACTTCATGCTCCATTTAAAGGTAAACAAGACTAAAGTTAAGCTATTTCTTTGCTGTTTTTTCAAGTGGGATGAAATTTTTTGTCAATAACATGATGATTTTCCGCCTGGCCAACCAGGCAGAAATTTTCAGCCAGGGTAGCTTCAGCTGGGCTAAAACTTTAGCCTAGGCTAAAAATCAAGTCCGGGCTAAAATTTTATTCATGTAATCGCTGGTGTGTTTTGATATTAGGATAGGATTTTTAATAGGGCTGAGTTTCATCAGTTTTTTTTGGGCTGAAATCTGTCTTGTAATCAGCACCTAATTTTTGACGTCTTCCCATGAACTGATTAGATGTGACCATGATGGGCTTAATCCACCTTTGCGCAATTTGTCTTAACATGAGTAAAATTGTTTTTAATGTGTCTCATCTTATTGAAAGGCAACACTTATTTCCCCTGACAAGTAAAAATGTGGTTGGTGCATTTTTGCCAGCAATTTGATATATATCAGTTCACATGTATACTGTATATACAGCCGAAGTCTTTCACCTCACAACATAATATTCATATTTAAGTATATTTGGTTCAGTGCAGAAACTGCTAGGGTGATTCTCCTGTCACTCACATAACATTGCAAGTTCTTTTAGTTTTGACAAACTATGACAATCAATAAACCTGCCATGTCACATGAGTAATCAGAGAATCACCTACTGCTAATGGACAAATTTCTGGACTGTTAAAAAATGAAAGTTATTTTTTTTTATTGCTTATCCCTCTGTGGTCAGTTTTATCAAAGGCTTTAAGCTTAGATGGTGGATAAGTCAAAATATCGTGCAAGTTCATGAACTACTGATTACAAGTAAACTTAACTTTCCTGTCTGAACATAACAACTACTCATAGAACTCCACAATCAGTTAATAAAATTCAAGTTTGATTATTTACAAAATGAATAGGAGCGCTCTTAAAGTCTTGCTTATCCACCGTTTAAGCTAAATGCCTTTGATACAACTGGCCCCTGATGAGTAGATTAAAGCTTGTGATGGATATGCGGCCAGTTGTTCAAAAGCCAGCTAGCTTATAACCCTGGGTTAACTTAAAATTCAAATTAAATTTTTCTAACAGTTTGTTTATGAATTGAAAGTATTATTTTAGAAATATTGCTTTAGGTATCTTTTCTGGATCAATTAGAGTTTTCAACCTTAAAGTTTCGATGTAAACAGACATGTACAAATACAAAAACTAAAACATTTCCTTAAATTTTAACCCAGGGTTAGCCTCAACCCAGCTTTGAACAACTTTCCTTGGTGATCAATATAAGTGAGCTGCAGGTATCCCAAGATGGTCACAGTCTTCAAATGACAGACTGTTCAGTTTGATGTTTATCTGCCAGAGTTGCATTATTTTATTGGAAAAATTTGAGTCTAAAATATTCGATATGGTTTATACAGAATGATTACTTATATTGACAATTCGGCTGACAGTGTAAGAGCAACACAGAGAGTAAGTTAATAGTAAAATAGATAATTTTTCCAATTTTGTTAAGCTTAATGTTTCAGTACTTTTTAGCATGAACAAAACAAGAACACAACGGATGATTTAGACAAGCCTCTCTATGACCAATGTAAAGTTACCCTGGGACAGAGCTTATTGCTTCTGATGTCCTTTATCCTGAGAAATGGGCTCACCTCTTCAGCGGTTGGTAACTTACTTACGTTGCTAACACTAATTTTGCCTGCTGGAAATCTGCTGCCAAACACCAAGTACTTATTTGACAAGTACTTTAACGAATTTTGGAAATATTAGAAATAAGCTTCAAGTAATTGACGACAGAATTACAAAGATTCAACCACCTAACGAGATTACAAGATTACCACGATCATTGCGTCAACGAGCATTCTGGAAGGGTTCTGAATGGCACTGGTGGCTACTTCTTTACGCTCCCGTTGTTTTGACTGGGATTCTTCCTCAGCCCTTTTATGGTCACCATCTTTTGCTTGTTGAGGCTGTGTATTTGCTTTCAACTTCATCAATTTCGTCCCGGGACCTCAACAAGGCAGACGCGTGTATAGCCCAGTATGTATTCCAGTTTGAACGACTGTACGGAAAACAACACATGAGCTACAATGTTCACCAATTGCTTCATCTAACCAAAACCGTAAACGACTGGGGTCCTTTGTCTTGCTATTCTGCATATATCTTTGAAGGTTTCAACATGGTCCTGCTTAAATTGTTTCATGGAACCCAGGCGGTACCAACACAGATTGCAAAGAACTTCTCACTCTACAGAGGAATGCTTGCGATCGCAAGCACAATCAACCGGGAAACAGATGACGAAAGTGTTTTGGAGTACGTGAATGAACTTCTTTGTGGTAGCACGAAACTGAAGAACTCTGTAAAAATGAATGATGATGCTACCTTGCTCGGAACTTATTACGTTCGAAATCTTACCATTGAAGAGAAATTCCTGGTCGATGAATACTTCGGGGAAGATGTTCAGAACGAGGTGTCGATTTATTATAAAGCGGTTGTGAAAGGTAATATACTGCATTCCATTAATTACCCAAGGGCCATTAGAAGAAATAATTTTACAGTTGAATTGGGGGATGGTTCAATTGTTAGAATAACAAATTTTGTTCTTCTAACATTTTTAAGTGGGCAAAAGGTGACCGTTGCCTTTGCCAAAACAATCCGAGTTGGCAGCCATTGGCTGCGTCGTGACAATGAATGTGGCCCATGTTGCACACACATCAAAATCATGACAGGACAGGAGACAAACTTAAAACTAGTAGAACTGCGCGAGATTATTCATAAGTATGCAGTCATAGGTAACGGGCATGGACTACCCGGACAAATGTGTTGTAGGTTACCAAACCTCATTGATCGTGATTAGAAGTGTAGATCGTGATTAGATCTGCAGCGTTAAATGCATGACAGTGAATATGATTTAAATATGGATTTTTTAAATAGGTTAATCAACATAGGAACTTAATTATTATAATGATATATGTAAAACTAACTCTTGTATTTTATCAAGCTTTTTTGATTAATCTATAAACTTAAACCTATCTACCAAAAGTGTTTCATAATGATTCGTTTTACTCACTTTGTTTCTCGATCATGATGTTTAAACGTTTAGGGAATTACATATAACTTATTTTATTAAGTTAGAACTTCATTTATATATGATTTGATTTCACAAAAATGATTTTCAAATGAAATGACAATTTATTTGCAGTCTAGATTTAAATAAAAAGTTTTTAAGAGAAATGCAAATTTCACATATGATTTGATTTGATCAATTGAACTTTCACATGTAAATTGATTCTAATTGCGATTTGACTTGATTCCACTTGTGAACTTTTCACATGTGGAAAACGAATTTCGCAACATTTTCGATTTCACATATGAAATTTTCACATGTGAATTAGCATCTCATATGTGGTATTTGACTTTTCGCATGTGAAATAAGAATATAATTTTAGATTTTATTTCACATATGAATTTTTCACATGTGAATTAGGATTTCACATGTGATTTAATTTCACACTTAACTTTTCACATGGGAAATACGAATTTCACATGAGACTTGATTTCACATATGATTTTTTCATATGTGAATAACCTATTTCACATGTGAAACTTGGTGAATCACATGTGAATTACAAATTTCACATGTGAAATTTACTGAATCACATGTGAAATTAGGGTTTCACATGTGAAAGTATATGTGAAATTTCCGTAAGGGATTATTCATCGTAATTTCATAATTTATTCTACTTTTAATATGGAAATTGCTCAAGGTCAATCTAGTTAATATCGTCTGAGGTTAGCAGTACGAGAGATGTAATTTCTGATCTTCTAAGAGGGCCTTTTAGCATTCGCAATCCGACTGAGCAAAAGGCTATTGTAAGAATGCAGCAACCAACACTAAAGCTGCAAATCATGTCTAGAGGTAGGAAGTTCCAAGAGTCATGGTACAGTGAGAAGGACTGGTTGTGTACTAGTGAGACGAGGAAGTCTTTGTTTTGCTGGCCATGTTTACTCTTTAATAGTAAGTCGGGCCGATCTACTTGGACGCATGCTGGTTATGTCAACATGCACGGTTTCTTGAGCGATTGCCAGAAGCATGAAAGGTCTAAATCCCACATGGAGTCCTACAAAATGTGGAAAACCTTCCAAAATGACAGGCAAGAAAGTGTGGATGTGTTATTCTCCAGGGCTAGGAGGGAAGCTGTAGAAAGGTACAACGAGGAGGTCAGGCAAAACCGAGAAATGCTAAAAAATACTGTTAATGCTGTACTTTACTTAGCAAGGCAGGAAAGGGCATTCAGGGGACACGATGAATCTTCTACCAGTTTAAACCAAGGTAACTACAGGGAGCTTTTGAAATCTTTTGGTAAGCTAGATTCTGTGTTTGACAAGCGTTTGCATAGCAGGCTTCAGGAGGCAGAAAGGTGCGAGTCTGGGGGTGTTTTTACTGGTGTTTCATCTGATGTCCAGAATGATGTGATTGAATGCATAGATTCAGTGATTGAGGATCAAATTAATATGGAAGTAAGTGAATGCCAGTTTCTTAGCATCCAGTGTGATGAAACCATGGATGTGTCTGTCAAAGAGCAACTGAGGATTATTATTCGTTTGGATAGAAGTTATGAAATAGTTGAAAGATTTTTAAAATTTAATAATGTTAGCAGAGACCGCACAGCTCTGGGAATGGGTGAAGTTGTTAAGGCTGCTCTAAGTAAGTTTGGTGTTTCAGTTAAATCTAAATTAATTATGCAAATATATGATGGAGCTGCTGTCATGAGTGGTCAACTCAGTGGCCTACAGACACTCATTCACCAAGATTACCCTTTTGCCTTTTTTTTTCATTGTGCTGCACATCGCTTGAACCTTGTTTTGTGCCAGTCTGCTCAAGGTATTAAACAGATTAAGTGTTTTTTTTCTAAAGTAAATGCTTGTTGTACATTTTCCTCATCTTGTCCTGATCGGAAGGCATTTCTTACTTCAAAAGGTATTAATATTTCTAGTCCAGGTGAAACTAGATGGTATTTTAAGGCCCGAGCAGTCTCTGCCATTTTTAAACAGTATGAAAAATTACAAGAAGCCTTCACTGAAATTCAAGATAACCCTGTGAATTTCACTGATGAGACTGTTTCTAGGTCAGACAATCTTCTCAGTTATCTTGAGTCATTCCTTTTTTGATTTTTACTGGATCTTTACAACAGAATTTTAAAAAAGTCCTCAATTTCATATGCCATACTGCAAAATAGGTCCACTGATTTCTCATATGGTGTTAAAAAACTTAGACAATTGGTGAATTTTTTAGTAGATGATCTTCGCAATGATGCTGCTTATGACTCTTGCTATGCAGCAGCTAGGAGAAGAGTCCCTGTTACTCAGGCTGTTAAGGTTGCTTCAACAAGATCTGGGCAAAATATTAATCATAAACAGCTTTTCTTTGAAGTAGTTGATACTATTGTTGCTATGATGAATCATCGGTTTGAGGATGTTGAAAGTTTCTCATTTCTTGACTGAGTGAATCCAAAAATCTTTACTAAGTGGCAAAATGGTATTCCTTCTGAGATGTTGCAACAATTAAGGGAAGAGTATGGTTCTCTTTTTGATATACTTAGTCTTGAAAACCAACTTATGTTTATTTACAAGGATCAGGATTTTCAAAAGAATAACCCAATGGAACTTCTGAAATATATTTTTGAGATGAATATTCAGAGGTGTATTCCACAAGTTGTCAAATTGTTGAAATTAAATGGTGTAATTGCTGTTTCTATTGCATCAGCTGAAAGATCTTTTTCATGCTTGGGTAGGGTAAAATCCTATCTTCGCGGTAAAATGAATAATGACAGGCTTGGTTGTTTTTGCAGAATATCTATTCACAAGGACATCCTTCAAGAGAACGAAGATAAAAAGCAACTCTTTGAGTTAGTTTTAGAAAAGTTTGTTCAGAAGCCCAGGCGTCTCAATTTTAGATACCGATAGATGGCAGTGCACTAACTTATACAGTGACCATTAGTCTTCATTCTTATTTTGTTCCATGACCCTGTAGTAGATTCACAAGCCAACCTTATTCCTTATGTAATGGTTTTGTATCACTCTAGTCTCTAGTACACCTTTATTATATTATATATATATTTGCCATGGTGAGACCTGTGCTAGTCAACAGGTTAACATGTCTGATGTCTTCATCATAAGAAGACGCTCTACTGGGGCTAATTTTCTATGACTGTTTATTCTGAGAGCTGCCTGCACGGTAGTGCTAACATGAAGTATTCCTGAACTGTTACATATTTAGAAACAATCAGAATTACATAAAAACTTACTTAGAATTGGGATGGGGGCTGGTTAATAAGTGGGAAGGGGTTAAAGGGTTAGATATGACTGGGATGGTGTGCAAAATTGAGCAAATTGCATGTCCCTGAAATGTCCCAAGTAGTCACCCTTTTCTAACCAAACTCCTTTCACTTCTTGTGAAGGTGTGAAAGGCGGGTTGCTGGCGCCTTAAAACCAGTTTTCTCATTAGTGCTGTTAATGCCGGATTCACAGATTGGCAATAATTGTTCTGTGTGTGTTTCCTAGGCATGCTGATGAGCCCTGACATAGAGTGAAACAGCCAAATTTGCGATTTTTTGAAGAATATTGCGCTCACATTTTTCCGCATTAAACTTGTTTTTTTTTACTGAATAAGGCAAGTTCTAAAGCATTAGTTCTTTCTTAAAGTCAAACTGAAGCTAAGAATTCCATGCTCAAATCGCGGGAAATGACATTTCCGAGCTCCAATTTTTAAAATTTTCCCGGGGTAGCATGCCCCGGACCCCCCTAGAAATCTCGCGCCTTCGGCGCTCGGGCATGACCTACTTTTTCACCTAGCTTCGCCACTGATTTATTGTGACGTTTAGTCTTAACTTAAGACATCTTAATAAAAGTGGATTTATATTACATACAAAATTTGAATATATATCTATGCTAATAGTGTTGTTATATTTATAATTACAAGGTGCAATTAAGGATATAGACGTGTGAAGGTGGATAGGACATTACAAACAAACACAACATAAACGACAAAATTAGAACAGGTTAAGAGGAATAGAGCTGCCTTGAATGTTTAGATTAGGTTTGTATTTATTGATGAGAAGACTTTCGTGTATCATTAATTCGTATGAGTCCGAGGAGGAAGAAAGAATTTAAAAGTCGTCAAAGTTAGCAGGGTGCCCAGAGGCGTTAATATGGGACAAAATACTAGACACAGCTGGGTTGGTTGAATGTTTTCCCGTGATTGGAGAGATACCCAGATGTTCAGAAATCCTAGTGTGCAGATAGCGCGTGGTTTGACCCACATACGACGCGGAACAGCATCGCCACTTGAATAAGTATACCACACTAGATCTCAAGTATTTGGGAACTTTATCCTTGAAGGGAAAAAAGGAAGAGATTCGTCTTGAAGAACGAAAATCGAATCTAATGTCAAGATGAGGAAAAGCGGCGTTGCGGAGTCGGTTGATTTGAGTGCGTATCTGTAGAGAATGTATCCCTGTGAATGGGAGGCAAAAATAGATTATTTTCTTAGTGGCGGTCAGAACAGGTGGTCTAGGGTCAAAGGTGTGGTCAAGAAAGCGGCGAACAATGCGGTCGAACATGTGAGAGGGAAAACCATTCGAGTTAAATAACGTTCTGACAACTTCAAGCTGTGTATGAAAGTTTTCATAGCTAGAACAAAGATTGAAAATGCGATGAATCAAACAAGAAACTAAGTTTTGTATGTAGGCAAGAGGGTAAAACTGTTAAAGTTGGTGAATAAACCAGTAAACGTAGGTTTGCGGTAAACAGATGCAGAGAACTTTCTGTCGGAACGAGATATGTCAATATCGAGAAACGGTCGTTTCCCATCGCGTTCGATCTCAGTGGTAAAGGCTATATTGGCGTGTTGTTGGTTAAGGTAGTCGAGAAAAAGTGGTACATGGTCTGAGGAGCGGAAAAGAAGGAAGCAACCATCAACATAGCGTCTGTAGAGTGGAGGTTTGAAGGAAGAAGGGCAGTTGTTTAACCATTTTTGCCCATGTGAAAAACAACCAATAAAGTAATGGAAATACTTCGAACAAGCCTTCTTTTCCCAAGTGTTATCGAATGAAAACACCACCCTATCGAATGGGCCATCGCCACCAATCCCTCGAATAGCTAAGCCATTTGCCCCTTGTACACCAACTGTGCAAGAGGTAGGAAACGTGACAACTATGTCTATTCCTACACGAATTACTGCACGGAAATTCCAACCATTTTTTACAACTTACCGAAATCACTATAGACCTTGTGGCTCTAACATACTAAATCTGAAAAATATTGTCATACACAAACCTAATGCTTGTATTACGAAGTCCCCAAAGTCACATTTACTTAGTTTTTGCTGCATTAATGCCAGATCGCTGCTTCCAAAAATAGATGAACTCACCTTGTTTTTAAGTTGTCGTCAACCCAGTGTAGTGGCAGTCACTGAATCGTGGCTGAACAGTGACATCGAGGATGGACTCGTTTCGATAAACGGATATAACATTTATCGTCGTCGTGGAGGAGGAATTTGTGTTTATCTACCACATGGCACCCACGCCAAGCGTAGGTTGGACCTCGAACATGAAAATTTAGAATGCCTGTGGCTGTGGCTTCACCCTACTTGCCTTCCCAGACCACTCTCTGGAATCGCAGTGTGCATAGTCTATCACCCCCCTGGTTTACCTGTGGAAAACCACCACCAACTTAATGAACACTTGATTTTAACAATAGATGCATTACGCAACGAACATTCCAACTGTGGTCTAGTCCTTCTTGGTGATTTTAACGATTTCGATATATCGAATATATAATGAAGTCATAATCTGAAGCAAGTTGTTGAAGTCCCTACAAGAGGAACAGCCATTTTGGATCTGATAATTACGAACCAACCAAACCTGTATGAAACTTCCCAAGTTTTTGTGCTGATAGGGTCCTGAGACCATAACATTGTAACATGGTCACCCAGTCTAAAGAATACCGACTCTCAAGAACGTACGAAATTTGTTAAACGTTGCATCCGACGCTATCCAAGGTTTGGGGTTGAAGCTCTGGGGAGATGGATCCCTACACATGCCTGGTTTGGTGAGTTAGGGACTAATCACACGGTAGACGATTTAACATCATCGTTCTCATCGCATCTTACAGAAGCCATTAATCGTATATTCCCTCCTATAACTGTGAAGTGTTATCAAACCGATAAACCTTGGATAACCCCTGGTATTAAAAAACTGATTAAAGATCGACAGAAAGCATTCCATAACCATAATATCCCCCCATGGAAATCTTTAAAATATAAAGTCCAAGAGGAGATTAAGCAAAGAAAGAAATCATTTTATAAAAACAATGTTCAGCATTTAAAAAACAGTGATAGTCGTAAGTGGTGGAAAATCATTAACAAAATGTCTGGCGAACCGGGAACAACAAAGTCTTTCACCTTAGAACGCGATGGTGAAATCCTAAACAATTTACAAGCTTCCATTGCTCTTAACGAATTCTATACTTCCGTTAATGCTGATATTCCGCCATTAGATGTGAACTTATTACCATCGTTTTTACCATCGAATGATAGCGTACCTGCAGTTGAGTGTTATCAAGTCTGTAAGAAACTCCAATCTGTCCACTCTTTTAAAGCCCCCGGACCTGACAATATCCCACCTCGAATTTTAAAGGAGTATGCTCACATGCTAGCTGAGCCGATCACCATTATTTTTAATACATCCCTTGCTTCAGGAGTAGTGCCGAGTAGTTGGAAAAAATCGAACATAGTTCCACTCCCTAAAACAAGTAAACCGATTGCTGAAGCCGACACTAGGCCTATATCACTAACATCGTGCCTGTCTAAAGTTCTAGAGGATTTCGTAGTATCTTGGCTGATTGAGGATGTAAAAGAAAAAATCGATCCCAGCCAATTTGGTTGCCTGAAAGGAACATCCACCACTTTTTGCCTTTTGGATATGTCACATACTTGGCTTCCCCACCTTGATGGACTCGGTAATCATCTGCGTATTTGCTTCCTAGACTTCTCCAAGGTCTTCGACCGTATAGGTTATAACCTATTAATTGAGAAACTGATAAATTTGGGTGCTAGACGCTCATTAATCCCTTGGATCATCAACTTCCTCTCAAATTGAAGGCAGCGGGTTTAATTTGACGGAGCAACCTCTGACTGGCTTCCAGTAAATGCAGGTGTTCCTCAGGGGAAAAACTAGGTCCAATCTTGTTCCTAGTAATGGTCAATAACCTGCGAATCACTTCTCCCGACACTAGAATGTGAAAATACGTAGATGACGTTTCAATCTCTGAGAGTCTTAGCAGAAATTGTACCTCTATCACGCAACCAACCCTTAATTCAGTTCAGTTGTGGGCTTCCGATAATTGGTTGAAATTTAATATCAAAAAATGCAAGGAGCTTCGTGTTAGCTTCCTTGGAGAAACCCCCCAATTAATGCCTCTGTTGATCGATGGACACCCAATTGAGACAGTGCGTTCACATAAAGTACTGGGACTCACGATCCCAAACAACCTGAAATGGGATGAACATATCAATAAAATAGTCTCGAAGGCATCCAAAGATTGCATATCCTCCTTGTGTTGCGCCGAAGTGGTATTCCTCCTGCAGACCTTCTCACTGTGTATATTGCGTTAATACGCTCAATCCTTGAATACTCTTGTGAAGTTTGGCAGAGCTCTATCTCATGCTATTTATCTGACAAACTGGAAAAAATCCAAAAGCGAGCCTTGCGTATTATATACCCTGAACCAGGGCGCTTATATATAGGGCGGTGCAACGGCTGATATCGCGTTGATCGACGTGTGATGCGCTAGAGGACTGGCACGAGCGTGCTTTTATGGAAATTCGACTGAAATCTACAATTTTATGCGTGCATATTCCATCGTTATTTTTACCAAAATGCGTTTTGTGAGACAGTTATTTTTTTAAAGGAAGATAAGGTGATTGTTTTTTATCATATAAATGTGTCTTTATGTCAAGAATATCGTAAATTCAGCGGCATATTAGGGGGAACAACATGATGTTTTGATGACTTCCATGGATTGTTTTTTTCACTGTGCGCGTCTGGTGTGTTCCGGTGAAGACTACGGCATGATATTTCGGTAAGTTAAACACATATATCAAATGCTTGTATCGTAAAAATTTGAAAAAAATCGGAGTTGATAATTTGGGAATTTAATATGACTGAAGTTACACCTTTCAGACACGAAGCCGTAAGAGATTTATTGTTTAAAATTTTACATTTTGTAATATCTTAGAGTCACATATATGTCATCTCGCCCTTACTTGTCTGGTGATTTGGTCCAAATTATAGGTTTTTTAGAAATATACGAAGGCAATTTCTTTAAGTATATCCCACCAAAGAGTTGTTTAGAAAAATACGACTCATTCAGCGTATGTCGAGCGCTTGATGTGTTAAACAGCTTTCTACACCGTAATATTTTGTCCTGTGTAATCTAACGAGTATAGTTTTAATAATTTGTTGAAATGAGCCGATTTGGAGTAGATAATTTTATTCATTTTGGCCTTTGAAAATTGTATTCTTATGAGAGAATGCTTCTTTCCAATCGAACATTGACCAGGGCATGATTGCTTTTACATTACCATGGAAATGTCTAAGATTGCGTGAACAAAAGTGGCGCAACCATTTTAGAGATTATCTTTTTGTTGTTTATTTGTTTTAGGGCGCTGATATGTAAGCGCCCTGATTTGTTTTGATAAATATACACTGTAAAAAAAAACCTTTGAGTCATGTCTTCGTCGTGTTGTAAACGTATTAAATTAAGTTCAGAGAGTGATAGTTTGACAACTAATTCAGTTGGTGACACATCCTCTTCATCCACTTTGTCTGCAATTGAAAATGAAAGGCTTCAACAAGTTGCACAAAATGCTGATGCTCACTTTTTCCCATCCACAACGGCACTGGAATACAGCAGTGGATTACCACTTCAACCAGAAGAACTCCTTCTGTATAGTTTAATTAAAATATCTGTACCTGGTAATAATATAAACTCGGTGAAAGGATATTCGCCAGAGAAGTTTGAAGGAGTATCTAATGCTGTGTGGGATGTTTATGGCATTCACTTCGACTGTGTAAGTTTGCGAAACTATTTCTATAGATCTATCACTAATTCAACAAAAGGCTTAGGTAAATTTAAAGGGATTCTTCGATGGAAATATTTCCACTTGAATGTAGACGATACAAAAAAAGCACCAGCAAGTCCTTATTAACCTACTAATTAACAACCATGAAGTGAGTGCCCAAGATTACAAAAACTTGCGTGATGCGCTCAGTACAGCCAGTGTTTCTGTTGCTCAACAGTTGAGTAAGTTGGATAGTCTTGCCTGCAAGGTTAATGGTAGAAGCGATACAATCTCCAGAAGATTTCCTAAATGGAAAGTTGCTGCAAATGCTACAAAATCAGAGGTGTATTTGCATTACTTTGGAAATAATCTTGCTAACACAGAATATCAAGTTACAGTATTAGCAGATGGTTTTTATAAATTTATCGTTAGTAGTAATATAGGTACCGATCGAGCCTTTTTTTTGAGGGGGCGCGAGGGTGTAGGAGGGGGCGCACACATATTGAGGGGGCGCACACATATTGAGGGGGCGCGAGGGTGTAGGAGGGGGCGCACACATATTGAGGGGGCGCACCCTCATTAGAATATCGTGCCCTGATTGGTCAAGCAGCGTGACGTACACCCCGTGACGTACACCCCGTGACGTACGCCATAGCTATGCTCTGGTTGGTTAAAACAGCGTACGTATGCCCCGTGACGTACACCCCGTGACGTACGCCATAGCTATGCTCTGATTGGTTAAAACAGCGTACGTATGCCCCGTGACGTACGCTATAGTCGCGCTCTGATTGGTTAATGGTTGGTGGCATAAAACTATATAAATTCGCCGTCGAGTCGAGCATACATCAATGTTAGGATTACACTTGGTTTGATCTCTTTGGTTAACTCACGAATCTATTCTTGTCCAAGAGGCTACAACAGCTGTTCCTTTTGAGAAATTTGAAGATATGGCTCAACAACATCAAGAAAATATCTGGTAAGTTGATATGTTGTATTAAATTTTGGGTTTAAAGCAGTCTTATGAATTTGGTTTTATGTTTTAGGAGAGATCAGTTTATGGAAGAGCTGGAGAATGAGGAGTTGAATCGTGAATTGTGTGCGTTGGCGGTTGACGATATGTTCGAGTCTTGGCCACCTGAGATTCAAGAACAAGTTCTTGCCGAATGGGACGACTGGCAAGATGAACCTAAGAAGTCCGGTTACATGTGTAATCAGTGCGGTGAAGAGTTTACGCGTTCGTATGATCTGAAACGTCATATTCGAAGAGTTCACACGGCCGAACGACCACACGTATGCAGTACGTGTGGTAAGGGTTTCAAGACAGGAGATAAGTTAAGACGCCACGAAAAAATCCATGAAGATAAAACCTTCGAGTGTCATAAATGTCACAAGAAATTTGGTCGGAAGGTATGTTTTGTTTGCTTTTTTAAGTTTGAATTATTGGTGCTTTACAAGCTATGATGTTTATTTCCTGTTGCTAGGATAATCTCAATAGGCATTTGAAAATGCACGAGAAAAGGGGAGCCGAACGTGAATATACATGCAATATCTGTGGCGAGGTGTTTAGGAATATATTTCCACTACAAGCTCATCAACGAGATAAACATCAAGTCGGTGGTGGGAAGCGGAAGAGAACAGACCCTACAACAACAACCCGGACAAAACGAGCAAGAGTAAGCGAAGGTAAGTTGTGTCAGCTATAATTAAACAAATGACCGAGACTTCAAATGTAACACTTTTACCTCTGTAGAGACATCGAACGATCAAGTGAGTGGTCGTAAGCGCAAGGCGACTGAAACTACATCGACCCAAGCGAAACGAGCGGGAGTAAATGATGGTGAGCATAAAAATTGGTATTATTCAAATATTTCTCTTCCTAGGAACTTCAACATTGGGTACAGTTTATGCCAATTTTGCGAATCGCAGATGTTTAAAAACAATGTTATTTTTTTATCTAGGGGCTTCGACGTCCAATCCATTTCCTCAAGATCCCGTCTACCCACCAGCTGATGTACCGTCTATACTACATCGAGATCATTGGCGCACCATCCGGACAAGACAAAGTCGTGGCAATCGAGTTCAGGATTGGTACAATTATCGTCTGAACTCGTTGAATATGGGCGAACTTGTTAGTGATGTTGAACGTATATTCCAAGACCAAACGAGCGTGTTTAAACTTAACCTTTCTTTTGGCTTTGTACTGTTCAACAACGATACGGAGGAGATGCAGTACCATCATTCTTCCGCTAACAACAATCGTGTATTCGAAGCACCTTTCCTTATTCGGAATCGTGAAGATTTGCAACAAGTTCGTTCGGCGTTGGAGAACTTGGATGTGTTTGAATGGGCTCGACAACAACGTCCCAACTCCAAATGGGTTGTGGTGGATATAGGCCGTTCGCCGTGACCCGATATCGTTCACTTTCATTAAGCATGTCGTGGAACTGAGGGAACTTTACAGAACATAACTTTTTCAAACACGGGGAGTTCGAATCTGAAAAGTTGCCGCTCCTCCGACCCGCAGTTTTTTCATAAAATCCATTTTAATTCCACTCTTTCGACACGCTTCAAATAATCTCCCGCCATTTTGAATTCTTTAATATTCCGTTTGATATCGCTCAGAATGGTGATTATTCTGTCCCAGATCCCTCAACTCGCGGTAAATTGTCATTCTAACCGATGGAATTGCTAAAAACAAAGGTGCTAGTCATGTTTGTGTGTGTGAAGTCCATTTCCACGGCAAAAATGGAGAAATTAGAAGAGATATTAGCAAAATTTTTTGAGACATAATAAAGCAGTGCTTACATACGTCTTTATCATAAACAGAACTCGCAAAAGTCTACTATTCAGACAAGTTTACTATTATTACAAGTAAACTTTAAAGAGAGAGAGCTAAAGCCATCCTTGCCAATGCTGGACGAAAACGTTTGTAATAGGAAAGCAACGGACAAATTCATTCTATTTCCAGTTCTGAAAAAGGTAATAGATTATTTGTCCTTATCCATCTTCAAATGTTTTTCCCTAAATTTGCTCAATCTGTAAACAGCCCGGGACTTTAGACATCACAGATATGACATTTCCATCTGCCTTTTTTCAATCTGGGTTACCTTGAATGGAAGTTGTCACAATGCAACATAGTATCTCAGACTGTAACTATTAAAAGCGATTTCTGATTTCGGGGATAATGTAATGATAAAAGTATAACAATAGCATGCTTTTCATAGCCAGCATAGAGCTGTAGAGCTGCTACTGGTTTTTTCTGATGCAAAAAAAAAACTCGATTATTTTGATAAACAGGAACAAGATGCCTGCTAGAGCTTTCACTTCGCCTGCCAAGAGTAGAAGAAAATGTGCCCAAGGGACACCAACAATTCCCTTTTAAAATCAGTTGTTATTAGGGTCAATTGTATATGTGACTCTAATGTAACACATAGGTTGGAAACATGTTGGAAAGACCTCTCACTTCTAGATACCTTCCAGGAAAATTTAATTAGGCATTGGCTTGAGAGATAACCCTCTTGCAACTTGTAACTGGGGGGTATTACCCCACCAGTGATATCGCAACTGCTGCAATAACACTCCATTGTAAAAACGATATTCGGTGCACTATTTTGTCACCTTGTTTATATATATTGAACAGGCATTGTTTATATATATTGAGCAGCCTCTTAGTGAAATTAATGGTCACTTAGTGAGCTATAAATTGTGTCTCTTTTATGGGAGGTTTGGATGAAAACCCCCTTTATTGAAGATTGTTCTGTCTGTTTATTTTCAACTTAGGTTGATAAGTGTTTTAGTGCATGTTACTGTTGGTGTTTCAGACCTCATGTTTCTTGTGCACTGAAGTAACTGGACACATTGAAGACAATATATATTTTATTTGTAGTTCTAATAATATTATTGGAAAGTGAGGAGCAAAACATTTAAAACAGAAGTTTCAAGCGTTAACACTTAATGAATACATGAAAACAATTGTTGCAAAACTCTCTGATATTTAAAAATTGTCAACTAATTATTTATCCTGGGAGGTTATGTACAGTTAATGAATGCATGATGAAGGTGCACTATTATTGATTTTACCTATTTTTGGTCAAAGCCAAAGGCAACATTTTTGCTGCAGTTATACTTGGCTCTTAAGCACAACATGGCTGATAACTTATTATTAGTTATACTTTTCTGGTTGTCCGATGCTTTCCTCTGACAAACGTTTTCGACCAGCATTGGCAAGGGTGGTTTTAGGTCTCTCAAGCTTACTTATATTACCTGAATCGTTGACTTCTGTGAGTTTTTTATATGATAAAAATAGGTTTAAGCACTGTTTTCTTATGTCTCAATATTTTTTGCTAATATATCCCTTTTGGTAGCTCTTTTATTTCTGCATTTGCCGTGGAAATGGACTTCACAACACAAACATGACTAGCAGCTTTGTAAGAAGCAATGTGTTTACAAAGTGAATGATTTTAGCAATTCCATCGGTTAGAATGACAATTTACCGCGAGTTGAGGGACCTGGGACAGAATAATCACCATTCTGAGCGATTGCAAACGGAATATTGAAGAATTCAAAATGGCGGGAGATTATTTGAAGCGTGTTGAAAGAGTGAGAATTAAAATGGATTTTATGAAAAAACTGCGGGTCAGAGGAGCGGCAACTTTTCAGATTCGTACTCCCCGTGTTTGAAAAAGTTATGTTCTGCAAAGTTACCTCAGTTCCACGACATGCTTAATGAAATTTGTTTTCTAGCCACATTTTCGAACTACGGCGAACGGCCTAATATTACAAACGCTACGTTTTATGTGACAAAACTTCGCGATCATCCTATTGGTCGTAGTACTCGCTTACCGAAATACGTGTTGGAGAATCCCGCTGTTGTTTCATTAGACTGTAACAAACAAACTGGTTTACCGTACGAGGACAAATTATGTTTTTTCCGTTGTTTGGCGTTACATCGTGGTTGTCACGCACACAATTTGGAACGCGACACGCAGCATTATTTTGAACGCTACGCTGACGATTTTGAGGATTTTGATGGTGTTACACTCGAAGAACTTCCCGACTTGGAGAAATTATTTGAACTAAACATTTATGTATACCGGCTTGTGGAATATGAGGATGAGGATAACGACAAGACGGATATTGTAGCTCAACTTATACAGAGATCTCACCGTACGTACGCCAACACCATGTATCTCAATCTCTATGGAAGTCACTTTAGTTATATTAACAATCTGGGCATGTATTCAAAGTCCTACTGTTGCTCGAAATGCGACAAACTATGGAAAACCGCGAGGGCACTTAACAGGCACGAGAAAACTTGCGAAGCAACTGTACGACACGTGTTCCCTGGTGGTGCATATAAAGTACCACAAACCATTTTTGATTTTCTCGAAGATGAAGGAATCGTGGTCCCTGAAGAATTAAAATACTTTCCATATCGCGCGACATTCGACTTTGAGTGTTACTTCAAGAGAGAAGATCAGCACCCGAGAAACACAGCAAAGCTGACATGGGAAGCTGAACATGTCCCCTTGAGTGTCTCTGTGTGCTCCAATGTTCCTGGCTATGATGAACCAAAGTGTTTTGTGTCCTCTGGTAATACAAGAGAAATGCTCAAACAATTTATCGACTATTTGGTGGAAATTAGTCAGGAAAGCTATTCGCTATTGTTGGACCGTTTCTCTGATGTATTTGACCAAATCAGTCAACGGATAGCAAACAGTGAGGTATGTTGTGTGTTTGACCACCTAGGTATTTTCGAGACTTGTACTTATTATATCTGTGTTTAGGTATGTAATGGAAGTAGCGAGGACAAATGGTTGGAAGAAATGGTGCAATGTCTTCTCACATTGAATCAGGTATAGACCATATTGTTGGTCAACTAGATCTGTGTAGTCTTTATCCTTATTACTCTTTCTTATTTTTGCAGGAGACCCAAGATGAAGCGGACGCCAGTCAAGCAAGCGAGGACGAAGTGCATGAGGTAAATAATTTTAGAGGTTTAAAATTCTAGTCATGGTTTACTTATCTTTCCGGGCTTGTGATATATGTGCAGTATTTATTCTAATTATTTTTTCCTCCGTTTTTTCAGGCGAGTGAGGATGAGGAAAGTGGGGAAGAAAATACAAAGGTTCACCCATTAGAAAAATTGCAAGAAAAACTCGAGCTCTACCTTATGGAACTACCTGTCCTTGGCTTCAATTCCGGAAAGTATGATATCAACGCTGCCAAGAACCCTTTCTTTGCCCACCTCGTGAAACATGAGCAAGTTAAGTTTGTGATAAAGAGAAACAACAATCATATGTGTCTTAAGACAATGCACTTGAAGTTTCTCGATATCACAAACTACTTGGCTCCTGGATTCTCGTACGACCAGTTCCTCAAAGCCTACGAGTGTACGCAGACGAAGGGATACTTTCCATACGAATGGGTCGACTCCCTGGAGAAATTGAACTTTTCCACCTTACCGCCCCCTGAAGCCTTCCATTCAACGCTTTCCAACACCGACATTTCCGAGGAACAATACGAGTACTGCCAGCGCGTGTGGAACGATAACAATATGGAAACGTTTCGTGACTTTTTGGTTTGGTATAATAATCTTGATGTCGTTCCCTTCCTCGAGGCTATTGACAAGATGAACGAGTTTTGGAAGGAGCGAAATATAGACATGTTTAAAGACGGTGTGAGTGTGCCGGGTTTGACGATGAAATATCTATTCTCGAATGTTCCAAACGTGCATTTCTCGCTATTTACCGAGAAAGACAAAGACTTATACTACACAATGAAAGACAATAACGTTGGTGGTCCGAGTATCATATTTAACCGATACCACGAAACAGACAAAACTTTTATACGCAACGCAGAAATGACACGAAAGAATCTAGAGCCTAAACCATGCAAGAAAGTGGTCGGGTATGATGCCAACGCGTTGTACCTTTGGGCAATCATGCAGGATATGCCAACCGGACAGTATACGCGACGACTGGAAAGCGACGAATTCAAGAAGCAATGGAGCGGTAAAATGGCGATCGAGTGGTTGGAATGGCAAGCCCACCAACAACAGATAAAGATCAGACATGGGTACAACAATACCGAGAAAAGAGTTGGAGCTCGTCGCCTTCCAGTCGATGGATTCTGTTCGGAGACGCAAACTGTGTTTCAATTTCACGGTAAATTAATGTTTTGATATTAGCTGTATTGCGTGGGAGTGATTAATGAGTTTTTAATTGCGTGGGAAGTGCTTGAAGTACTTAATAGCCTGTGGGCACATGGAGATATCCTAGCGTTTCTCGTGGTCTAAAATATTTAGCTGGTAGTGTATTTATGTTGTAATTCTCTGTTGTTTCGTATTAGGTTGTTATTGGCATGGGCATGACTGCCATCTAAATGCTGGGAAAGAAATCAACACGACGCGGGACAAACCCATGAAAGAGTTGTTGGAAGAGACCGAGAAAAACAGCTCGTACATCCACAAGCAGGGTTTCAACCTCGTCGAGTGTTGGGAATGCGAATGGCGAGATATGAAAAGGACAAACAAGGACTTGCAACGGTTCATTGCTACTCGGCTTCGAAGACCCTTGGATAAAGTAAAAACAATGACACTTCAGACTATTCTCGGCGCTGTGAAAAATGAAACATTATTTGGTTGCATCGAGTGCGACATTTACGTTCCGGAACATTTACGTGAACATTTTTCTGAGATGTGTCCTATCTTCAAAAACACTGAGATATCTCGAGACGACATTGGTGAATTCATGAAAGCGTACGCCGAGGAGAATGACATCATGAAGCGACCAAGACGAAGTCTAATCGGCAGTATGATAGGTGAAAAAATTCTGTTGGCTACTCCTCTCTTAAAGTGGTATTTGGAGCATGGTTTAGAGGTAACGCGTGTCTATCAAGTGATAGAGTATACCCCTAAACCATGTTTTAAACCATTCGGTGATGCTGTGTCTAATGCCCGCCGCGCTGGGGACGCCGACCCTTCGAAAGCCATTATCGCGGACACAATGAAACTCGTGGGCAATTCATCCTATGGAAAAACCATTACTAACAAAGAACGACATCGACAAGTTAAATTCTGCGACGACGACGAAGTACCTAACCTAATAAACTCCCCATTCTTCCGCGAACTGAACCCCATTGATGATGATACCTACGAAGTCCAAAGCAGCAAGAAAAAAATTAAACTGGACTTGCCTCTTCAAGTTGGATTTTTTGTTTACCAATACGCCAAATTACGTATGTTGCAATTTTATTATGACTTTTTAGATAAATATGTAGATAGATCCGATTTTGAGTATTGTGAGATGGATACGGACAGCGCCTATATTGCTATAAGTGGTGAGAGTCTGGAAGATTTAGTTAAACCTGAAGTGATGCATGAATTTGAAAACGATAAATGTAATTGGTTTCCTCGAACAGACACGGTAGAGCATGCTAAGTATGATAAGAGAACGCCGGGATTATTTAAAGTAGAGTGGGAAGGGGATGGAATTATAAGTTTATGTAGTAAAACGTATTATTGTTTTGGGGATGGGAAAGACAAATTTAGTTGTAAAGGGGTGAACAAGAAAAATAATGTAATTAATAAAGATAAATATTTAGATGTAATTTTAAGTAAACGTAGTGGGTCGGGTGTAAATAGGGGATTTAGAGTTATGAACAATAAGATGTGTACATATGTTCAAGTTAAAAACGCTTTTAGTTACTTTTATCCAAAACGTAAAGTTTTGGAGGACGGTGTTTCAACCATTCCATTAGATATTTGATCTGTAAATAGCTATTTTGTGAATATATCTTTTCAACAACTAACATGTGTGCGTGTTATTACCATCTGTGTCTTATTTACTTTACCCCTAGGCGATTAAACTTATTAATAATGTTGACCACACGGGGGATCATATAACACGATATATGTGGTTTTGGACAATAATAGAATCGAGTTCGTGAGCGGGCATCGGTTTGTTTTGGTGAAACGGGACTCGCGGGACTTAATTTGTCCCTCCACGGGACTTTGTGTCCCTCCACGGGACTTTTGCAAAACCTAATATCACTTTGCGGGACTTGCGGGACACAATTTGTCCCTCCACGGGACTTTTACAAAACAGTATTTAGTTTTATGTTTAACAATATTTAGTTATATGTTTAAGTTCAATACTTTTAGTTTGTATCATGCCGCGTTTGCGTGAAGACTGTCCCCTGTGTGGGAAGCAAGGCTTGTTAAAACTTCCTAATCATTTGGCAGATTATCATCACTTGTCGACAAAAGACAGACAATATTATTTAAGGCAAGCGAAAATTCTTCCGTTGGACCGCATTTTAAACGAGCTTATGAAAATACATCAAAGCGGTAGAATATGAAATGGTATATATAACGTTTTTGCAAACTTACGTTGCTCAGTTTAGTCATGTATTCGTTACAACTAACACATCCCTTTGGCCTCCTTGTCTCAGGCGGTACAAAAACTGGCAAAACAACGTTTGTCAAGAAATTGTTAGGCAACGTTCAAGTGATGATTGACCCACCACCTGAGAACATTAAATATTTTTATTCCGAGTATCAGGATACATTTGCTGAGATAAAATCATTAGTTCCGAACATTGAGTTTATTGAAGGTGTACCAGGTGTAATATTCGACAGTATCAACCCCAAGACGCGAAATCTTTATATATTTGACGATATGATGGGGGAGCAAGATTCGGTGATTGCGAAATTATTTACAAAAAAGTCTCATCATGGCAATCTCAGCGTGATTTACATAGTTCAAAACCTATTTCATCAGAGTAAAGATCACCGCACCATTTCATTAAACGCCAGTTATATTGTGTTAACAAAGAACGTCAGAGATGCAAGTCAGGTTATTCATTTAGCTAAGCAAATTTACCCCAACAACGTCAAATATTTTCAACAAGCATATCAAATGGCGACAGCTGAACCATTTTCATATTTATTTATCGACCTAACACCCACATGTCCGGATGAAACGCGCTTAAGGTCTGGCATATTTCCGAACGACAAACACTACGTCTATGTACCGCGGACATAAAACAATTTGTTTCATCGCAACAAGTTTCATTTAATCATGTCAGCTCGTCTTAGAAGGAACTCTGACTTTTTAAAAGTGTTACGAAAGTGTACTCCGGCTCAACGAAAGGCGATACTTGAAGTCGCACACGACGATCTGCTAGAGGCGTTGACAGAGTGCTGCATGAACGTTTATTTAAAAACGATTAAAGTTAATCACAGTGTGTTGAAACGATTAACTCCACTAAAAGAAGATTTACGTTTTGTCGCTGACAATCGGAACCCTTTGAACCAGCGAAGAGAAGTGCTTTTACAAAAGGGCGAAGGTTTTTTGTCATTAATCCTTACACCGATAGTTGAACAATTGGCCAGTCTTTTGACTCAATAATGGAACACGTGAAGCGGTTAGTCCTCATGCCAGAGCATATGGTAGAGAATACAACACAAAGTAAGCCATTGGTTCCACCTTTGACCTCTCAAGTGAATCATTTAGATTCGGAAATGGATAGTTTACTTAAGAGACAAGACATCACTCAAGATGAAAAAGCTAGACTATATAGTCAAATTCTTCAACGCTACTTGAATTATTATGATAAGAGAATGAGTCAGCCGGTTCGAGTAAGTGTAGTACCCTCTAAACCGACTACAGAGAAGCCGGAAACACAACCAGAACCTGTTGATCTACCCGACAATATCGAAACTGATATTCTAGAAAGTGTCCCTCCTACAATGAAAACTAGAGCCCGACAACTAGTTAAGAAATTAAAGGAAAATAAAGATTTGATTACATGGGACGACAAAGCCCAGCTGGTATACGAGGGTAAACCTGTACCGGGGAGTAATGTGATAGATCTTGTTAACGATGCGCTACGTCACCGGAAGAATTTTAATCCTCAAGGATGGAGACTTTTCGCAAAAGCCTTGAGTGATGTTAATATCCCAGAGGGAATTGTTAGGAATGAGAATCGCTTAAAAACAATACGAGATTATAAAATCGGGGCTCTACATCAACCCGAACTAGGAGAAGTTAGTAGCGTTGCTACAGCACCTTTGCTGGGGATTAAGCCTAAAGCTAGAAAACGGCGAGCTCAACAAGCTGGACGACCATACAAATGGTTTAAATAGTGTATAACGTATGAAATAAATTTATGAAACTAAAATAACTTGTTTGTCTTTTAATACATTTATTGCACAAAAAACCATTTACATATAAAATCCCTTACAAGCATATCGTTCCATTCCTTATCGTTCGTAAACATATTAGTAATAGTTGACATGGGTATATTTCTACATCTATGTAATGCATAAAACAAGCAGTACTGGCCGCATACATTAGACCATGGCGACTGTAAGACATGTTTATTATAAATATAAGTACTGCTATTGTTTTCTAGAAACGTTTTAAAGTGTTCGCTGTAGTAGGTAGGTCTTTGCCCGTAAGAATCCATAAACTCTCCAATCCCATCAGCTGCCAGGTAAATAGCTACCCAGTGCGTGCCGGGGCCATCGACAACAACAAATCCCTTGGGCTTTTCTGATATAGTGTCAGGTAGTCGATCCGACGGTAGTACGCTAGTAAACACAGACTTGGTGAATGGATCACTTTGAAGCACGTTTAAAATTTGAAGGGTGTTCATTCTAACTGTTAAAATCACAGAGCACGTTGCGGTTAGCGTCGATCTCAATAAGGTTTTGAAACTCTCCGAGCACCATGATATTTATAGCCAGGTTAAGAGCTGTACCAAACTGAACTTCCAGTGAGACATTACCATTTTTAATAGGTTGCAGATGATCTCTGGCGCAAAGATCAGCTGTCAGATCAAACACGAACAATGTGTAGCCGTTGGCGTACTCGTCACGCGTGATGCCATTCCCTTCGTTCTGGAACAACTTGTTTGAACCGGCAAACAATGTCTGGAATGCCGATACATAGTTGGCACCTCCTGCATCACCAAATTTCATCTGTAGTGGTTTGCTAGGTAAATGTTCCCCATTTACAGTTAATCCAAGATAGGTCATATCGTAGTTTTTAAAATTGAATGGATTCTTCTTAAAAGATCCATTGAAGGCCGTGGAATCAACCATACCAATGACAATTCTATCAGGTAATTGTCCCTGAAAGATATTGGGTTGGTTTCCAGAGTAGTTCCCTCTTGGGGCGGAAAACACTTTGCATTCAACTCTGTTGATGGGGTACTTGGCCGTGGTATGATTGAGGGCTTCTGTATGACCGATCATGACGGTAGAAGAAACATTGACCCTGCGTACACGGAAGACACAATCTTCTATCACAACTTTGTAGGCGGCTGGGTCGGCTGAAGATACCAAAGAAAAGGCAGGACTTGTTCGCACAAGCTTGAGCTTAATAGGAACCCCACCCAGAATGTAACGTTCTTGGGCAAAAAGATCAGAATGAATTTTTCCCTCCATGGAAACCATTTTGCTTTCCTTAGAAAGATTATAGCGCTCCTTTAGTCCGGTATTCACAGCATCGGCATTTGCCACAGGATTTACAGAGTCCATTTTCCCGGCTTTGTCTTTGTAAAACAACGCGGATGTAAGCTGCGACGATTTGGTATCTTTACTAAAATTTAATATGGTTTCGATGTACGCCCTGTACGGATATGCCATGCTTGAAGGTGTAACAAGTTTATTGTTTAAGAAAACGTCAACTTGAGAAAATAATGCGTGCATCCACAGGTTCACGGGGCCTACTTGCTCGTCGGCATCCAGATCGGCACCATTTGCCTTTGTTATTTTTGCTTTCACGTGAAGGTAGCTGTTTGCCAGGTCTGTGTAGACGTCGGGGTTAGCGGCACAAAGGAATTCAATAGTGTCAGAAGTTTGAACGCTTGCAACAGGATCAACACTTTCCCAAAATCCCTTGTTCATTTCAATTTGTGTAGGTGGTACTGTAAATATTTCGAGTTCTGATTTTCCACATCCACATGAATCTTTATGAAGGACATTTACTGCTTGCGCCATTTTCTAGTAGGTTGACTATCAAAAATATTTTCTTGTGTATCGAGTGGTGATGTTCTCCGTTTACTTGCTCGAGTGGAAGTGACGACTTTCTTACGAGAATTAGTATTTAAACGTTTTGAGGGTCCGGACTGATTTGTGCTCTTAGAACCTCCCCCAATTTGACGTTTGATATTATCCACCCCCTGTTTTGCTAGATCATTCACAGCTTGCCGTCCTCTGCTTGCGACTGCTTGTTTTACGCTTTTTCCTTCTAGTACGTCTTGACCAACATTCACGGCTGTTTTTATTGCTTTTTTACCGAGCGCGTTTACACCTTTCTTGACCAAAGGTATGGCAACACGAGCAATACTCTTGAAAAAACTACCAAGCCCATACCCCCGCTGTATCCCAGCTCCATGGAAACCACGTAGGCCCCCACCATTTTGACTTCTCAAGTAATACACTTTACATTCGTTTGCGTCGGGTATATACGTATGCCTCATAGTTATATGAATAAAGGAGATCTCCTCTGTCTGAAATGAAGTGTTACGATCACCTTCCCAAACTCAAATGGTACTTTTTCCTGTGTATCATCCTTTATATCTATCTCCACCGTCTCAAACGACTTTACATTCACTGGGACGTATTGAAGATTCGGAAAATTTACGCTTACATTATCCCCAAACTCGCCACTGCACTTGACAACTTTGAGCAAGGAAACTTTACTATCACCTACTAGCTGTGGCTCAACAATATCCGTGTACAAATACATGGCATGAAATCCAGCCTCTAAATCTACAGGTAAAGGGGCTTCCGTATTCTTTGCTATCTCCAATTCTTTTTTATCAAATCCAACCATACTTGCAAACCGACCAGTCAAAACCAACCTCGCCTTGTTTCTCACATGTACAGTCATTTTTCGAGTTAATTGATTGTATGTCAGCCAGATATCCCCATTTGCGTCAGTCTTTAACGTTTTATTCACAGCGGAAACAAACTCCTTAACGGTTGGGTAGTACCCATGCGGGACAGTACTTGTCAAGAAATAACCCTGACCACCACTATCGGCGTAAATATGACTGTCGAAACCTTTACGTAAATTGTACCAGCTACGAGGGTACTGGAACTCGGAGAGTGCCACTTCCCATTCTCCTGTCAGTTCTAAAGGTTGAGCTAGTTTGGTTTTAAAATTTGTCAGCGTGTTGGCTGGAAAATATTCCATAGAACTGTTCGATGGAAGAGTAAGGTAAAACTGACTGGCCATGGCTATAAGTGAGCGACAAATGAACACAACACCCGTAATGTCATTGGTTATATACGTTTATTTTGAAATACTTTTTACATTACTCGCAGGTATCCAGGAATTAAAACTATCTGGATAACCTAACCACTTGACAAAATGCTCCTTTTGTTTATTACGCATGCGTGATTTAATTACTCTCTCGACTCTATAATAGTCACTATCTGCCTTAATAACTTTCTGTAATTCAGGTTCATAAAATGTCCCTTCTAATTCGTCTCCGTGATAATCCGCAATTTTATACACAGGGGGTTTTCTTTGTATCCGCTTTGTGATCGTGAATACCTCTTCGGTCCAACTGGGTAGGTAACCCTTTTTAAACGTTCGTCTTGCTTTACTTATTCGAACTTGGTCTCCAATGCTAAATTTGTACTTAAAAAGCTTATTTGCTTCATCACCATACAGTCTTTCCCACACAACACTTTCGTTTTGAAGATTGACATCGCTTGGTCGCATTCCAATGCTACGATGTCTCGAATGATTATAGGAACGTACTAATTTCTGTAAGACATCAATATACTTGAGCGTATTATTCGCCGTGAAATATTTCCACATTTTTCCCTTCAGCGTTCGATTAAACCGTTCAACCACTGACGCTTTGGTCTCGTTATATGTGGTGAAGAAAAAAATCTTCTTTTTCTTTAGAAATGTTTGAAACAGTCTATTTGTAAACTCTGTTCCCTTGTCGGAATGTAACTTTTCAGGTTTCCGTCCTTTTTTCAGGATTTTTTCAAACGCCTTAACCAAATTTTCCCCGGACTTTGTCTTCAAGGGTTCTACCCATGCATACTTAGACAATACATCAATAACAGTTAAAATATACTTGAAACCATTATTTTCTTTGCTTAGTGAATCCATAATAACTAAATCAGCTTCCCATTCTTTATCTATACCCCCGACAATGACTCTATTTCTCTTAAATCTGTAACGGACCGGTCTATGTAAAGTATATGTGTCTTGTTGTCTCAACCATGTCCTTATCTTATTACGAGATAGTTGGAACTTGCCGTCTTCTTTTGCGGCACGGTAAACAGCCTCCACCCCGCCAAAACTCGCCGGACTTTCGGGGTTGTAATACAGGTCGTGGAGGTACTTCTCCGCCATCAATTTCCGACTGTTGAATCACAATCTTTCCTGAGCAACAGGCAAACATGAAACGTATTCTTCTAAATTTTATAGAGGGCAACCCACCCTTTAAACATGACATGCTTACTCAAAGAAAAGTCTACACGAATGAACAGCAACAACATAATAACACGATATAAATGTAGATAATGTTTATTTAATTATATATACAGTTACACTTTTGTTATAGTCATTAGCAGATCTGTAAGTCCTGAATCAGTTCATCGACTTCCTTTTGGCGAAGGAACTCGTCATACGCTTTCTTACGATCGGTTTCCTTGCTAGTAAATGTCTCCCCGGTCTTTCTCACTGTATATCGGTAAGATGGTGGCATACTAAACAGACAAACACAACCTGGCTCAAGGGGGTCTTCGTCAGGTTTCCACTCAAAGAAGTCACAAGCACTTTCTCTTGGATGAGGACAACAATAGAATAAACGATTCTGATTAGGACCCTCTTTCTTCACTTTCTTGGTGCGACATATCAGACCATGTCGGCAAATGGGCTTGATACCTTCGAACACATCACCCCATTGCCAAAAGGAACAGGGATTATCTCTTTCGGAACACACAAAGAACGGTCTACCATAGTTCTGGTTATTCTTATCTTTAACCATTCGCAGCTTTGCCAGGCGCCCATGTCCATAACACCTTGGATGTACACAACCACTTTCACGATAGGCCGTCACAGCTTTTCCAAACATGTAGCAATCTTGATCGGGGCAAAAGAACTCACAGCTCGGATTTTCACCACAGAACCAAAATGTGCCCTTTTGCGTCACTGTTGAAGATGCTGGTAAACCATGTAAACACTCCATTGTATTCTGACGATCCTCCAATGCTTTTATCAGGCGTTCCACTCCTTCTCTAGCGTCTTGAATAATAATCGGTTTTTGACTGAACCAAAGACACCAAACCAAGTGTAGTCCTAACATTAATGTTATTGCGACTCGACAGTGGATTTATATAGTTTTATGTGGCCAACCATTGACCAATCAGAGCGCGACTATAGCGTACGTCACGGGGCATACGTACGCTGTTTTAACCAATCAGAGCATGGCTATGGCGTGCGTCACGGGGTGTACGTCACGGGGCATACGTACGCTGTTTTAACCAACCAGAGCATAGCTATGGCGTACGTCACGGAGTGTACGTCACGGAGCATACGTACGCTGTTTTAACCAATCAGAGCACGGCTATGGCGTACGTCACGGTGTGTACGTCACGGGGCATACGTACGCCAACCATTAACCAATCAGAGCGCGCGACTATAGCGTACGTCACGGGGTGTACGTCACGGGGCATACGTACGCTGTTTTAACCAATCAGAGCACGGCTATAGCGTACGTCACGGTGTGTACGTCACGGGGCATACGTACGCTGTTTTAACCAATCAGAGCACGGCTATGGCGTACGTCACGGTGTGTACGTACGCTTTTCGACCAATCAGAGCACGATATTCTAATGAGGGTGCGCCCCCTCAATATGTGTGCGCCCCCCTCGCGCGCCCCCCTCGCCCCCCTTGCGCCCCTCACGGGGTGTACGTCACGGGGGATACGTACGCTGTTTTAACCAATCAGAGCACGGGTATAGCGTACGTCACGGCGTGTACGTACGCTTTTCGACCAATCAGAGCACGATATTCTAATGAGGGTGCGCCCCCTCAATATGTGTGCGCCCCCCTCGCGCGCCCCTTGCGCCCCCCTCGCCCCCCTTGCGCCCCCCTAAAAATCCGGCTCGATCGGCCTTTATAATACTACTATCGTTGGAGGGAGACCAAGGCAAATAAAGATCAATCATGAGGAGTATAAGAACATGTCAAATCCTATCCATAGTCTTAGTGACTTGTATTTGTTTATTGAGCAATTGGAGAGTTGCTGCATTTGTCCTGGGGTGCTAGCTAGTGAGTATGATGATCAGATACAAGGTATACATGGATGTGAAATACCAGTCTACAAAACTGTTGCTGGAGAACCTGCTGCATATGTAGAAAGATTACCATCTAATTTAGAAGTAAAAATCATTCGATCAACTAAGTGTCCATTGATCGTTAAAGCTGGTGCCAGGTGTGAAGCCTGGGTACAAGTAAATCATTATACGCGCACTATTAAATCTCGGAGTAAAAATAAGAATGTCGAAAGCATGACAAAGTTTGTACGGTTTGATTACTTGACAAAAGAAGACCTTGTTGAAAAAAGTCGCCACATGGCTGAGCAAATACATAAACTTGAGACAAGAGTTAAGCGACTTAAGGAACATCAAGATACAATGAGTACTGTTGGTCAGGTTACTGATGCTGATTTTAGGATGCTATTTGACCAATTAAGCACTGGTTTGAAAAAAGTGAAAGAAAAGCATTGTGATAACACTTGTTACTGGAAAGACTGCGGTTGTGAAAATGAGTTTGAATCAAAGGATTTGTTAATGAAACACATCAGGACATGCCATATGAAAACAATGTGTGATGTTCCACCTATTGAGAGGGCATATACGTGTGAATGGGCTTGTTGTATGAAAGGATTTAGTAAAAAGCACCTGCTCGACAATCATATCATTGAGCACATTGGTAGTGAGTCCGATCTTTTCCTAATCACTCTTTTGAAAGATCAAGCTAAAGCACTTAATGTACCTGCAAGACAAATGAGATGGCATTCTTCCGTTTTGAAATGGTGTCTTCGACTGTATACCCGATCACATTCACTATATTCTGATTTAAGAGAGTCAGGATTTTTGAAGCTCCCCAGTGGACGAACTCTCTCTGATTACAAAAACTTCTGTTCTTCTAAATCTGGATGGCAAACATCTGTTCTTGGTGGTATGAGATATGCTTTTGAAAGTCAGGGAATTAATGATGTAGGGAAAATGGGTGGTCTGTTTTTTGATGAGGTGAAAATCAAAGAAGGTCTTTTATTTGATCCATCGTCTTGGGAATTAATCGGCTTTGTGGATTTGGATAATGACAATGATGCTAAAAAACAGGTAGTTCCTTGCAAGAAAAACTAGCGACACATGTTCTCCAATTTTATTTTAAGAGTCTCTTTAGCTCATTCAGTTATCCATGTGGTTATTTCCTTACAAGAGGTATTTCAGCACCTAACCTAAATCGAATCTTTTGGCAAGGAGTTGGTTTATTACAAGCACATGATATCACAGTTCTAGTAACATGCTGTGATGGAGCTGCTGAAAACCGAGCATTTATGTTAATGAATGGCTGCAATGAAGACAACAGTTCAACTACTAACCCATTTTCAAAGAGACCCTTAATATTCGTATCTGATCCACCACATCTTCTTAAAAAACTCCGAAATAATATTTTTAACAGTGGGTATAAAGAAGACTCTGCCAGATATCCACGATGCTTAACACTTGATTCAAAGCCAATTCTTTGGAACCACATTTATTCTGTCTACAAGAGGGACTGTCAGCGGCACTTATTTTCAACAGATATCAGAAGTTCCCATGTCCATTTGGACTCACTTAGCAAAATGCGAGTAAAACTTGCTGTACAGGTTTTGAATTCAAAAGTAAGAGAGGATATGGAGAAATTTGAGTCTGATACAACTTCATTCACCCAGAAATACATTCATCATTGTGAGAAACTTTGGAGTGTTTTCAATGATACTCAACCATTATCATCATCATCAGATCAAAGATTAAAACAACTGAATGATGTCCTGCTATTCTTTCGCAAATGGAGGGATCAACTTTCCAATCAATATATGACAAAAACTGATAGAACCTTTCACTTTATAAGTTGGCAGACAATGTTTGATTTACAGGTAAAGTTTTCCTCCCTCCCTGACCTATTAAAGTGGTGCCACTTGGGTAACTGTTCTCTAAAGGATCTTCAGTCATATTATGATGCTGTTTTAATGTATAGACATACATATGTGTATAATTATAGAAATAGCTATATACCATACAATATATTAAATTTACTTTCTAAACTTTTAGATTGCAATTAATGGACTTGCAGATTTGGTAAGGTATATTGAAAGTCCAGAGTTTAAAGCAACCTGTGGAAGTCATCATTATGTTATTCCCAAAAGATTGAACCAAGATATTGTTGAGTCTTTCTTCTCGGTACAAAGGCAATCCTGCGGTGGCTCCAACAACATGACAGCATACACATATGGGTACAATGTAAATAGCACCATTTCACATCAAGTGGCCAAAACAGTTGCAAGGAAAGAGACTAATGTATTCGAAGGTGATGTAGATGACTTGTGCCAGGTCAATCAAGAAAATAGACTCCCAAAAAGGGTTGATGTTGATGGCATTTTTTCACATTTGTGGGCTGTAGAAATTTAACCAAAAATACCCTGTGGTGGCTTGATCAGAGAGTTCGGGAACTAAGAACGGCAACATCGATTAAGACATAGTGATCAGCAATATTATAGTCATCAACAAAGGCAACTGCATAAATTTGTATTGAAATGAGCACTCTAGTATGCAGTAGTGTTTAAACAGCTACAATACTATATTTGCACTATTTTTACCAGGACGCTTATATATAAGCGCCCTGATTTTTACTGTTTGCAGACAATGCCAACTGTTAAAGTTCGAAGTTATATAGGGTGTTTTAACCATATTTGAATTAGCAAAGTGTGTGCACATAAGCATATATAATCAAAAGAAAAATAAGTACTTTCACAAGGCATATATAGAGGTTAATTAATTCTATGTGCTTTAGCTCACATACAGTACACATATTATTATCTATGTTATTTTATTTTCTGCTGTTGCTGTCCTTGGTTCCCAAACTCTTTACTGGGTAAAAGTGGGGGGCGGAGGGTTAAAGTGCCCTTATCATGAATAGTGTTTGCCTTGCCTTGATCTCCATTGCAATTTAATGCAATCACTATAATCAGTGTGTCCCACATATTTTTATATACCAGACACCAGATGGTTTAAGTCGTTAGTGGGAAAGTTGACGTGGGAAAACGAAATTCATGTTAATCTCGATTAGTATGAGTCATCAAGTCTAGTTTTTCTATATTTCTGAGGATGATTTTATTTCATCTTAGTAGTATAGGCAGTAACATAGAGAGTTGATTGTTTATGCGCTAGTCACTTGAACTCCCCCCCCCCCCAAGCATATGCAGAAATTTGCTGGGAATTAACCACTTTTTGTCTCCTTATGAGTGGGTTTCAGTCACGTGATATGTTTAGTGCTTGGTAGACATCGGATTGAGTTAAATATTATTCATTTATATGTATTGAGCTTGTGTTTGGTAGGACATACATACAATTTAACAAATTTGATCGCTTCCACAAGGCACAAAGTGACATTATGTGTAAAGCTGACCACCAAGCATTGTCCTATGTAAAAGGATTGAGTGAAACCCACCTAATGGTGAACCAGGTAATTAGCAAATAAAATGATCTTTTTCTACATTGAGGGTGGGGGGGGGGGGAGTTGAATTGACTATTGCATTAGACTAAAGGGCAGATAAGTCACAAATAGGAAACAAGCTTATTGAGAGATAGTTCATATCACAGTCAACATTGTATTTGGGGAAGGAGGGGTACTTTGACAGTGAATACTAATATTTGTCTATAATAGTATCTGCTCTAGTTAAAAGTTTTCTAATTAAAAATATATACTAAATTTTTAGCTGCTAACTGCAGCCGTCTTCAAAGTAATGGTAATTACCATATTCTCTCTATTTACCCCCTCTCCACGAAGACTCCCTCTCTAATAAGCCCCCCTTTTGAGAGGAAAAAATTATTAACCTCCCTCCAGCTAAAGCACCCTCTAATAACTCCCTCTAAAGTATATAGTCATGGTTTCAATTATGTCTGTATAAATGTATTGGGGGGGCTTAATAGAAATAATATGATATTGTAGGAATAATTTTTGTGTCTACAATGACAAGAATGCAGTAGTATGACCTCATGCTCTCCTCGCCCTGGACCTATGTGGGGATTAGCAGCTTATTTATCTTTTTATTGTTGAATTAGCTACTTTGGAGCAATGAAATCAAATCCCTACACAGTCCCAGGGTGGGGGTGGGGATGTGAGGGTCAGGGAGGATGAACCTATTTAAGGACTGATTATATGGTTCCGCTTACCAGGATTAAATGAAGTGCAAAAATGATCTTGAGGTATTGAATTGAGTCATTTTATGAAACGAAACAACCAAAGTTACAATGCTTTTAGTATTGATCAATAAAACAGTTGTTACAAAAGTTGCCCAACACCATTTTGTTTATATCATATTTGTGCAAAACAAAAATCTCAAGCAATCAAGAATTAAACATTTTTCGTGTCATAAACTATGACTTATTTTAATACCTCAAAATTATTTTATGCTTTATTTAATCCCAGGTAAACTGGAGCATATAATCAGACCCTTGGACACTTATTATTTACCATTACATGTAATTACCAGTCTTCCTAAAAGAAATATTGAATATTCACAAGTACAGGTAACTTCTGGTTGATACATCTTTGAGTGCATGTATTGAGCAGGATCCAGCCATTTTCAATTTGTTCAGGCTTCATTTAACGTTTCAACTAAAAATACATGTATAATATTGTTATTAATAAATAATATGTATATTATAACTATATTGTCAGAAATTTCCCTTTTAAATGAAGGAATAGTGTTAATCCATGAAGCTGTACAAATACAATTTGTATTACCTCATTCAAGGGGCGGGGGGGGGGGGTATGGCATAAATGATCCATGCATAATTGCCAATGCATAACTGGCCCTAAAAAATTATATGTGACTGATATCTGGATATACTGATATACTAAATTTTGATGTTTTGTGTACATACCTCTTCAGGACTTCTTATACTTGATACCCCTTTTTCAATGGCTTGCAGAAGCAGAGTTATCTGGTTTTCTTCTCTTTTCCCTTTCAGTCCAGGTTGTCCAATAGCTTTCAAAATTTTTGTCAGTTCCTTTCCATGTAGTTCGGATAAAAGTGCTTTTTTACCTGTCTGTGGCAATTTTTCAAGATTGCTCAAGAAATCAGCAACAGTTTTTGAACATCCGAAAGCCTCTCGCATGGTCAAAATTTCGGTCGAGGCACGCGTCTGCCGACTAGTATTTTTTTTTATATTTGATTTTATTCCTTGCCTTAAAGATATACTGTTTTTAGTTGGTTTTAATCCTTCTTTTTCTCTCACAATTTGCTGTTTCGACTTTACAAAAAAGGTTACGACCCTCTGTAACACAACAATCGCAGTTTTTAAGTCGGAATTTGAAACCAAAGCAAGCCATTTTTCTCTCAACTCCTTGTTTTTGCTCAATTCCGATAAGCATTGCAGTAAAACCTTGCCTTTTTGAGTTTCAAAATTTAACGGTTTGAGCATTTCTTCCACTAAGACGTGGAGATACACGAAAAAAGGAGTAACATGGTCATGAATAATAAACCTGAAGTTGCTGTCGAGCTGTTTTACGTCCGTTCCTAAGAGGGAGATGATTTCTATCGCAGATGGCTTATCGGCATATAAAATTGTTGAAGTTGGCTCGTCAGTCACTTTAAGAGGTATTTGACTTGGGCCCTTTACAAGTACATCTCTTGTCCGTTTCAAAGCCCAACCGGCGTGATCTTTTATGCTTTCGTATTCACTCGAGTCGGTACAACTTGTCGAAAATGACTCCATTCCAGTGCATTGCTGATCATTAAGCTTCACATTTAATTCTGCCTTATTACTTTTGACCGACCAGAAATGCTGCAGTATTTGTTGCAGTATGGTTTCTGAAACATTTGAAAATTCATTCTTTATCGCTTCTGGATTTTTTTCTAGACAACACAACAAATTATCCCATGCGTTTTTCACTACAGCGTAATGGCAGCTATTTGATCTCCTTTCCGCAAAGATCTTTTCGACTTTGATCGCTTTTTGTTGCTGATTATTTTCGCGTTCAACTTCACGAGAACAGTTTTTAGAAAAAGATACGACACTTTTGATAAATATTCGTACGACATCATGCCTTTCCGAAGATAATACTCCCAGTGCCATTGAAATCACTTTTGCTTCATTGACTTCTTTTTCAGTGTAAATTTTTGCGAAGTATTGTAGAAAAAATATTAAATTTTCCTTCGTTACACCTGAGCAAATGCTCGATGAATCAAGAGATAGGTCGTAAATGTCGGTAGATGAAATGGGTTTTGTAGTGTCGTCTGACATACTGGTGGCCACAGTCAAGTCTGGATCTTTGTCTGGATCACTTAATACACCCTCCATTTTTATTTTGCTTTGTATATTTTATAATCGAACTTAATTTATTTCTACTCTAGGCACCAATCCCCCGCATCACACGTCGATCAGCGCGCGCGCTCTCGTTGCACCGCCCTATATATAAGCGCCCTGCCCTGAACAAACTTATAAAGATGCGTTGCTGTTGGCTGGTATCACCAAATTGGAGACTAGACGTGAAGATCTATGTTTGAAGACACTCACGAAGATAACCAGAGGTGGTCCCCTTACACAATACGTGACCCAGACTAGATCGAACGATCATAATTATTTTATTAGATCACTAAATAATTGATCAACTTATAAATGTCGAACTGATCGGTTTAAAAATAGTTATCTTTCCAAATACAATTAAGATTGCTAATAGTAAACAGTGCTGGTGAGACTTGATCTTAACTTTGTCCCAACAACCATTGTAAATAATCTTATATTATTATAGTATTTTAATGTAAGCACATTGTACTTCACTTTATGAGCGAATTTGTGCTATTAAACATCATCTTATCTTATCTTATGAAAGGACATGAAAATGTTGGCGAAAAGAGGACCCAAGGGACTGCCCATTGCCACACCTTCAACCTGTTGGTATAGACAGCCATTAAAAATGTAGTGACAATTTTTGACGGACAGGGACAAAAGTTTTACGAATTCAGAGCGATTAAGACCGTGGAAGAATTGGTGATCAGAGAGATATTGTCATATCTCGTTCCGACAGAAAGTTCGCTACATCTGTTTACCGCAAACCTACGTCTACTGGTTTATTCACCAACTTTAACAGTTTTATTTCTCTTGCCTACAAACAAAACTTAGTTTCTTGTTTGATTCATCGCATTTTCAATCTTTGTTCTAGCTATGAAAACTTTCATACACAGCTTGAAGTTGTCAGAACGTTATTTAACTCGAATGGTTTTCCCTCTCACATGTTCGACCGCATTGTTCGCCACTTCCTTGACCACACCTTTGACCCTAGACCACCTGTTCTGACCGCCACTAAGAAAATAATCTATTTTTGCCTCCCATTCACAGGGATACATTCTCTACAGATACGCACTCAAATCAACCGTCTCTGTAACGCCGCTTTTCCTCATCTTGACATTAGATTCTTTTTTCGTTCTTCAAAACGAATCTCTTCCTTTTTTCCCTTCAAGGATGAAGTTCCCAAATACTTGAGATCCAGTGTGGTATACTTATTCAAGTGTCGATGCTGTTCCGCGTCGTATGTGGGTCAAACCACGCGCCATCTACACACTAGGATATCTGAACATCTGGGTATCTCTCCAATCACGGGAAAACACTCAACCAACCCAGCTATGTCTAGTATTCTGTCCCACATAAACGTCCCTGGGCACCCAGCTAACTTTGACGACTTTCAAATTCTTTCTTCCTCCTCGGACTCATACGAATTAATGATACACGAGAGTCTTCTCATTAATAAATACAAACCTAATCTAAACGTTCAAGGCAGCTCTATTCCTCTTAACCTTTTCTAATTTTGTCGTTTATGCTGTGTGTGTTTGTAATGTCCTATCCACCTTCACACGTCTATAATTGCACCTTGTAATTTTACACCTTGTAAATATAACAACACTATTAGCATAGATATATATTCAAATTTTGTATGTAATATAAATCCACTTGTCTGAATCGAAGATCTCTTAAGTTAAGACGAAACATCACAATAAATACTTTCTATTTTAAATCTTGTTTTTATGGCTTTACTCAAAGCATTATGTTGGGCATTGATCTTTATTAAACAACTTGAGCGTATACTGTATAAGACACTCATCGTAATTAAACATATCGTAATTAGAAAAGAACGTTTTAACAAATTTTGCCAAAAGCTTCAAATTCTTAAAAAAATATAAATGTTTTGGGCGAAATAAGCGCTTGTTGACCCAAAATTGAGCACAATTTTTTGTTATCATAACAATTCAAAACAATTATAGACTTTTCCAGCTTTCGGAAGAATTGTTCAGTATTAATGCATATAAAAAAACTTTATTTTATACTTGTTTAGATGACATTTAAATCAAGTACTAACCTTCAAAACTTTATCTAGGTTTATGTGTCGTATTTTTATCCAAGAAAGGCTGGCAAAAACTCAAAACAAGATTTTTTACGATCAAAACACTTTCAGCCGCCATCTTGGTTTCTCTACTTGTAGGATATGAGCTAATATCCTACTAGTAGAAGAGCCAATCACATTGCAGAATAATTTATATCCGCTGGCAGTCATTTCTATATAATAATACATTACATTTGTGCCATTTGACACATGCTCGGATCCATCGGACTTGCTATAATGCCATCTTGTGATTGGCTCTTTGACATTCATTTCAAATTTAAAAAAGTGGGTAATCTTCAGTTTACTGCTAACATCGTGTCATTTCCCTTCGTCTCTTATCGTCATCACAATAGTCTTGTTAAAAACAAAATATATTTGGCTATATATTTTAGTTACAATTTGTCAGAATTCACGGCTTTGCATGTCACGTAATTCTGCGGGTTGCTCTTGCAGTGCTATGCAACGTGTTCAAAGTGATTACATAATCATATTCAAGGTCATTACAAAGTTATTCCATCCATTGCTTTGTGAAAGTGATTAAAGCAAATCTTTGCTCTTGTGTTGGAAACTCCTCTCTGTTTTTGCTTCTAAAGTTGCAACGCATCACGTTTGCCTATAACCTTAATTACAGTTCTTCACGTCAGATTTAATTCTATAACAGAAATCTTTATTTCTTTCGAAATGTCTAAGTTTCTAATGTGAATGGACTTCCAACAGGTTTTATCGAAGATACTATTTGAGCAATTCATTCATCCAGTTTGAGTAATTCCTCTGATCTATTCCTCAAATAGTTTGTTAAAAGTTTCATAACTTCCTATTTATTGACCAATCAAAATTCTCACGAATGTTGAAAACCTTATAATGGAGTTTTTAAAATTTTGAAGAATTGATCAAAAAAATTGCTCAAACTTCAGGAAATCACGAACTGATTTTGTTGGAGTTATTGCCGTGTCTGTAACATACGTAGTGTTGTTCGATCACATGCTAAGAATCACATGCAACTAATCCATGATATCGTGTAGATAAGTCTAAATAAGTCGTTTAATTTCCGTTATAGATTCATGTTTATCATTAATGTTTCATAAATAAAATGCGGACCAAAATCCATACAGAACGAAACAAGAACAATAACCCGCTCCCGCGTTTCCGCAGCTCCGCGTTTCATATTAATATCCTTATATTACGACAAGATGAAGTACTTCATTTGGTTATTTCAATATGGAAGGCAGGCAGATGAATGTTGTGGAAAATCTGCTGCGTTGTATCATCTTGATTGGCTACCTCGTCCTCTGTAAAACGGTCAGTGATGAATAAAAGATATATTTTCTTTTTTATTGGTGCTGTAGTGGACTTTAGGAGGTGAAGCGGTGAATCAATAAAAAATAACCCTTATTGTCATTTGTCACTGGATATCTTCATATCTTTGTATCAATGTATCATTATCCCTTGGTCCTTTATTATTAAGTGCGTGTTAATAGTTGTTCTTTATTTCGATGTTATTTTCAGTTAATTTCGTTCCGTAATCGACATTTCACAATATCCCTTTCTAAAAGACCATGGTGCCAACTCCATAACTCTGGCAGGGGGTGGGGGTGCATTAAACATATTCTTGTATTCATAGATTCATTGACTTCTTTTGAAATCGATTGTTTTGATGGCTTGTGAAAATGAATATACAAATATGTTCCCCCGTGGTATGCCACTTGAAAAGAGTACAATTATTAATAATAACTCTCGCTTCATCTACACAGCTGGATATGGCATTTACAAACCAGAGTTATTTTTGTGCTACATTTTTTGCATATGGGTTGACTTTCAGAATGCTGAATCTGCTCCTGATAGATTCATAATTTGACTAAATTCATTGTAACAGGTATTCTTGTAAAGAATTTGGCTATTTTGAAAAATAATATAATAAATCTTCAGCCATACTTTGCAGCCTGGCACTTCATTAGCTATTTACAGTGTTCACCAAGACTGTAAAGTATGTCAATAGTGCATTTATGATTTGTGGACAAAAAAATTAGGGCATCTAGTAGGTTTTTTCACTAGTTTTGTAATTTAATCAGCTCTCAAAATCTGGAAAAATCTGCAATCTAGGTACAAAAATCCATAGACATGGTACAAAAATCTGTAATCACGTTGCAAAAATCTGCAATCATCACTGATGCAAAATGTATTATCACTCAGGGTTTTCAAAATAAGCTGTCGCTGGTCGCATGCGACTGCAACTTTACGATTTCCAATGTCTACTTTTTTATACACTTTGCAATGAATATGTTTAAATCAGTCACAACGCCTACTTTCGACAATCCTAGTAAAAAACATTTTCAAAAACAGTGCCAGGAAGATTAAAACAAAAATCTAAAGTTTTTAATGAAGATTAAAAAAACTGCTAAAGTTTAAGTAAAGATTAAAACAAAAATGTACAATATGATTGGAAATTAGCCACTTGCATCAGTGTAGTCCCTTTAGGCTGCTTATTTTAATCTGTAAATATAAATCTAGAAAATTTTCAATCCTTGTAGAGTGATGTGAGTAGAGATGGTTTAACATTAACTGTGGAACATGCTATTGGAACAGGTAACATTCAGGATTTTAATGTATCTGTTATTAGCAGTAGCGTAGTCAGCCCGACGATTTAGTCCCACAGGCATTGACTATGAAAACAACAATTACTAAAGAAAGGAATAATTATAATGATTTGAAATTTGTGTAGCAAAACTAAATTATTTGGCTGGCCACCCCACTGGTTATTAGCCTAAAATTAGTCTAAAGGGCTATTCATTTACTAAATTAAGGGCTGGGTGTTCTAACTTTTTTTCCCACAAAGTTAAAGCCCCAGGTGAAAGAAAAGGAAATTTTAATTATCATTCTCTTCATACGTGTATTATACAGTATTCTTAATTCTGATTGGTTAATTTTCCTGCAAATTTATAACTGCATACATATAACACTCTGAGCATGCGCATTTGTTAGAAACATTGCTGAGCTATAAATAACTCTTTGAGCATGCGCATTGCTTTCAAAAGTTGAAAATAATGGCTGCTTGCTTTGCTGAACATTCAAAAGGTTTGTGTTAAAAGCTTGTAGCTCCTAGTAGTCATATGAAAGTCATGTATTAATTAACTATGTAAGAGAATGATAAATGCAGACCAAATACAGTGTAATAATTCATCTTCTCGCCACCGACAAATCATTTGCTTGACCTGTCCAATAATTGATAATTATTTCCCCTGAAATGTCTTGTTATGCTCGTGTGGTCAGGGGGATTTCAATTGACTAGTGCATTACGACCATCCCAGACTTAAAGTTAATAAACCAGTAGTCTTACAGTATAACCCACAATCTGTTCCAACAAGTTTCTGGAATATTTTCTCTCAATTGTACCAGAGTGGTAACTAAGCTATAAAGTACATAATATGTGTTAAACAAAGTGTATGAGTTAGCAGCGGCTGTTACTCATAGACCTCATTCCTTTATGTTATTGGCATGAATTCTGTTGTAAGCATTGACAAACGTTCTGCCATCAACAACAAATAGTAACAAAAGATAAATCAGATGATCCAATCCTGATCAGATCTAATATTTTCGACAAACCAATGAAAGAGCACCACATACAGGAGATCGCTTTTGAACACATCTACCGGACTTTGAAACATGCCTGCCCGGCATGATCAGCACGCTAACTCAGTTTTTGTCTGATCTGTAAGAATATTATCAACTAGCTGTTAAAAACGTTTTCAATGTACGGTAAATGATTCAAGCACGAAGAAATCTATATGTTTGTCCTGTAATTTATGTCGTAATCTGTCCTGTGAAATCTCGTATTGTTGTTAGTTTTAATGTTTGTTGTATCTTATCTATATTCAGGTAGAGGGCAGCTGAAATTGGCGCAAGCTGTAACTGTACGCAGCCAATAGTGTCTATGTTTGTCTATATGTAGATGTAATTTGTTGTTTGTTCATCTGTATACTCTGTATGTAGTTTATAAACAATAAGCTGACTGAGCAACTGGCCCCTTGGTGATGTGAAATAGTCTATGAATTTCTTATGAAATATGTTTTAATACTTTTGATGTTTCTGGTATGTTTGTGGTTTAATACTCTCAGCATATATCCACATTGGGTAGGCTATAAGTATGCCAGACCACGTGTAGAATGCTCAGGGTATATGTCCCAGACTGTGGATGTTAACAGCGTAAATTGATTGGTGCACTGTTAGTATTCGTGCCAAATAAATTATTGAATTCTGAATTTTGTTTTCTATTGTACCTGCAATAAAAATCACATTTTCCTTTGATTTCAGGATCTTCTTTGGATTTTCGAGCAAGGTACAGTCGCTTGTTCATACATATGTAACTGTGCATATGATATGATTTCAACTATTCACATTTTTGTGGGCTTTTTGTAATAGAATGTGTACATTAGTAGAATACCCACAGCTATAGAACACTTAGTCAGCATTTTTCACGGAGCTCTTACCCCTGTGAATTAGTTCCCAGGTCATCCGTGTGAGACAGGTGCGCACGCATGTTGACCGGAAATACGTGTAAAACTAAAAAAAAACTTGTCTAACTGGTTTTTAAGGCAATACTATAAAAAAGCGGCCGTCGGCGAACGAGATAATCAGAATTATGGAGTGTCTACATGGAAAGCCGGCGTCCTCTTCCAAAACTGAAAATGGTTTATTTTTTTACTGTGGGCAAAAGCCTAGCTGTAATTTCTTTTGCCCCCGGAATGATTGCAGTTATTTTGAAAATGCTATTGCAATGTGGAGAAATTCGAACTCGTTACAACCAAGATGCCACGGTCACAAGAAGCTAACTAAAATGTTAGTCGTGAAAGACATTTTTAAACCTAGTTTTGGCCGGCCATTTTTCCTTTGCTCGAATAAAGAAAAGCCGTGCACGTTTTGGCAATGGGGTGATGTTATTAGGCCCCTATGTTATCATGGTGAGCAATGTTCAACGAGAAAGGTCAAGAAAGAGGGCACTAATTATGGACGTTTATTTTATGCCTGTTCGAAAGGTAAAGACGAATCGTGCGGCTATTTTGAGTGGAGAGATAAAAAAGAAGACGAAGACCCGTTCGAGCCATTTTCCACTGTGTATTTTAGCAACCCTCCTTTGTACGGGTATACGGTTAAGGAGACTGGCAAAAATTTCACAAGCTGTCATGAGAATCGCGTCGAAGCTTGCAAGGAGTACTTGTCCCTTAAAACAAAGAAAGAGAACTTGTAAAACAGGTTATGCTAATTATGTCTAGACTATTAAGAAACATTTGGTACAAACCGCGCCATTATTACTTTAGCTGTTCAAGTGAAAAGTCGTGTTTAAAATGTCTGCTCGTGAACGTTTATCCAACTTGACTCTACCTACTGACATTGGCAATGAAGAAAGGTTTTTAAGCCACCGTCAGAAAATAATTGAAGAGAGACTGATAAAGTGCTATGCGGAAGAAATTGCCTCAGTCATTAACCAACTGGTTGTCGAAAATTGCAACGGCTGCATCATTGATCATCCATCACAAAGACAGCATCCTTGTCTTATGATGGAAAGTGATGAGATATTGTCAATGTACTTTGATGATGCGTTATCAAAAATATCTGAAGCAAGAATTATGGAGAACTTTATGAACAGTTTAAACGATATCAAACCAAGGGTGAATGGACTAGAGTTACTGAAGTACACTTGTTATGATTGGCGATCAGTGTTCTGTGCAAACGAGAGACGGTTGCTTAAAAAAGAGACTCTTGAACAATTATTGTAACATTATATTTTCTTGAATAAAACTTTTCATTGCAATGTATATCTTTGTTGTTAATTTATTATGACGTATATCAATAAAGATGTTTGTTCATATTCATACATTTGAAAAACTGGTTTGTCTGGTTAACATGACTTAAAAGAGACGAGATCATCATGATCACGTTAGTCTATTTGGTAAGTGTGCTTGTGAACAGTTGGTCTAAAGAACGTGAAGAGAATTATGGCACACCTGTTTAAACAAATGTATGAGTGTGAAATTGACTTTGATGCCTTGACTGTTGAGAAACTGATAGATTTTGTGTTTACGGAGATGGTCTATCGTAAGATTCAACAATTGGAAGAAGAAGCTGCACAGGCCAAACAAGATGAGGATTACGGTAGACTGTGGCCACGGTTTCGAAAGCGCATTGAGGCCCTCGATGATGAAGAACGCTGGATATGCTATGCTGAGCGAGCTCTTGATCTGCTAGACCATGATGTTATGAGGAAAGGTGTCGTTAAAGCTTGCAAGATTTTGAAGTATCCTGAACCGTCAGCGATCCATAGAGATTACTTCGAGGCACTATTCGATATGACATGTTTCGCTTGGTTTCAGAGGTATTCTGTATTCGAGAGAACAACATTTATCAACAATCTAATTGACTATGTTCTATGCGTGTGGAAATTAAAATATAACTACACAGTGTAATCTACCAAAGAAATAAATGATTTTAATTTAAAACGTACTGTTTTGTTGTTTTTCTTCATTTTACTCGGTCTGCCTGCAAGAGGTAACATGGGAACTTGTCATAGCAAGAGTGATAAAATCAAAAGAGACAAAAATCATAGCAGACAGAAAATGTTTAAATTTGGTGTAAGTTTTGGCCGTAACGATTTAAATTTGGAAGGTCACTTGCAAATGGGGTACAACAGTAAAACAATTAAAAACTACGGCCCTATTGACAAGCAGTTAGACCTACCAGAAAATACAACTTCGGCAGTAACTGAACCGAATGATCAATCTACCGAGACAGAAAACTAATTTTTATAACACTGGTACACTTTTTCGTATGTTTCATTAAAAAAGAAGACATGGACAAGTCAACAGTTGATGAGTACTTAAAAAGTGTTTATTATGATCCAAAACGTCCAGGAAGTTTCGGAGGGATTGAAAGTTTATACCGTAATGTAAAGGAGGAGGAAAAGTTTAAATTAAGTCGAAAACAAAATTCAGACTGGTTATTGAGTCAAGATACTTATACTTTACATAAACCAGCTCGTCGAAACTTTTGGAGGAATCGTGTAATTGTGGGAGGTATAGACGAAAAGTGGCAAATGGATTTAGCAGACATGCAGTCTTTAAAACAGTATAACGATGAATATAGATATTTGCTCGTCTGTATAGATGTATTCTCTAAGTATGCGTGGATAGTTCCAATCAAGTCAAAAACAGGTCCTGCCATAGTTGAAGCTTTTAAAGTCATTCTAGCTTCGGGCAGAAAACCCCAAAAGATCATGACAGACCAGGGGACAGAATTTTTCAACAAATCATTTCAAGCATTGTTGAAGAATGAAGAATTCAACTTTTCAATACGTTCAACGAGACAAAGGCCTCTATTGTGGAAAGGGTCATTCGTACATTTAAGTCAAAGATGTGGCGTTATTTTACGGCAAAGAAAACGATGAGATATCTAGATATGTTACCCGACTTGGTCTATTCTTACAATCATAGTCGACAAAGAAGTATAAAGATGAAACCCGCACTTGTCAACACAGAAAATAAGGACGATGTCTTTCATACGTTACACGATAGCTTTTTTGATAACGTACAACCTGTAAAGTATAAGTTTAAGGTTGGAGACAAGGTACGAATAAGTAAACTTAAACGTAAATTTGAGAAATCTTATTTGCCAAACTTTTTAACCAAGATTACCAAGAGACCCTCCCGTTTACAAACTAAAAGACTGTGACGGGGAGGAACTTAAAGGAACGTTTTACGATAAAGAGCTGCAAGAGGTTGCCAAAGACGATGATGTCTACGAGGTGGGAAAAATTCTTAAAAAAACGCGGGAGGAGAAGTAAAGTACAATATCTTGTAAAATGGTTAGGTTATCCTAACAAGTTTAATTCGTGGGTAAATGCTTCTGAAATAAATGTTTTAAACTCTTGACGGTGTAGTTGTCATGTTATTCGCTTTACAACGGTGAATACAAAGCTTCAGAAGGGGGATAAAGGGGTTATGGCGAATGCAAAAATGTATACATTTTTAGAGCAAAATATTGGTGGAAAGACGTTCCTTCGGTTGCGTAAATGATCACACAGATTAGCATTTAGAATATTATATTTTGTAAAGTATTAAGACTAGTATTGAATTAGATTTTCATGTCCCGCATAATTTTGCGAGATGAGCAGATATGAGCACCTGCTCATAACTGCTCACGAGCACTTGCTCATACGCTCATATGGCCTGATGTAACTCGCCAGGTTAGTATAGCTATATTTTGTTTGCCTTGTACAAGTTTATGTGATGAGCAGATGAGCACCTGCTCATAACTGCTCATGAGCACATTCTCATACGCTCATAAGGCCCGATGTTGCCCGATGGCGCCCGATGGCCAGGTCACATAATTATGAAACATACCATTTTTAAATCTGATTGGCTCTCAGTTATCCAACCAACAGTAAAAAATGTTAAATTTGAGTCGATAAGAGCATACTGCTTGCAACTTTCACCGAGATAAGACTATGGCCAATTTAATGGAGGAGAACTTTTTGCGCTTACATGACTTAAACAAGCGTGTGGCAGAGGCTAGAAAAAGAGTTGAATATTTGAAGAAAAAGAGGACTGCTTTATACCTTCGCAAACGGAGGGTTTACGTACAAACCTGGATGTTAAACAGTTTGGTAGACGATGCATGCTGCAACTTTAAAGAAATGAGAAGGCTTAGAAACAACCCGTGCCAGAGTTTGTTATGTAGGAAGTTGGCCTTGTCTTTCGCACGTTACATTTACCAAAACGTTTGTGAGAAGGAATTAATAGAACAAACATTATGAAACTTTTAAAAAATAGCTGTAGTATATCCCCCACATCGATGTCACATCGACTCCAAATAGACCCACATCGACCTCTGGTCAACCTCATAATAAGCAAATGCTCATACCAATAGTAACTGTCAAGTACGAGCACTTGCTCACATGCTCATAAAAATACAGTGCTGCTCAACGACAAGGCATTTCTACACAATCAGTTCTAGCGGAATGAGCTGCAAATTTTGCGGGAAAACATTTAATCGTGGTTTCAATCTACGTGGACACGAAAAAGAGTATTGTCCGCTGAAAAGCGAAGAGAGAGAAATGTCAGAAACAGAAAGTCAGACAGTGGACTCAGAGGATGATGCTTCGAGCTTTGCAACTCACGGGTCTGAAAGTCCGATGACAACAGACAGTGAGACGGAAACTGAGGAGGAAGAAGCGGATCCTTGGATGTCTATGGTAGAAGAAGCGATGCAAAAGCATAAGGCGGCTTTTCAGGAAATGAAGATGAATTTGACTCATATTGGTCTGGATGAGCAAACCGCTGGAGAAACAGCTTACTCTAATATTCTGCCTGAGCTCCAAAAGGAATTGAGAAGTATCTATTTGCAGCGTCTCCAATGGATACAACTACTAAAGAAAGACCCAGTGCATAAGAAAATAATGCAAACAAAAGATACTTTCGTGAACGATGATGATTTTGATCCAGAAGAGGCTATGGAAGCAGCGGTTAATAAAAGAAAATTTCTTATTAACAGACATTTAAAAGACTACAATTTCACTGAGGACAGTGATGATGAACAAGATTATTTACTACACTAATATTTGTCATATTATTTTCAATAAAATTATAAATACATATCTGAGTTTGGTATTATTTTAATATATGGGAGGGTTAATAACTGTCGAGCCATCGGGCCTTATGAGCGTATGAGCATGTGCTCATGAGCAGTTATGAGCAAGTGCTCATCTGCTCCTCGCATAAACTTGTACAAGACTAACAAAATATAGCTCTACTGTCCGTAGTACTTGTAAAAATAAAATATTCCAAACGTTAATTTGTGTGTTGATTAATGCAACCAAAGAAACGTCTTTTCAACAATATTTCGCTATAAAAATGTATACATTTTCGTATTCATCTTACACCCTTCATTTCCCTTTTGATGATGAATCTTGATCATTAACTACATAAATATCCATCAAATTGTTCTTAGTAACATTTTATATAAATATCGGAGTTTGGTATTATTTTAATATGTGGGAGGATTATGTCGGGCCATCGGGCCTTATGAGCGTATGAGCATGTGCTTATGAGCAGTTATGAGCAGATGCTCATGAGCAGTTATGAGCAGATGCTCATCTGCTCATCACTTAAACTTTTACAAGACTAACAAAATCTAGCTATACTAACTTGGCGAGTCACGTCGCGTAAAATTGCTTCCCGTAGCTCAACAGTTTAAAAAAAAATTAAAAACATTTCTTAAGTTGTGCAAAGTGGGCATTTCATTGGTAAAAGCCTTGTAAAAATCGTTGTTGCCTTAATAAATCTGTGACCATTAAAAAATTTTAAATGGGGGAATTTATCGCATTACCTAAGCACACCCCTAACCATGTGCGTACACATGCACCCCGCCAGCCAACACGATATTTGTGCTAGTCTCTCGAAAAACCCTGCATTTTTATACTCTAGCGCAACAAGCAAGTTTTAAACCAGTCATCTCTGAGCGTGTTGGAGCACGTCTTACATGGTAATATCCCGCGCTTCTGGTATATCAGTTATGCCATGTGATTAGCCATACTTTACCAAATTCCAAACTGTGTCTTAGTTTGCGTGACGCTGTAACAATATAGACCCAAACCAATGATCCCAGACCAATGGATGAAAAATCATAGTTTAAACGTTTACTGTATTGCTACAGATGTATGACTTGTTAAATCAAGACAATCTACACTAAAACTCGACATTGCGTCATTTGCGTGAGTGCTCACAGTTAGTCATTGTATAGTTAGCTGAATGCAATTGTCATCAAACTCTTCTTTATACATACAATTAATACACGTTTGTCTCAAAGTTCATTCGTAAAGTACACAGGTGATTATTTTAAAGTAAAACCAGAATCCACATAAGTTTCAGGGAGGTCGGTAAAATTTCTGCTTTCACAAAACTGAGGTTTGATATTCGGCATGTTTTATATCTCGTTCATATTGGCCACACTGCAGTATTGAAAGATTTTAATGACCACCAGGCCGTCTATCAAAGCATATATATGTATGTTATACTGGCTAATACTGTACAATGGCATAAAAATCTTGGCGTCCATCGCTTCATCTTTCTCACTAACACAAAACTTATACACAAACACCCAATATAATCAGTCTTAGTAGGTTATTAGGCAATTAGACACATGTCATTTAACACCAAAGCCAGTCTTTGTTCACAGAGAAAAATTTGCGCATAATTATATCGGTGACACTACTGAACTGACAAGTTTACTGCAGAAATGCCCTCGCCACCGAATTCTTCTTATATATATATATATATATATATATATATATATATATATATATATATATATATATATATATATATATATCTATATATATATATCTATATATATATATCTATATATATATATATATATATATATATATATATATATATATATATATATATATATATATATATATATATATATATATATATATATATATATATATATATATATATATATATATATATATATATATGTGTAACACATTACATTTTCCCCAAATTCCAATCATAAGATACATACGTTTAGGATAAAACTAGAACTTACAGAAGTTTCAAGAAGGTCGGTAATCTCCTGCTTTGGTAAAGTTAAGGTTTGAAATTATTTCATCGTGCGTGTTTTATGTGTTGTTCAAATTAATCACACTACTGTTTACAGTAAACATGCACGCTATAGACGCCAGGGGAAACTAAATAATGAGGATATGTTAGTAATGTTGCTGCAAGAACGTTTTTAAATGTAGGATGCTGCTTGTCAACAGTATAGCTGTAGGCTTCGCCTTACGATCAATACACACGCATGGAAAATATCAAAATCAGGGCAACTTTATCGAAGTATAACAAGTAATCGTTCACAAGGAAATAATGGCACTGTGTATTAAAACATAATCATTATAATTATAAAATTAGTCCATGTCAAGATCAACATAAACAAGCATACAAAATGAATGCAACCCTGCTCCATAGCACATATAGAACAATCAGCTTGATTCATCGTTTTGTCAATAGAATATTAGCAGTTTATGTCCACACATACTCACTTCACAACACTGAATACAAAGTTTCAGTAAAGAAGACAACTCAAGAACGAGCATTTGATGGCGCAAATGTGCCACACGTTTGCATTTAACAATGACTGTGTGAATTTTTGGCGCTAAAAGTCGGACAATATGACGTCTTTCCTCTCCAAAAAATAGCCCAAACCAGTCAAAACAGGTTTTACACGTACTTCCGGTCAACATGCGCGCGCACCTGTCTCACACGGATGACCTGGGAACTAATTCACAGGGGTAAGAGCTCCGTGAAAAATGCTGATTCAGCGGTTCTATAGCTGCACCTATTCTACTTACATTTTTTCTTAACCGACTGTTTTTACAACGAGAATGTTTTGTAAACCCGGATAGCAACGTTGGAGATGAACGTTGCTAAAAAGCATTAAAATGTGGCCAAGCTCAGTTACAAAACATCAAATATTGACGACTGTAGCCGCAGCCGGACACAATTTTGAACCGTGATGTTTACTTCATGTGACATAAACTTTGTTCAACACCCGTTTACATCGCACTAGATCCGCGTGGTGACGACATCGAGCTTGGGCAGATTGCGGACATATGTTTACTCATGGCATGCACTTTTTCTCTGATTAAAATAGCTTCTAGTTGTACTAAATTTTAAAATATTATTATCATCAAAACTGCAGTGAAGCTACAGTAAGAAATTATCGAAGAACATTCTGCAATGTTTATAAATATGAAGGATAGTCGATTTTAAATCATGATGAAACATTGGGGGCAAGGCAGTCAAGCACTGACCTACCCTTGCATGTACACGAAGTTGCTTGGAAGGAATCCATCCATTTTTCATCTCTTTTGCACATACCCTTCTCGAAAATGAATGTGTCTGGAATATTTTTTCCGTAAACCCAATATCTTCAAGGGTATTTAATTTGGTCTTATGGCTCAGGTATACCATGAAATTAAGTTGACTGCAAAACAGACATTATTGATTCATTGTTGACATGTTATTATTATCGATTTTTGAAATGAATGATGTTTATTTCTCGTAGAGGACTGATCACAGTAAAAAGTACCAAAGGGATCTTCGGTTCTTATGAAGACAATCAAGAATTAGCCTCACATGAATTTCAAAATTTGCTGAAGGTAAACCTTCATTTAATTGCCTGTTTATGTACGGTCGCGCAAATAAATTTAATAATTATCCATGGTACCTTGCCGCAAAGTCCTCATGCATCTTTTCCTTTTTTGGGTCGTTGCTGGTATGTTTTGAATAAGTGCAGTGTAGATGTTTTCTGCCCGCTCTTGCTATCACGGTGTTATTGTAGTGCAAAGTTCGTGACAAGGACTGCATGCTACTATAATGTTCAAGGATTAGCTGGCCCGGCACTAGTGTAATAATGGACGATAAATCTTGAAGGACACAAAACTACATACATACATAATTTATTAGATGCTCCTCGAGAGGCTTTTCAGCTCTAATTTACAGTACTTCTTAAAATTACTAACTACTGTGTATCGCTATATTTACAAAAATTTGAGTTTACGAATATGCTATAATATCTAAAATCCAATATGGAACATTTGTTCAAATTTACATTTACATTTGCAAAGGATTACTTGTTTAAGAAATCCGTGAGAAGGTTTTTTTTAAATTAAGTTTAAAACTTTGGGCTGTCATTCTAGATTTTAGTGAATCATCAAGGCTATTCCAAATTGTGGAAGCCGTGTATAAAAAAGACTTCTGAGCTTTAGAAGTTCTACAAAGAGGCTTATGTAGTTGTTTACTCTGCCGTGTTACACGATTACTAATCTCAGAACGAGTAACAAACTTTTGACATAGGTAATCAGGTGCTAACTTGTTCATACATTTATACGTCATAACGCAATCCCGGAGATACAAGATATTCTCAACAGGAAGCCATTTTAATTGCTTTAATGCAGGTGTTACATGGTAATATTTACGATATCCCGTTATTATGCGTGCAGCAAAATTTTGCACTGTTTTAAGTTTACAAATATTCTTCTGACTCGTTGAGGACCAAACAGTAGAACAATAAAACAGCTTAGAAAAAACATAAGATTGTATTATCATTTCCAGAGTCGATTCCCTAAATAAGTTCTTGACTCTATTTATTTGATGCAGTTTCTTCATACAGGATGATACCGATTGCTTGATGTGTTCATCAAAAGATAGACTTGGGTCCATAATTAGACCAAGATCTTTGGCATTTTGGACTGGTTGTACAGTTTTCCCGAGAAACGTAAATGAGGTATCAGCTGGAATGTGTTTCAGCATCTGCTGTGTTCCAAAGAACATAATCTTCGTTTTATCCGGGTTAGCAAGCAAGCAATTGTTACTTAAGTAAGTAGCAACCGTAAAGGTCATTGTTTACTGTCATTACTACATCTTGTAATTTTTCAATGCAAAATGATAAAAACAGTTTAGAGTCATCTACATAACTTTCCAGTTCACTGTTTAGCGGGATACAAGAAAGATCATTGATGAATAAATTGAACAATAAAGGTCCCAATATACTACCTTGTGGAACTCCTTTCGTTGTGGGAAGTAAGTCCGATATTTCAGCGCCAATCCGAACTGCTTGCATTCGTCCGGTAAGATAGCTCCGAAACCATTCTAGTGTATTTGGCGAAATTCCACAGTTCTGCAACTTGTGAAGGAGACGATCGTGTTCGATACTGTCGAATGCTTTACTCAAATCAAGCAAAACAAGAGCAGTGACTTTCTTTTCATCAATAGCTTTGAGAATATGGTCAGTTACCAACAAATAAACTGATTCAGTCGAGTGTTTACATTTGTTGCCACTTTGATGACTCGTAAGTCGATTATGTTCTTCAAGATAACTTGAGAGTTGGTTAAAAACTATTCTTTCACAAATTTTAGAATTGGTTACTAATAACGAAATTGGTCGATTGTTACTTGCAACTTCACTATCTCCGTCCTTTACGTGAGGCACTACTTCGGCGATCTTCCAAGCCGTGGGAAATGTATTGGAGGTGAACGATAAATTAATTATTTCTGTTAAAGGCTTGGAAACAGTAAATACAATACAAAACAATCTTTTATAACCTTTGTAGTTACTTTATCCATACCGGGAGATTTATTTGAGGGCATATTCATTACCACGGCTACAAGTTCCTCTCTAGTTGTTTGGTTGAGGGAAAAATGCTCTGATTCCGGGTAGTGTTTTAAAGCTTGATGCTCTATGACAGGTATATGATGCTCTTGTGCCAATTTCTTAACAGATTCAGCCGTAGAACTGCCCACAGAAGTAAAATATGAATTGAACTCATTTGCAATTTTTTAGGGATTTTCCATTTTCATCAATTCCTTTGGTTTATTCGATGTGTACCGCCGAATAGTTTTCCAAATAGCATGACTATTGTTCTTATTTTGCATAATTCCATTATCGACAAACAATTTTTCCGCTTCGATAATCATTCTAAAAGATCAATCTGTGTCTCTTTGTAAAGGGCCCAGTCAATTTGACACAGTGTTTTCCTTGCTTTTCGTAAAAGCGCATCTCTCATTTTCATTTGATCTTTTATTTCAGCAGATATGAAGGAACCTGTACGATGTTTAAATGACATCAATGTAACTGGTGCATGCAGTTTCAATAGTGCAAGGAAAGCATTGTTAAATTGTTCCAAACGAGTGTTTACGTCAGTAAGATTTTCTAAATCATTCCAAGAAACTTTTGAAATATCATCGCTAAATGTTTTAGGTTCATACATCTTGTATGATCTAGATCTAATTTGAAATGGTTTTGGTTTGGCGGCCTTGAGGCGAATTGAGGCTGTTACGGTGAAATGGTCACTAATTGTATTTTCCAGAACTGCAGAACTAATAACTTGGTGTGAGTTTGTTGTTAGAATAACATCAAGTAAAGATGCTGATTCCTTTGTAACTCGGGTTGGTTTTGAGATAATATGCGATAGATTTAGCATGGTGCAAAGGTCCTTTAAGACTTGGGATTCAGGTTTATTAGATAACAAGTCACAATTAAGATCTCCCGTTATGATTATGTCTTTACCATACAAGAGAGCTTCTATAATAGAGGGCGTCAAATATTCTTCCAAACAAGTTATTTCACAGTCCGGTGGGCGATATACAACACAAAGCAAAAATGATTTTAATTTTATATGCTGAATTCTTACCCACAGTTGTTGGAAACCATTTTCCGATGTAGATGATAAATCTGTGACCTCTTTTCCTTTAAGGTTGTCACGGATGTAAGCGCATACTCCTCCTCCACGTTTATGACGACGATCGCCTCGAAATAGTTTGTAACCTGATATGTTTACGTCCGCATTATTCACAGTTAGTTCAGCCAAGTCTCACTCGCTGTAAATATGTCCCAATCATTTTCAGCTACTAATTCGCTTACTTGAATAAAGTTCGTTCTATTCTTCATTGAGCGGACATTGAGATGAGCTAGACTAACATTCCTAAGCGATTTGCAGGCTGCATTTCTTGCCGTCAAATCTGGTCTTACATAAATTAGATTCGTCGGACATGCTTGTCGTCGGAAATTTGTAGAAATCCTTGTTCTTAGGGTCGATATTATTGTCGGTATACTGCTTTCCTTTGGTGAATTATACTTCCGATTGACTGACTTGGAAATGATTTTACTAACTGGTCCAGGATTAGGATGAACGTTGCCAGAGAGTTGTATTACCTCATTATTGTAAGTCGCCTGGCCATTTGTATAGTAAAGAGTTCGTCTTTTACTAAATTTCTTTCTTATACCTGGATAAAACTTGGTAAAATTTGTACATCCCCCAAATTCTTTAGTTAGAATACGTGTAGAGAAGGTAAGACAAGATCCTTCTGTTCCAAAATGTTGTAAAGAGTAGAAATGTTGTAAGTGAGCATATATTCCAACATCAGGTGAATAATTCGCTTGGCTGGTTTCATAGCCATGGCCAGAATCAGATGTTTTCTCCAATTTCATGCTATTTACGGTCGAATCCTTTATTCCAACTACACAGAGTTGTTCGCCGACTGATTCCTCATATTTTGAGTCGAGAAACTGAGCCAAAAGGCTGATTTTGAAGAAAAAATTACAAAAAAGTGCAGAGCCAGATAAATTGTATGCATCATTAGGTGCTTGCTTGAAAACAGCTATTGTTATTTGTAGATTGTGTTACAGCTAGGTGTGTCGTCAAAAGAGCATTACTTTTTTATAGGGGTAGATTAAAGTATACTGTCTTGCAAACTGAAGATCATCAGTATTCTGTAGTTTTCGTGATCTACCATGCACTATACGAAAATCTTCTTTGCTTTCGTTGAAGAAAGGTTACTATGGGGCGCCATGTGTACATTTATTATTTAACAACTTTTGAATGCTTTTTTTTTTTCATTATTTATTGAATAACCAAAAAATGGTTATTTGATATAACCAATTTTCATTTAATTTCTTTATGATATCACATAACCAAGCTAACAAATTTGGTTATATCAAATGGCCAAAATTGTAAACTTGGTTGTATCAAATATTAATAACCAAAATTGTAAACTTGCATGGTTATATCAAATAACCAAAACAATATTTTTACACTTGTTGAACTTAATTTCGTAACTGCATGCGCATAATTAAGTTCGCCCCCTCCCCCCATTCGTTAAATTTTTTGCCGGGGGGGGGGGGTGGTGCCTAGGTTACTGTATGGAGCTTCACGACGACATATGTATGATTCTCACTCAAAATTAAAACCTGAAACCCATTCGCAGGCAATTACCACTGTACATATGATACACATTACTATCACTCTTGTTAGGTCAGAGATGTACACGGGCATCTATTGAGGTCCTATATACTGCAGCATCACTTCTGCGGGTGCATGCAGAACATCAAGTTTCGGGTTGCAATCCACTTCTTGTAAAACAAAGCCATGATGTCAGATGAATCGAAGCAAAAGCGGAGCTAAAAATCTTCTGCTAAATAATGTTTTTCAGGAGGCTGTACAGAAAGGACATTTTTATCACATGCGAATGTTAGTTCAACCTTTGGAGGATGAGCAATCCAAAGATCCGTATTATCTAACAACTTTTATTAAAGCTGTAAGTTTTTCTAATTTCTTCTGTTGTAAACATCAGCAAATGCAATCGTCAAACGCAATAGTTGAGCGTACCAAGCATGACGTATTTGACGACGTTAGTATATCTTAAAATATTTCTAATCAATTATAACCAATGAACTCAAATAAGACTGGAACGATACCTTCAGGTAAATAGCCTGAGCTTTGGGTGAAGCCAAGATGGCGAAAATTGAAGGCCGTCTTGTAGGTATAATACACGCGTGTTTTCTGCGTGGGCTTCGCGGGAGCTGAAAAATAACTAAAGTTTTCCGATCGATGTTTTTCACTTTTTGCACCTAAATGCTGATTTTAAGGGTAAATACCCTACCTAAAAGCCAAAAACTAAACGAAAAGGTAAGATTAATCCAACTGCAGTCCATATTATTCTGTGTTTTGTTCAAATCCCTCATGGGTGGTCGAAAAAAACAAAAGTTTGCTTGTATTTCTCCACGGGTTTTTTTGTGAACTTGAATTTCATTCGCCAAATAACTTTGCTTTTTATATATGATGAAATGTTTCTAAAATATGGTTATTCTGAAAGACCACGTGCTATAATTTCTAGAGCCATGGGAAAGCCGTACTAAAAAAAAATAGTCGGCCGAAAATATGAAATTTTCACATGAGATGATGCCGATTTTTCTTACGGAATTCGGTAATATTTCCGCGCAGGGGCCTGGATCATACCTACAAGACGAGCTTCAATTTCCGCCATCTTGGCTTCAAAATTTCAGCTCCACGTAGCGTTCCAGTCTTATTTGAGTTTACTGATTATAACAGCTGGGCATTTTGTTGTCGCTGTCTAAAATAGCGCGGGCGCATTTCTTGAACTTAATCTTTTTTTCTTCGAACAATGAAAACATGTATTTTGAGATAATTTTTTAAAGTCTCTTGTTGATTTCTTCATGGAAAATAAGACGTTTCTCAACAAAATAAGTCACAGTGTTTGTATGCAACGATATAACAGCGTAATCGAGTGCAAACGTGAGGAGAAATGCTATTTGGAAATTGGCAACAAATGGATATTTTCCACTCATGGTCAGAATTTCAGAGGCAGGGTTTAACTACATGGAAACAAGCAAGTGTTCTCATTTTACTGTTGGTAGATGCTTAGTAACTTTTTATTCCACAGGTATGCTCAGTAAGTTGTTTGTTCTACCTTATCAGGAATCATAAGTGCATGAAAATACACAATTTGAAGAAAATGACGTATATTCCCCTTGTAGATTCGCAGAGTATAGCCGTTGCCTTTAATTAAAAATTGTGTTTTATGAAAGTTAAATCCTACTTTGTTCTATTAAAGCTTGAACCATTCATAGCAAAATGCGCCAGATAGATGTGGCAATCAACAAATGTATTTGCTGTAGTGCAGATGACATGTGATGACATGTTATTTAAATTGCTTCACTATTGGCTTATTATAAAGTAAAAATAGCTGCAAAATGATGTTGAAGAGAATCGAGTATTGCCGTTATGATATGGGAAATGCTGTACTGATTTGTTCAAATTTTGAAGTCTCGTGGCGCTGTTTAACACAGGCATGTTTGCCGTGTGAAATCCTGTAGTGACATGGCATATAAATGCAAATATCTCAAAGGTTAGACTATTGCCTTTCCCTGAAATATGCCCTAAAATTATCTTTTCATATCAAGTGTCCTGGTAAAGTTAGTGGGCATGCTGGGAAAAATGTGCACGATATGTTTTTTTTTACCTAAATCATGTACATCCAGTAATCTCATAATATTTTGCTTCCTCTTTCTAGTAACATAGTAGCTATATATTGACTCATTGTAAATGAAAATTTGATACAATGTTGCTTGCACCCTGATAAAGTAATGAAAGTCTTTTGTACCCCTTTAATTCTATATAAAAGTTGTAGACATGTGTCAAATTTTGCACTTGGCTGTTAGCATGTTACTGCTAAGGCTTAAATTATATTGCATTTATTGAAATGATATTACAAAACAATCTAAATGTGCTTTTTAATTGCAATTTTCATGAAATAATCCCAAAAGTTGTTATACTGTTGTACAATTGTGCAGTTTTTTATGTGCAGCATATGCATTAATTTGACAAATTAAATTACATTTATTTTTATCATATTTTATGCTTTATTTGTAATAACATTGCTTAGCTCTTCCAAACCAGTCAACAATGTCTTTCTAGCTTGTATACCTATGTTTTTAATCCGTATCTACTTGGACTGGACAAATGATGGGTAATCTTCATTGACTGAATTTTCAAAAAGTACGAGCTTGCCTGTATTCATAGCATAAAAGCAAAATAATAAAGCAAAATAATAAATTTTTAAGTTAAAACCTTTGTGATGGATCGGTTAACGTTTCTCATTAAATATTAAAGTATTTTTGTTCATTAAAGTGGTCGTTGTATGAGTATTGAAGCCAGGCAAATCCAGAAAACACTCTACTCATACGCCGCCATATTGAATTTCACTCCCTCGCCCCAGGGATTGCGCGCTAAATTTGGCGCATGCTCCGTACAAAATGCCCAGCTGTTATCAAATGTATAAAATGAACAGGAAATGGAATGTGTAATCAAGACATAAATAAAAACAGCTTCAACCGCTTCTCTCTACTTGCATGTTTTTATTCCTTGAATAATTATGGCAGGATAAAGTTTGCTTGTTTTTATATATTTTTCATTATCATTCGGGCGTGGTTTATGTTTCCAATTAGTATGAGTTGCCTAAATATCGTATAATTTGTTTATGTATGTAAGGTGTCTTCTGCTAATCTAGGAAGTATATTTTTTCATCTTCTGAGCAGTTGTATAAGCCGGTCACCCGCTTATTTTGTTACATGAAATTCAATTCTGTGTGCATTTTCACCTAGAAAGGCGGATTGAACTCCTTAGCAGGTGTCTTGTTTTGTGCAGATGGCTTAAAAGAATTATATGTATATCCTAATTGTATAATTAATTCATTTTCAATAAACTTTGCAACATATTACATCATTCTATTTTCAGTGTTCGTTGTTACAGTCGAATTTCTTGGATATTATAAAATTGAATGTAGACCACACAGGTAGGTGTAGAATTATTTCCACGATATCTTATTGAATTTTGTAATATTCTCTTGTGTTAGTCAGTCAAGCTATGAGCAATCCAAAGATCCCTATTATCTAACAACTTTTATTAAAGCTTTATGTTTTAGTAAGCTCATCGTACACAATCGTTCAACAGTATCAGAAATCTCTCAGTATGTTTAGGTTCAATTTAATATTAAGATTAGTTTAATAAATAAACATTAGTTCGTTTTGAGTCGGTTTTCTTTAACGTACGGCGGTATCTAACTCTTATAGTAAATAATCTTGATTTAATATTTTTAAAGTCGATGGATTTTGTTGAACAACCACTTCAAAATTAACTCAAAAGTCAGGATTTTGGATTTTAGCATATTTGACATACATTCGCCTCCTCCCTATCTATCTCTTATGGATTTCTGAATTGTGTTTCAGGTCAAATATTTGCAATTGGTTTGTCAACAACAGTAGCTGACTGCAGTGGTTTGCGTACTGATCAGGAATTGGACATAACGTGGATATGTATTGAGTTGACAATAAATTTGGTATGTTCTGCATGACATTTGGGCGATTTCAATTTCAGATTGATGTCATGGATAAAGAGCGGTTTAATACAACTGTGATACTGTCTCATGTCACTCCAGGACCCGTGCATGTATTAACATGCCGTGCTGTGCTTGATGTACTGTATTGTGTTCTGTTAAGGTTCAAAATGACTTTGCCCATAGTTTTTATGCCAGATTTCAGAGTTACATACTTTTCCCTGTAACCATACAAAAATACGCGACTGTTTGCGGTGCAATCCAAGTCTATACATCATGTAAAAGTGTCGAGAGTTATTTCTAATGATGTATTGTAGTCCTGACACCCAGACTTACATAAGGAAATTGGAAGAGGAACGGCGTGCTAAAGAAAGAGGAAAGGGCAAAGATAATAGATCTTTCTTTGCAAAATACGTAAGTGTCGATTTGAGTTGCTTAATTTGCATGTCGAGCAAGGTAACATGTAGCTGAAGAACAAGGGCATTCCTACACCACGCATAATTCTTGGTAACCCATATATTTTAAGTCATAACCGCGGTTAACCAGGTGACCAACTTGTCTCAATAGTATAACCGTTTAGTTGGCACGGGGGTAATCTGGCAAGTCTTTCAGTATTTCAATTTCAGATTAGTGTCTCAGTTCAAATTCTTCCTCAGACAACCAGCTGCGACAACGACGGCTAGTAAAACAATGACACTAAAATTAGTAAAGAAAGATCATGAGTAATCAGACTATAGCTACGAGTAATCAGAGTATAATTATTTCGACAAGAGATGAAGAGGTCGTCTTTGCTCTCTTTACAACGCCTAAACATATACTTGTCTACAGCTCGTCAGCATTTTAAGCTGCAAGAATGGCAGCGTAAGCAAATTGGATAGCGGTATTCAATTCATATCATCGATAACAAACGACAAGCGTTTTACACTTAACAATTATTCGCCGAAGGCGAAGTGATTATGGGTAAATATTCACCGAGACGAAGTCGAGGTGAATATTTACCACAATCACTGAGCCTTAGGCGAATAATTGTTTTAGTATAATTTCTTTAGTAAAATTTACGTGTATAAAATGCACTGTCGTCTTTTGTGAATACAGTTTACTTCTGAAAATTCCCAAGTAAAGACTAAAGTTTACTTGTAATTTTTAAAAAGTGAAAAAAAGTATTTAATAAGGTATTTGCAGACGATCTATTTAGATAGTTTAACATCAAAGTTTGTTTGTATTCTTTGAGTTTATATTAATGCAACTTTTCTCCATTTGTTAATTTTGGCAAAAGTATAATACATCAAAGCGACTCTCATTGGCGGCCATTTTGAAAAAAAATGCCAGCTAGTAAATAATGCCTCAGATTTACTGGTCAGTCAACTAATCAAAATGCTTGAAAACCATTATTTACTAAAGAAATTATACTAAAATCAATTATTTGAGTCAGCTTTACCATTGACGTCGCGTTTGGCCATCATATAGCTTAGGTTCCCTTTAAATTCCACCTAGGATAGTCCCAGAAGGAAACTATTGCTCGACATTTCCAGGTGTTAGGGACACATTGAAAAAATATCGGCCCGTGGGACGTTTTCAAGTTTTGCACTTAATCTATTTGACCATGTGCCGTGAATGGTGTCCACCCTTCAATGATTCTGATGAGACTCATCCCAGTTTGTACAAGTCTGTTTTCGGACTGTACCTCCCACATCGTTAAAAGCCAACATTAGCGCATACGTATGAGAAGCTCTCTGCTTCTTGCAATCAAAGTATATGAGATTAAATCAGCTTTCTAATTACAAACTACAATATTGTTTGTGGATAACGTCCCAAATATTTAACATAACGTCCCAAACCATTGTTTTAGTGCACATTGGGGTTAGCGGATCAAAAGCACCAGAGCGCACGACTGTAATGATTTTTTATTATTTTTTTAGTGGATGTATATAGTGCCTCTGGTGTTATTCCACTTGCTGTCAGGTCAAGAACCTCCTGCCGGGGGTGCTACTGGTGGGGGAGGATCGGGTGGTGCTCCTGATAACTAACAATATCAAATCATCCAGGTTGAATTGTAACGAACAAGAGCAAATCACATACTGTCCATACTGTTAACTTGTCGGAGAACTGTGCTACGCCCTCGCGTCAAATCGGTTGATATCACAATTAAATTATGCTTTGATACCCTAGAGCTGAATCCCGCTGTGGCAAGGTATTAGCCTGCCAGCCTAGACGGTCAATTCTGAATTTGGACGGCTATATTTTAATGGATGGCCTCACGGAATATTTTCTCTAAAATATCAACTCACAAGCTTGTAATATTTGTTGAATACTTGATAATGATCGTAATTATTTCGTACCAAAAAAATTGCGACATCGCCCAAAACACATGTTTTGTCAAACCCCGCCCACATTTTTTTGGAGGGCCAGATATAAAATCCTAGTTAACACCCTACGCTGTGGTCAAGTAAAAATTTGATAATTAAAAACTAAATTTGATATCTCTGTGGTCAATTTTCCATGTGTGGAAACCGGAATACCCAAATAAACCCCATTTAGAAGTTCCGTTTCATGGCTAAAAATATATTTGTTATTACTATCGCTCTTCTAGCCGCTTTTGGGGCTAGTTTGACCGTAATTTTGCTAATCCAAGTAAGTAGAACGCTTTAATATTTCATGCGCCAATTGTGGCTTTTGCTGGTATACAATATGCACTTTTGGAATACCTGCATTACTTTCTAGTCACCTGCATTGTTAGCTGTTATCCAGCTTTATCGCCATCCAGTGTTACATTGAGAACAGTACACCTAGCGCGGAAGTGATAAGATTAAATTGCAAACAATAATAAACAAATGAAACGAAATTAAAAGAGCTGTATTAATATTAGGAGGAAATTCAAGAAGAAACTACCATGATATTGCACGGGAAACTTTGTTACCTTTTAGTCTTCAGCTTTATATTCTGTTCTATGCAAAATAATTTTGCAAATGAATTCGAAGACAGCTTCTCATAAGGTCGTCTTGAGCCACTTGGATCACACAGAGCACCTGATGCAATAGAAGAGAGAGACGATATTCCAACTGCACTGGAGTTCTGGAACAAATATGTGAAATTATCAAAACCTTTAGTGTTTAGAGGAGCTGCCAAGCATTCTAAGGCTTACAAATTTTGGACTGGCGAGTATTTGAAAAAAAATCATGGAGATTTAGAAGTAAGGTAAGAAAGCAAGGGTGAAAAATCTGGAAGAGTTCCAATTGGTGCTAAAGGACTAGGAAGAGATAGCATAGGTAGGTACATCAATCATTTTTGTATGACACTGTGTACAGTGTACTTAATTGATGAAAACTTATAATCAGAAATCTATATTGAAGGTAACTAATATTAATCAATTAAACATTGATTGACATTGGTCAATTGATGACCAATCGATGGTCACAAATTCATCACAATTTTATCAATTACCTTCCAAACAGAAAGTTTCTGGGTGTCTGCATGTTCAACTTAGTTGGACAAATGAAATGTAAGGTAATAAATGTCTGCATGAGTGTGCACATGAGCAATGAATAGATGTGAAGTTTACTAATTCATAAGACAACTAGCTGCTGTTTAAAATAGATAATCTTTGAAGGGTCACAGCAAAAATTTTATCAATTGATATCGTAATAAATACTAATTGTTTGATGTAGATGCATGCTTGAGTTTACTGGACAGATGAAACAGACAGTATAAATTTGTGGCAAGAAGATGTGAAGTTAGTAATTACTGAAACATTTGTTGGGGAGGTGGAATTCTTGGCCAATCCCAGTGTTGAATTTCATTGGTTAGTCAGTTATGCATTCTGCATTGCTAGTCATCGATAATTTAGCAGTATTTAACAATTGTGGTATTTTAATAAATACAGTTTGCTGCTTAAATTGCTATATCTCACTTTGTTTCTGCTAAATAACTTTTATTATTGCTGGTACTTTATGATGAAAAATCCCCCATCTTTTATTAAATCTATCCTGTTTTCCAGTACATACAAAATGTACCTGTTCATCTGTTATTTTTCGCTGGGAATCTTGGATGTGACATATGTTGTGTCTAGAAGCAGGTCAAAATTTAAGAACTCAATTCAGGTCCAGGTTGAAATAGTCCATTGAAATAGTATTTCTGGCATTTTGAGGCATTTGAATATATTATGCAAAAACAATTGGGTTTTCCTAAAAGGTGGCCCGTGGCCTGAGGTATAGGCTTGAGACAGATTTACAGCTCATTTATCCAGGTATTGTTTGCGTTGTTCTTTCAAAAAAAAACCATCAATGTAATATATACTTTGACTATATATGATGTTACCGGTATATACTATACCCAAAGTTGTTGTATATAGCAAAACTCAAAGTGAACGTATATTTTTGAAGCAAAGGTTGAATGTTTTGGTGAAATCGAAAACATATTCAAATATTGCATTCAATTTTCAGCAACCAACCCACCTGTGGAAGCTTGGCAGTTTACTTCAAAAAAGCTTCCCCCCTGCCGGGCCACTGTTACTATAAGTCTAGAAGACAAACTGAGATTTAAAAAAAGTTGGCAAGGGAGCCCCCCCCCCCCACCTCCTCTTCAACTGTTCCTTAATATTAATCTTAGACTAATAGATATTGTACCTAAGACTATTATGCTGTTTCTGGCTGGTTCTGATTAACATCTTAATGTGGCTTAATATAATATAGCAAAGTAGCTTATGGTACTATTACATTCTTACTTTGCAGTCTGTATCCTGTCTTGATAATTTGATTTTTTTGCAGCAAATTTTGTGACGACCTACCACGAGAAGAACAGTTATATTGCTTCTGAACTTCCAACACCAATGTGGGGTGATATCCAGGTTCAACCATGTTTAACATGTGGAACATTTGCTAACCGTATTGTGGAGATTGATCTCTGGATGAGTGGTGGAGGCAGTAAAAGTCTTCTACATAAGGTACGTGGCTTAAAATTAGTAAAAACGGAAAGCTTATAACACGTTGTATTTTTGCTTCTGTAAGGGAATTATTTAAATTAGTATAGCTTTTGGTAACACTGTTCCTTGTCAATTATTTAAGCATTATTCACTGAAAATAATTCAAAATATTTGATTGCCTAAGGACGGTGGATTAAATCGTTATATCCGTTGGATAGTTGCCCAAATTTGGAGTTATGACATCACCATAGAATACTGAAAACATAATGCGACAAAATGACACAATTTATTCGTATATACGGCCTTACGAGGTCGCAATAATTGATGCTGCTCATGCCAATTGCGAAAAAAGTACAAATGGTTTTTTCCATTTTCAGCAGGCAAGCATTTATTCTGAGTCAATGATGATTCTGAGATGCAAATAAATAATGAAACAGTTTTTGAATTCGGTTCTCGTAGGAGACTGTATGAAAAATTATTAAGCGTTTGTTTTATCTTCCTCAGCCTTCGGCAGATAACACAAACCTCTGCATTAATAATTTCTCCTATCCTGCACAACATCATTCAATATTAATTATTATTTGATTTTCAAATACTTGACATCACAGTCCATAAGAATAACTGAATTGCGCGTCTAAACTTGTACAGTATGTGCGTACGATATTCTTGCGTGAGCTATTCGTGATCACTATAGGATTCGTCATTTATTCTCAATACTTTGGCAACTTTTAAAATATTAATAAGTAGTGAGTAACTTTAATCACACTTTTCCCGCGGATAGTTTGATCAGATATAAAGCGAAACAAACTTGATTATATATCATACCATCACAATGACCACAGTAAGGACCACAAAGATGTGGAACATATTACCAAGGTCAATCACGAATGAATTTAATTCTGTAACTATCTTTAAAATGCTCCTATTTCAATCTTACCATGCTGCACTGGCAATGAACTATAATGTTGACGGTCCTCGATCCTGGAAAACAATTTGTCCTAAATTTAACCAGCCTGGGAGCTAACCAAACTTAAATGCTGTTTTTGAATTATTTGTTATAGTGTTTTGTGTGTATGTTGGCTATATGTGTGCATGTGTACTAATGTAATGTATGCGTGTGTGCGTTTGTTTGTGTGCAGTGGTTATAATAATACAGCCGTGGGATTTAACAGATTTTATAATTTGCGTATCTAAATGTCTGAACAAACAAATTTCCATTTGAAGTCATCTTTACATTCAATTAAGTATAGGTAATTACGGCAAAATTTTGTCTTAGAGGCAGATCGTCTTAGCGCGCAAGAAAAAATGCGCCAATTTTGAAATAAATTAATATTGAATTGTAAAAGCAATCGCCCACTAATAACATCACAAGTGTGCCTAATGAGTTATCAGAATTTGCAGTAGACTATACATTTTGATTTACTATAAAGAGAGCAATTAGCAAAACACATGTCCTTAACCTATAGATTAATCATGTCAATATTTCTAAAAGCAAAACCAACAGCTACCTAGGGTTTACATACCACTTTCATACATAGGCAAACGTGGAAATGGAAAAGGCCTAATACGAAACTTCAGAACTAAAATGTTAAGCCTTTTGAACACTCCTTGCAACATAATAATTTCCTGGGACACAATGACAACAAGTTGCTTTATTTTATGCAAGGACAAAACTAAGGAATTTCAGAGTTCCATCGTATATAAGTTCTCCTGTCCAGGGTGCTCGAAATCCTACATAGGACTGACAGACATATATACTAGACTCAATGAACATGCAAAAACTGACAAACACAGTGAGATTAATTTACAAAATCATCAACGAATTAATGCAAACATTTTACCTACATCATTGAAATTGAACATTGAAGAATCCGATACAAACGAACGATTTGACTTTACACTATTCCTTCTCCACAACTTCCGCACCTGTATAAGGCAAAACACTGATCAGTCTTGTCATTCAAAGTAGGTAAAAACCGGAACTCAACCACGGCATCAAAGCGTCCCGAGAACTAATAGTTTTCTTATAGTAGATATCGAATTGCAACCAGCTGTATAAATTAGGCATTACTATGTAACATTATCCATTCCTGATGATGACTAAATAAAGTCGAAACGTTCAATCATAATGTTGTCTTTTGGAGTTACCGTTGTTGTGTATTTTTATTACTTTATTCAGGGCATATGTGCTTACTACGTAACTGATTACAACAACATCTGATTGTTTAAATTTGCAGCATTCATTAAGAAGTTTTAATTTATTTCTGTGCTAGGATGCATTTAATGCAATCAATTGTCTCTACAATGGCACTAAAGAATGGAAAATGATTGAGTATAAATATGAGAACAAGATATATAAGGCGTGGGAGCCTGAGTACGAGATTGGCGGATACTCACTGCTTGATGTTGAGTCTGTGGATCTTATTAAATATCCAGAGGTCAAGGATGTTCCTTGGTCAGTTGTCACTGTGAATGCTGGTGATTGTCTCTTTTTACCTAAAAGTAAGTTGCTCAACAAAAATGTCACTGAGTGTGCACTTTTGTCGAGGAAGAAGAATTAGAAAGTCGAGGCCAGCATCTGAATTAATTAAATTAAAATGAAATGCAAGGTATAACACCGAAAAAATAATTTATTCAACACTTTTTCTATAACGACCTGTTTTTCTGTGTTAACTATAGAGCAGCTATGTATTGCATTGACCTCCTGAAAATGTTTGATCTAGAATAAATGAAATTACCAGTATATTGGCATATCTGTTAGAATATTTTTTATTGGATTAACGACTCCTCATTTCAATCAAAAATGGTTGTTGTCAACTTGCTTTATATTGTTATAATTTTAGGTTGCTGTCATCAAGTCAACTCTTATGGCACTAATAATATTGCTGTAGCAATTTTGTTTTCTCGACTGGATAAGCTGGAGGCGTTCAATAACACTGGATGTAGGAAAATGTCTTATGTTCCTTTGTCTCAGCTTGATGTTGACTGGAAATATCCGGGACATGGCAAAATGACTATGGGAAATACTCACTTAGGAACTGCAAGGTAAAACATTCAAACAAGTTATTAAGAACTTTATTAAGTGCATTTGATACTACGACCATTTGTTACAGAATAGTGGCAATTGAAATACCAGGTGGAAACGTAATCTGAATATGAATATTGACAAACAATTCACGTTTATATTAAATTTAATTTGCTAACGTTTAATTTCGTCGCTACATCGCAACATCATCAGAGCTATATACAATGAATAAATCTATATATACATGCATGATAACTAAGTATTATATTACAAACGGTAAAAAATTAAAAAGAAGGGACGAATAGTAAAAGAGTTAGAAAAACAATATGTCAAAGTAAGAATTGAGTGATTAGATATTACCGGTATATCAAAATACCAGGTCAAGTTCGAGTGGGATTAGTGATTAAGATAGATTAAGTGGCATGGAGGAAATATCATTATTAAGGATAGGTTTTAATTTGGAAATGAGGAGACCATCACGCATTTCAAGATCAAACTTAGAGTTGCCTGACGTTAGTATAGTAAAGTCAGAGTCAGAAATGTTATGTCCAGAGAGATGATGGTGAGTCAGAACAGCCGAAATTTGCGATTTTTAATTAACAATTTGATTACCAGCGAATCTTGACCAATCAGAATGCAGGAAAGTCAACAGTTATTAGGAAATTTGTACTAACACCGCATAGAAATCGAGAGGAAAAATCTAGTTGTTTTAGTAGAATCTTGAATGAAAGATTGATTTTCAAGCCAGTTTATTAAAAATAATACAACAAATTGTCTTCGAATTAGAAAAAAACCCGCCAGGAAAATTGTAATTGTTTTGCTACTCGCTGTCTATCTCGGAATAGAGTGTGAGTAGAGTATAGCCAATCAAATGACAGAGTTTGCATTAGTGTAGTGTATGGTGGCCCATCAACGCCATAACACTTTATAATTTCTTTGTGAAAGTTTTTTATATTTTAGTAGGCATTTTGATGTTTATATATTATTGATTATTTTTTTTTGATAATTATTGATAATATATATATTTTACTTAATTCAGTTTTATTCATTTAAATTGTCTGTCATTTATTTGTGTTTTCATTTTAGTTACGTTGTTGTCATTAAATTTTACTTTACTTGAATTTAATTGGATTTGATTTAACTCTACACAGATAAAAACAAATCAAATCAACCTTTATGGCCTAACAACGCCACATACCAAAATATTATTTCTCAGGTTATTGCATATTAGTACCCACCCCCACACACGTCACGCAGACTTGTAAAGCAAAATGGCGGCTGAAAGAGTAAGAAACCTGGAGTGGCGAAAAGATATCAATTTAAAAGAGGACTTGTCTGTGTATGTGCAACGAAATCTCAGGCAAAAAGAAATATTAGATTTGGTCGAACAAAAATATTCTATGTACTCGTGGAGCCTTCGAACACTTTCCCGACGTTTAAATTATTTCAACATAAAGTATTCAGACCATGATGTTGACGTTGATCAATTGAAGCAAGTTGTTAGCATGGAAATGGAGAGCCCTGGACGTTTAGTTGGAGATAGAGCCCTTCAGCAAAAGGTGCGAGAGGTGCACGGTTAAACGTTCCCAGGGACCTGGTATATGCAATGATGATGGAAATTAATCCTGCAGAGCTTGAACAAAGGGGAGGTGCAGGAAAGCCAAAAAGAGCCCCAACAGCTAAAGTATACACGTCCCATGTTAGTATGGATAGTTAACTCTAAATTTCTGAGTGTTGTGCAAACACCAAAAAAGTGTAAATTACCGCCTCTGTAGAAACACCAAAAATGGTGTATATTTACGCATTGGTGTTTTTTACACCAAAAAGGCGCCTAAGGCACCAAAATTTACGCCTTTTTGGTGTTAAAAAACCAACAATGCGTAAATATACACCTTTTTTGGTGTTTCTACAGAGGCAGTAATTTACACTTTTTTTGGTGTTTGCACAACACTCAGAAATTTAGAGTGTAACAAATGGATTTAACTTGTGGCCTGCACAGTATATGTTAAGAATCAAGTTAAAATTGGTCAAACATACATGTACAATAACAGTCACCAGCCTATAAAGTACTCATTACAAGTAACTAAATGACTGCCCATGATAATAACCTTCTCTACAAATTAGGTCCGCTTAGATGACAAAGTAAAGTTATGTGTTTTGAAACAATAAATTTTTCGGCATATCCAGCCAGAATATTACCCTGATAATTTTCAACATTTTGTCCAAATAGTGTTTAAAAACTAGCTATGTATTCCTTCTTTTTTTAAATACACAGGGATCAGATTGGGTTATGTCTCTGGATGGGCATGACAAAATGTGTGGATACCAAAATTCAATGTTCCCACTCTCAATTTATGGAGGCCAAGATACCTACAGTGGACGAATCAACTTTTTGAAAATTTGGACATCTGATAAAAATCCAAAAATTATTGGAAAGTTATATCTTGAATATTTAGTTGAAACCAAAGGTACTAAGACACAAAAGCAGCTAATGAGAAAAATACATTGTAAACTTTGGATTATTTTGCATCAGTGACCATGACTTTCATATTTCAATAATGTGTACTGTATTTTTCGATGCTACATTTTAGTTCTACCCAAGCACATACGAATTGACAGAGGGACTGAAACTGATGTTATGGCAGTGAAGCAAATGTACTTACGTGACAAACATAATGTCCTGAAAAATGCCAATGAAATCGTTTGGTATGGGCCGTCTGCTCAAAATAAAATAGAACGGCCTGGAGGAGAGAACTTTTAGAAAGGCTAGAAAGATTCTTTAAAGAACAGTTGTCTTTTCTTGCTGAAAAGGGATACTATGACAGCACTAATGCTGTAGACAGGTATTACAGTGAACAATACAGTATGCCTGGTAGCCTAAGTCTATGCCTATGCTTATGAACCACACTTGTATTTTATAGAAATTTGCTCGCATTTATTTACATACCAGTTCTACAGAGAGAACTGGACATTTTCTGAATAACAATTTGGAATAATCATCGCGTGCGTAAGCAAAAAAACAAGGAGCTTCCTACTGGTGTAGCCAAACACATTTATCACTGCCCAGAGCAGTATGGGGGCGAAAAATGTGTGTTCCCTTAACTGAGGAAGACTTGTTTGATGTAGTATCACACTCGGAAGTATTGATTGACACAGATGATTATTTGGAAGCAGATTTTCGCCAAGAGTGTGAGAGACATATTCCTAATCCAAATGATATCAAAGCAGCTGATACTGCTGATGCTTACATATTTTTACGGACAAATTTTAGAGGACAAGAGCCTTAATTCAATTGCCTCATATGGAACAGTGTGTTCAATAAAACAGCACACAAATAAAACACAATATAAATTTTAATTTTTGAACTGCAAAGTTGTTTTCTTTTTAACCCCTCCAAGCACTCAGGTCGCTTATTTTATTATCTATTATTGGGCTTTCCCAACTGGCAAAGACTACATGTAAAATTTAACAGGGGCCTAAACAGGCTTTAACTTAATTTTTCATCCACAGGTTCAATAAAGAAATTTTTACAAAATTGGCTGTGTATGACCACAACTTTAACATTTAATATGGGGAGGAAGAGGTTTAAAATCTGTTTCTAATCTCCCAAGGACTTTGTCAGCATTTGGTGATTTAGAGTGCTTAAAAAGGGTAAACGTTCTTTTCTACTTCAACTATAAATACTATTAGCATTACTGTAACTGAAACTTGTCTTCTTTAAACAATTCAAACATGAATAAGTTTATATATGGGACATATATGCAGGGTGTCCCAAAAAAGTCCGTTTTCAAAATCACTCTATTGTTATTAAATGTGTGTTATTATGCCTCTGGAAATTTAAACGAATTGTCTACATGAATAGCAGAAGTATTTTCGTTGCTATAATTTGACGTAATTATTGTGTTGCTGTTCGTTTTACATGTAGAAGCTAATTTAAATTCCCGGAGGCATAATAACGCACATTTAACAACAATAGTGTCATTTCTAAAGGGGGACTTTTTCCTGGGACACTGTAGTACAGTATAACAGAACTGGAGAATCACACGTTTGAACGAACTGAACACAAAAGCAGTTAAAATCCATGTGCACTCAATCTGGTTTTGATTCTTCATTTTCAGATGGTAAGTCTGGTAATTTTAGCTTATCGCAATACTCATTACATACATGATTCTTTTTGAAACCTTCGATTGCATAGGTGGACAAGTTACTAGTGCAAAATAAAATAGGATTTGTTTCATCCTTCAAGGTTTTTGATGCTATCGCAGGATCACATAGTTGAAATCCTACACCTTGTATGTCAACCACCATTAGCTGCTCCTTCGAAACAACATATGTGTAATGCACAAATGCTTCACACTTCTTGCCAAGCTCGCTTTCAGTGCAATAGCGCAGCCAGCCCGAGGATTTAGTCCCGTTATGCAAATATTTCATGTTCATTGACTGTAAAAACAATGAATTTCTAAAGAAATGAATAATGATAATAACTTGAAAACAACTTGAAATTTGCATAGCGGGACCAAATTGTCGGGCTGGCTACGCCGCTGTTTCAGTGTAAATTTCTCCAGTATTATTTATGTGCTTTTCAAAATTTCCATCCAAATACTTTTGTTCTGGAGCGTCAAGGGACATTTGCAAAGCTAAATTTCGTGCCAAAGAATTCATCTGAACCATTTTTCTTGTATGTGCTTCAACTGTGTCGAATAATCGTTCAATTTCATACACCTGGTCTTCCTTGAATCTTTTTACTACGTATCCATCGGCATTGCTTGATGGAAGTCCAGAGATAACAGAAGCTTAGTTTGTAGGCAACACGAAGAGCCCCCACTAGCAAATGGCTTCTGGTCTAGTGACATTTTTACTTCAAAAGGAGGTAGCCATATTTTATCCTGAAGGTTAAACTCTTCGACAACCACTGTAGATTGACTGATTTTGGGAGAGATTAGCTTGCCAATATTTAATAATGCGCTCAACGGAACGGATGCAGGTACTGTTGAAGGCTGTGGAGCTCTGGGTGACGTTGCTGTTTCACATTTTATAGGGCTGGACCTAACAACATCCGAGACAGAGGTGCAACTCTCGCTCGACCTAGCTACAAAACGAATAAGTAATACCTTCCAATTAGAAATCTGTGAAACATCAGTGAATGATGGTCCTCCTTCGCCGGCAAGTATATCGCAATCCATATCTGTGACATTAAAGTGTTTTTTAGAGACATTTTTTATGTTTTCCAGAGTGGCTTCACATCCCAAATGGACCATAGTAAGTAGCCCCATTCGCGCGTATTTTTGCCATTTTCCCTCGACTGTCGATGAAAGACGCTGTACGGTAATGTAATCGCGTTTTTCGCTGCTACCGTCTTCCTTTTTCCCCTGACACTTGATGGAAGCCTGTTCTTTAAACGCTTCCCACTTCGAATTTCTTTTACGTTTCGACATTTTTTAAACAAATTTCGCACGTGTTCGACGTTTCGCACGTGTTTTTATACTGTTTTCACTTGAAAGGGAAGTCTCAAACGAAATTTTTCTTGGAAGTCAATTTGGAAGCACTTTGGCGCTGTTAGGCTATAAAGGTTGATTTGATTTGTTTTTATCAGAGCAGAATTAAATTAAATCCAATTAAATTCAAGTAAAGTACAATTTAATGACAACAAAGTAACTAAAATGAAGACACAAATAAATGACAGACAATTTAAATGAATAAAACTGAATTAAGTAAAAAATATATGTTATCAATAATTATCAAAAAAAATAATGAATAATATATAAACACATCAAAATGCCTACTAAAATATCAAAAAATATTCACAAAGAAATTAGAAAGTGCTATGGCGTTGATGGGCCATTATAGTACTGGCATGATTCTACTAATTATTTTATTATTAAGCGAGACAAAAGGTTTTTCATATTCGTATTATTTTGAATTTTAAAAAATAAACTCTTTTGAATAATTTTTTGTGCGCCAAGCTTTTCCACAATAAAATTCATTCAATCTTTGTGAGATTAAGCAATAACTCATGAAGAAAACACAAAAGAATTGTTGAGCGTAAAGGAGTTAATTGTTGATTTTCACAAAATTTAATCCAGTTTTTTTTTCGTCAAAAGATCTATAAAATTCGAGAGTTTGCAAGCCATTTATAATATTTTCAGCCGTGTTACATTTAAGAGTATTATGAATTAACGTTTTCGGTGTTGATATGCAGTTATATATCAACATGAGAGGAAACTGTAAAACGAGAAATTGTGTGGAAACACGATGCCCGCTGGGCGAAGTTTTTCCAATTTCCGCGACTGTTGATTGAACTCGATATCAATACAGAAAAAACTTTTATATTTGTTTACAATATAGCACTAAGAATATAAAATTTCTTCAACGGATCCGCGTCAAAAAATTCTCCGTATTTACATCGACTCACAGCCTCGTACCCAGGCGCTTTTTAGTTCTAAAATATTATCAGTTAATCCAGTAAGTTATATTATCAGTTAATCCAGTAAGTTATATACAGATCAGATGCAGATTGAGCCAGCGCGTAGGGCTGCACTGTATATGTTACTGTAAACTGAAATATGATTCCTGCACGCTCGCTCAATCTGCATCTGATCTGTATATAACTTACTGGATTAACTGGTAATATAACTTACTGGATCAACTGATAATATTTTCATAACTAAAAAGCGCCTGGGTACGAGGCTGATCGACTCATGTAAACACAACTCTTAATCAATCAGCGTTTACAATTCACAAATGCTATCCAATAACATTTATGCAACTCCAGCTCGAGTTTATATATCTGGTAGAACACGGTCACTCCTGTTCTAAATAATACCTACAGTTCGCTGTTGCATAGAGAGTGTATGTTCATTCACATTTCGTGACTAAATTTACTAGCTTAGTCTGGCACCTCTTCATGACTACTCTTTGTACAATTTAGAGAAATTTTGAAAGAAGCTGCACAATGACAACCGTTAACACTGGAATCTCTTCCTATTTTTTTAAAGGTACTGTACACTAGGTTGTGGTGAAACAATTCTCAAATTGTCAGAAGAAGATTCGAAGTATGAAAGTACAAAGTGGTTTAGCCACCCAGTATGACTATTTTGCATGACCGTGTCGTTTCACGCAGCTATTATAGAGTTAAAAAGAAAAACCGTTGCATAGGGTAGTAACCATTGAATGACTGGAAAAAAGTTGTCAGTTCTCGTAAACGGACACTAAAAAATTTTGGGGTGATGAAGCGTACTTGATATTTTTCGGACACTGTAACCCCTCCTCTGGATTTCTTTCCGGTTTTCTAAGAATTACAAATCTTGTTCTGAATAAAATGAGCCCCCTCCCCCCCCCCTCCCCCGCATGGCAACGCCCATGATAAATGCATACCACATATGCATTTTTTACCAAATCTGATCGAGCCGACCGCTTTTGTTCTAAGTCTTACAATTATTTGAGGCAGCGGGCTGTCCAAATACATCCGATCGGAGCTGGTACAAATTTTACCTAATATCTCGTCACACTGCACATATGTGGAAGCAGAGCAGGCGGTACGCGTATTTCTGTGCCGCAAGGAACTTTTTTGTTTAAGCCTGACGCGTTTCAAATAGTGTCGACTGAAAGAAATTAAATGCCAATATTACATAATGCTATTCCGAGTTTATATCAAGACGAGGCACGCTAGCTATAATATATGTATGGCTTGCCGCGGTGGAAATCGAACCTATAACGGAATTAATAGCCCAATGATCTGGCAACTGATCTATCAGCTCGATTTGAGTATCTGATAGTTCCTAACAATGCGACGGCAGCATAATCTATTGAACAATTAGTTGCCGAAGGCGAGGTGATTACAAGCGTATATTCACCAAGTCGCTTCATTTTGCAAAAAGCTTGATTATAATCAAAGTTTTGTAACTCTTCTCTGAATCGTCATTCAACATTATTTCATTATTAAAACACAACAAGATGTGACATCTCTTGGCTAATTTAAAGCCGCACTTTGATGAAAAAAGGTTTGACTTGAAATCTAATGTTGTCAGAAGAAGGTCTTGTACACTTCCATTAAGCACACTTGATCACGACAACAGGTGCCCAAAGGCATTAGAGGATGGTCAAAGCGAAGTCTGAAAACTAACTGCTTTTGGTAGACGTTGTGAATATACACTCTATTAGCGGTGCTTTTTAACCCATTGAATGATAAAGTTATAAAATGAAAATCATTGTTATTTTTTTTAAATACAGGAAGTTCTTCACTGGAGAACAGACCGTAAATCCTTGGTCGAAGATGTAAGATATTTGACTAAGTGTACACCCTTATTTGACAGTTGACTCATGCCATGCATGGCTGCTAGAAGTTTTTTGGGGCCCCAGGGCAAAATTTGACCTTGAAATCCTTATGCTCGAAATTTGACCTTGAAATCCTTATGCTCGAATCTTCTAGTGCTATGGTGGTATGGAACGTTATAGGAGCCCCCGGAACAAATTCTATCTAAGTTTCCAGAAACGGAAAAATCCTAATTATCGTCAACTGATAAATTGATTTGTAGTGTGTATCTGCCCTTGTGCAAGAGTAAATTTCATCTGTGGTTGGCCGGATTAATTGGTCTTTTCGTGTTTTATCACATTGATTAAAGAAATTAAAGTATGACGTGTTTGTTCACGGCAACAATGTGGCGGCTTTAAATTGTTATGAAGTCCGGTGGAAGTGCATCCACAACCTAAAATTTTGACACTAGAGTCTACTCTTCATAAGGCATGTTGCAACGTTGCCTTTTTTTAGGGACCAGTCATTATTTATGGCCGGGGTGGGCTGGTAAGAATCTGGGGGAGGCATCCAAAATTTTAGTCAATTTGAGGGGGTCATAGAAAATATGCCAATAGAGTGGGGGGGGGGTCATCTGCTACTGAATAATTTGTTTAGTGATATGTTTATCAGAGCTAATATTTATTATAAAATATGAATGTAAATATGAAGTGGAGGGCTAGTTTAATATATATTTGTATTTTCATGAAAGGGGGTCATGGATTTTTTGTTTTTTTAAATAAGGGGGAATCAAGAAGTTTCCTTTTGGTTTATGATATTACCAGCCCACCCCCGGCCATAAATAATGAATGGTCTCTTATTCTCCAAGGATGCCGTCCTTTGCCAACTTGGGGCATGGAGATGTTTTTGTTCAGATAGCTATTCCATCATAAATTTTACCGTAAATAAAGAAAGTAGGAAGCTAAAGTTCTATTGTAAAGTATTTCAAATTATTTTTAAGGTATTTAATATCCTGTCGAAAAATGGTCACACTTCAATCACGGAAGAAGATATTGAATCATTGAATAAGGGTGACTTGCGACAAATATGTTTAATAATTGAACGTTATGAACCATCAAATACATACACTTATGAATATTCACATGTTAGAGAGGAAGATATCAGGTGAGACAAAATACATATTTGGCAGGGTATATTTGGCAACTATAGTAAACTAAATTTTAAACAATGGCTTGTTGTCATGGGTTACAGGTTCTCCAACACAAAAACATGCCACTCGCCACAAAGCGTCACATGTTCATTATACAGTGTGTCCCAAAAAATGTCTCCTGTTAAATTGTTGGCAAAAGCGACTGACGTCTTTTATAAAATGTGTATGGTAACATTTGCTGTGTGTAAAAATATGATACTTCAGTTGCCATTATTTCAGCTATCGGCGTGTGCAAGATTATCATTCGAATTTGATACTTGTCCAAAATTGCACATTTACACTTACAATAGAAACAACAATTCAATTCAGACATCCTAGTGTTTATTCCTAAAATTTTGGCGTAAGTATTCTTTTTTTTCTCACAACGCTTGAATGAATTGAAGCATCGTCCCTTGGAAATTGATTATGTCAGGAAAACAATATACACGAGAATACGCGTATGCATCTAGCTTGTCAATTAATATTCTTGAATATTGCAAGTTTGCAACCAATATTCTTCGTTCTTTAACCATGGTTGCATGCGTAACAATTTACACCCGAGCAAAGAACGTGGGACGAACTTTTGTACTGCGAAACAGGAACTCTAGCAAGGACGCCTTTGTGAGACGATTTCCTAATAGTCAATCTTTAGTCAATCTTGAGAAATTTCGTAAAATAAACCACAGTATAGCGAGTAAACAGTAGGGCCTCTTAGTACTAGCCAGAATAATGGCGGATCAGCCAATTCGAGAAGACCCAAATCAGCCAGAGCACAACCGAATATTGATGCGGACTTAACGTGTTGAATGCTCATTCGAAACGGAAGAAATTATAAATCTTGTTCAGTAATTCTATTTAAACTTTACTTTGTTATTTGTGAAATATTGTTTCACCGTGCACTTACTCCTGGGTTATCTTAAGTTCGCGCTGAACTGTATCAATATTCGGTTGTGCATGTTTTGGCTGATTAGGGATTTACTAAATTACCTTTACTGCGGTTGTGGCTTGTCCCGAGTTTTTTCAATATTATTCTTCTGGCTGGAAAATGCCTATTACGGAATCGTCTGACAAAGGCTTCTGTTGTCTTTCATAGACTTCCTGTTTCGATGTACAAAATTTCGCACCGCGTTCTTTCTTCGCGTGTAAATTGTTAAGTACATGCAACCCATTTTAAATGATGAAGAATAAAACTTGATGCATGTATGCGTATTCTCGTGCAACTGTTTTTCCTGATATAATCAATTTCCAAGGGATGATTCCTTTAATTCACTCGAGCGTTTTGTGAGAAATAAATAATACGCCGTTGGTATATCGACGTTGGTATATCGACGTTGGTAGAACGACGTTGGTAAAACGACGTTGACGTAACGGTTAATAAGTAATACGCCATTAATACGCCGCGGTTGTGGTTGGAGATGGTACTTTTCGCATTGTGGGCATACAGGAGTAGCTAACCTTGACAGAGTTCCTGTTAAAAACCTTGTGAAGAATGGATGTTTTTGGGAAATGCTTATCGATTAATGCTAGAAACTTATGAGCAACATGGCTTGCCTATCCTTAAAGGAACAGGGGGACGCCAAGCTGACAAAGCTAGAAAGGATTTACACCGTGTATTCAATGAGCTGGAACTGAAAGTAACTGCTGAAATTAATAATCACCTGGTGAACTTTCTTGATGTTACCTTCAACCTTAAGGAAGAGAATTACCATCCCTATCGCAAACCGAACAACAACCCTCTCTACATTGACTCTCGATCAAATCACCCACCAAATATATAATCAAGCAACTGCCCAAATCAATCAATAGTCGCTTATCCACATTATCCTCCGATGAGAAATCGTTTAAGACAAGTGCTCCTCTATATGAACAAGCACTCTTATGCGTTAAGAGTGCTTGTTCATATACCAAGCTGATATACTCTGCTGAAAAGCCTGAAAGTAGCACCGAAAAGACGAACCAAAAACGACGAAGAAATGTTATGTGGTTTAACCCTCCCTTCAGCAAAAACGTCAGAACTAATGTTGGTCATACGTTTCTAGCACTAATCGATAAGAATTTCCCAAAAACATCTATTCTTCACAAGATTTTTAACACGAACTCTGTCAAGGTTAGCTACTCCTGTACGCCCAATGCGAAAAGTACCATCTTCAACCACAACCGCCGCGTATTAAATAATAATGTGACCACTATCAACGAGAAAACCTGCAACTGTCGAGCTAAGAGTGGATGTCCCCTTGATGGAAGATGCCTGACTGTTAGCGTTGTTTACAAAGCAGAAATTACAACTACAGACACTCAAGAATCGAAGGTTTATATCGGTAACACGGCAGGTCCATTTAAAGAGCGGTATAACAACCACAAAAAATCGTTGACGAACGCAAAGTACGCGAAAGAAACAGAGCTGTCGAAGTACGCCTGGAACTTGAGAGAGAACGGTAGATCATTTAGCATTAAATGGTCTATTATCAAACGTGTTCCTGCATACACTGCCGGCGGAAGATCATGCGACCTATGCTTAGAAGAAAAGATTTTTATCCTGAAATCAAATAAGGACAAAACGTTGAAAAAGAGATCAGAGCTTTTCACGAAGTGCCGCCATAGAAAAAAGTTCAACGCACAGAGCTTCAAGCACGCACGCGCTTGTGCAAATACATAATTCAAATTTAAATTGTTAGCGCAAGCGATATGACGAGCGTCATCACACAAACCGTCTAACGATATAGTATACGAGTATTCATTCGCCTGATGATCGCCTTCTGGCGTGAAACACTGTGTAGCGAAATTTGTAAGTAATTGTTTTAAATAAACTATATATATATATATATATATATATATATATATATATATATATATATATATATATATATATATATATATATATATATATATATATATATATATATATATTATAAATTAAATCAAACACAGACTCTCACCTGGGTAGCATACAGTTCTGTTTCGTACAGGTCTTCAGACCTGCACTCCTCAGTGCAATGCCAAGATGTAATATAACTCTAAAAACATTACAGCTCTTAATATGTACACGTTGGTCTAATTAAAATTACTAACATTGTATATTGTACTCTCGTTAAAATTGCTAAAACTATTCATGACAAAGCATGAGTAACTTGAGTTCAATAAAAATTTGTCTTTGTGTCTGCATTTACTTAACAGCTCGCTTTTCTTGTTCAAGGAAGCAGTGTTTTGTTTACATAAAATAAAGTATTGTTCAGCTAAGCATAAATGACATTTCTTTGTCTTATTTGAATAATGTGGGGCTTTACATAGCATCATTTAAATCCAAAGAGAAAAGAAACGCAACCGAGCTTAGCAAACACATCTGGGATCTAAAAGAGCGTGACTTAGATTACGCTATTAAGTGGAAAGTGCTATGTAAAGCCCCGCATTATTCAAATAAGACAAAGAAACGTCATTTATGCTTAGCTGAAAAATACTTTATTTTATGTAAACAAAACACTGCTTCCTTGAACAAGAAAAGTGAGCTGTTAAGTAAATGCAGACACAAAGACAAATTTTTATTGAACTCAAGTTAGTCATGCTTTGTCATGAATAGTTTTAGCAATTTTAATGAGAGTACAATATACAATGTTAGTAATTTTAATTAGACCAACGTGTACATATTAAGAGCTGTAATGTTTTTAGAGTTATATTACATCTTGGCATTGCACTGAGGAGTGCAGGTCTGAAGACCTGTACGAAACAGAACTGTATGCTACCCAAGTGAGAGTCTGTGTTTGATTTAATTTATAATATACATTGCTCTACCACAAGTATTGAGCACTTTTAACGAAGCTGAGGCGAATACCGTACCGTCTTCGGCGTCTATATATATATATATATATATATATATATATATATATATATATATATATATATATATATATATATATATATATATATATATATATATATATATATATATATATATATATATATATATATATATATATATATATATATATATATATATATATATATATATATATATATATATATATATATATATATATATATATATATATATATATATATATATATATATATATATATATATATATATATATATACATCTGCACATCCAAGTTGCATACCTTCATCATTCTCTTGATTTGACATACATGCAACAGCCTCTGCTGTATTTACAAATACCATGTTTCCCTCATGATTTTCCACCTGAAGCACTTTTATTGGCATCTTTATCTTTTTCCTTAAGCAGGTTTGCCAGCAGCATTTTAAGTAAGTTTCCTCTTTTTTATAGTTGCTGGAGCGAAAATGATGCAAAAGTGGTCCTTCAGGAACTGCCTCAGGGTTTCCCTTTGCATCAAAAAACTCAATGTCACCATTGTTGCATGTTCTCCACCAAACTCCTTCACCTGCTAATAAGAAATCACAGATTCTTTCAAGATGAGCTTGCCAAGGGCTGTAATTTCTTGCTAGCATCTGTTTTGGAATAACAGTGTTCCCAAAATTTGGTAAAGAAGATGCAAGTTTGGAAACATGAGCTTCTTGTGTGTCAGAGGTTGAAGGTTGTTCAGCTTTAAATGTTTTTTCAGCCTGTACTCGTATAAAGACATTGCCAATGATGTGGTCAGGATGGTTAGAAGATGTTGTTCGGGTTATGTTGTTGATGCTATTGAATACTCCTTCCTGTTCTTCGGTGTTAGCTGATCGGCCACTTATCAATCTGTTCTGGATTGGTGCATGTGCTGCAATGTTGTGGAAGTAGTTACCATAAAACTTTCGGGTTGACATTTGTTTCAGGGAAAACCCGATAACTGATCTGCACAACATTGCATGATGCCAGGTAAGGTTGTGGAATCTCAGGACTGATCGTGGTGTTCTATGCACTTCTGAGTTGTAGGCTATTTCTTGAATTTCAACGAGGGTGTCTAACAACAATTGAACCTTTGGGTTAAGTGAACCTCGAAGCTGATTTGAAACAACAATTAAGGCACAGCGGTAATCAACGGTTCGCTTAGTGTCTTTCTCCCCAATGCACAATTCCAGAATAGCCTTCAACTTAGAAGCTTTGTTGCTTGGCAGATGGTCTGGTAGCTCACAAAATAGGTTTTCAATATGTTTCCCAATGTCATGGAGGGGTTCAAAACCAAGAATCTCATAAGTAGCACAGTTAATTGATTCTAAAGTTTTGTTGGGACTAATAAATAGTAGGGCTGGTACTCTTTGAACCCCACGTAGCTCATCTTTTAACAGGTCGTTTAATTATTTCTTCTTTTCTCCCTCATAGATCGACCTGGCGTTTAACCCCCTGATTAAATTAGAATTTGTTAAACCTTGGAAAGGTTTATTTGACTTTGCCAAATAATTTGCTTTACCATATGGACCTTTCAAAACCAACTGCTATCGATCTTTCAATGATATGTGTGGACAACGAAACACATAATCAAGTTCATACACCCGATGAGCATTGCCACCACACACAGCACAGTAAAAATTCCCACCCTTCTGTTGGCCAGCTTCATATTGACGAGAAGGACTGTCACCATGAAAGAACCTCATCTTGTCTGTAACGGCTACTCCTGTGGTTGTCATAGTGGGGACTGAAAGTTCATCCAGACAGTCAAGTCTAGTCTCTATGTAACATAATTGCTCTTCATCACATGATGTTGATCTTGCTACAATATACGGACTTGGTGCTTCAACTAGTGACTGAATATTGACCTCTTGTCCAGTGATGGCTTTATATTCACTATTGGTATAGAATGTGGCTTGGTCATATAAACATGTTGCCATAAAAGCAAGGTGAGAATGGTTGGCTACTGTAGACAAATAATGCCATACTAGCAGATGCCGTGTTCTTTCCATTACCTTTAACCGATTTCTCATCTCTGTTTCATCCTCACACTTTTTTCTCTCATTTAGCATTGTCAATCTGTTCTCAACCTCTGTTGCACTCATGTTATCCACATCACTGATCTGCATAAATTTCTCCAATTCATGTAGTTTTCTTAGCCTGATCTCAGCCAATGGACATTTACGTCCTTCCACAAAAAAGGAAGTCTTCTCAATTGAGCCATCATCTCTGAGCACTAGTTTCTCATACTAAACATGAATAAAAGATAACATATTTAGGCTTTCTACCTTACTGTACTAAAAAATTTAATATGATTATATGCTGTAATTTGCTTTTATCAGCCCTCTATAAACCAATTTCCTTTCCTTTTTTAACAAGATGTGAATTTCATATATTTTGTTAACAGTACTAAATGATTTCTTTAAGATTGCCTAAAACCTGATCATTGTATAATTGAGATTTCAGATTGATTACCTTTCTTGGCACTATTGGCTCGCCAACATGTATTTCGCCCGACAAAACTTTTTCCTGCATCTTCTTTAGAGCTTTTCCATTAGTTTCAGGACTTGGAAGAGTGATTTCACTGCCAGCCCCTTTCATTAATTTCCTTCGTATGTTGGCATCATTACCTGCTCGTCTTTTTTTCCTGAATGTTTTCACATTGACTCCTTCTGACTTCAGCCATTCCATAGCAATTTGCCCACCATTTTGAGCTAACTCTCCATTTTTGTTTTTAATTTGGAATCGCCTTGCTAACTCAGACCAGTTGACCAAAGTTTCATCTGCATAACCATTTACTTCATCTTTCATCCCTTCCTTATCCCATTCCATGTTTGCAAACTTTCCAACAGGGCTTTTCTGTTCTCCTACCCCTTTCTGCTGCCTTGTGCGTTCAGCTGCCTCCTCTTTACTTTCAAAACTCATTGCCAGCCTTTCCCTTTGTCTTCCTGCTAATGACTGTCGATTTCCAAAACAACTAAAGTATTAAATGTAAAATTTATTTCATTATAATTGTTACTTATGATATCTCACGAGCTACCACCTGGCTGGATATTTTTGCTACAGAAAAGTAGTTCCCCTGCAGGCTTGCACAATTCTCACTAGGTACCCTGATATTTTACAGGACTTAAGTTACACTGGCTAATGGTACATCTCACTATAGCTATCTATAGCTATCATGTGGCAGGATATTTTACCTCTCATGCATTCACTACAGTTATGGTATCTGGCTACCCTGGTTGGATATTTTTCAAGGATCAGTTACCCAGGCTGGGTATGATATTTCACAGGATACTCGGCCTGGCCGGATATTTACCCTGGCTGTGCATGACATCTCACTATAGCTATACTCTGGATGAAAAGTTTTGCCTCTGATTCACTAAAGGTATGCCAGTTGTTTATAATATGTAGCTAGCCCAGCTAAATATATTTACAGCTAGGACCATGCAGCTGGCTGTGTATGATATCTGACTAGATACTTTAGTTGGATATTTTTTCAAAACTGTCAACTAGTTACCCTTTGTATTTATTCATTCATGCACCCCAAAAAATTGGTTGCAGGGTGCTATCTTCCCCTAACCTTGCTGTGCCTGATGATATCCAGGAAAGGTTTTTGCTGTACTAGTCACCACCTATAGGTAGTACATGTACTAATAAAATACCTAATAACCAAGCAGTCACCTGCTACCTAAGCTACTCACTATCCATGGCTCTGAAAATATTAAGGGTATATATGTGACCCTCTTTGGGAAAACATACGTTAACGCTTTGAAAAAAACGCTGTAGAAACCGTTTTCAAACCGTTTATTAGCCGTGATAACGGGAAGCGCAAACCGTGATCGAGATTAGGATGATCGTGATAACAGTTAAAATAAGTGTGAAAACACTTTGGTCTGTGCGTGATAACACTTTGACCTATCCGTGAACACGCTTTGAGCTATCCGTGATTTTTTATCTAAGCGTGAGAACTAGTTCCCCCATTTTGCTTTAATCCATTTTGTTTGCCAGATAATACGGTGCAACTTAAACCGCTTACCGGATAATCTAATCGTCAGAGTTGCACGGATCAAATGGCATTCCGCTAATTCGAGCAATAGATTTATTCATACATTTACTGTAAAAGTCTTGCTACGGTATGGCGATACGCATAAAATACTTGCTTGCTTTATACGTGACATATTCAGTGACAAATTGCCCCTGATAAACAAAATTAAAGATTGGAAAATCAAACGCTGTGCTCGAAGATCTGCTAAAACTGCGCGCCGTGAAAATACATGTACATTCAAATTATTTATATTGCTAAACATGTATGTTTGCTGATATACAAAAATTGTAGGATTGTAGTTGTATTGATGACCGTAATACATTGAGCTGTTTTAAACCATGCATGTATACAAATGTGTATACATATCGGTGGTAGTCCTACAATATCTAGCTAAAATTAAACAATATAAAGCTGATATAAACACAAAGCCTCTGCAAAGTCAAAGAAGGGAGGTACATTGTTATTCTGGCCTTACAACTGAAATGAATCCCAACTGTTCGCAGGATACTGCTTATAGACAACTTTACGCCAACTGTGTATATGTAGCCAAATAATATAAAAATATTTCTGCTTCTATACACGTCTTATTTGTCTATATGCATCAAGTGAAGTCATAATTTCTCGCTTATACACGTAGCTGATTTCAAAACAAAAAAGTCTAGACTTTCAACTAATATAACCAAGCTCTTACGCGCCGCGCTTCAGACATTGTTCCATATAATAAACAAACAAACATTATTATATCATTACCAATAGCTAGATATTAAACGCACCTCTGATCTTTTACAACATATATGCATGGCATTCGTGGTATTTAGACTGGATTTCAGCATTACGCTGCCAACATCTTGGTCAATATATCGTTACCAAAATGAATATTCATAAATAGATAAGATATTTTCGAAAAAATAGTATCACTTCCAGGCGTATTTTATTACTTATATACCAAATGACTGGTAATAGTTTTTTGACATTCGATCATTCGCAAGCGGCTTATTTGATTGTCATTTTGTTTTAAGCCATATTTCCTGCTTACTGTGACTGCCTCTTTGGACAGCCTGCCTGTTGCTAATTGCACTGATATATAGATCCACGCATACTGGCCTGAAAATAGTATTTGAGGTTGCTCTCTCAATTTTTCAATAAAATCTAATGCTGCATAGTTTAAAATAAAAATATGAACAATAATTATTATTTGGAGTAATCAAATAAGTGGATTTGAATCGAGGAAGATGTCAAGTATCTAATTATGGTTAAAGACTAAAATCAGCTTTAAACTGGAATAACTTGTAAAAAAGCACGGTAATTACATTGGTCAATTTAATTCCCTAATGGAAGTAGATTTCAACTGATTTTCAACCAGTTCTCCATAGTGCATGAAATATCTGCGACTTCGACCAGCAATATTTATCTGATTCGTATTTACTCAAATTTCCTTCTACATAATTTTACAAAAACTGTTGCATGCAAAAGCAATAAGCTGTCGATTAAATAATTAGCAGGCTAGGTCTGTGTTAGTTTTACAGCTTAGCAAACTCGCAAAAAGTTTTCGTTACTCGGACAATTATTTTTTTCCGTTTGGAAAGGAAATAGCGCGATTTGAATGTGTGGAGGAAATTACAACTTAAAGATAAGTAACAGCTGTTGACTTGTAACTGTCTCTGATATAATCAGCGGAACATATAGACCATTCCGAAGGAAGGCTTATATAGCGATCTGGCTTCGTCTTAAAGAACACTACAACTTAGCTAATCCTCAGTCTGAGAAATTGCGATTTGTGTCCTCGCCTGACCGGGCAAAACATGCAATGTTAACAGTAACATGATGTGTTTGATAAGTTTACAGTTTATCATTCCTGTATAAGTTGAATCAATGCAAAGGAAAAAGTAGCCTGCGTGCAGACCCTAACCACGTTTCGTGATTATTAGGGTCTGCACGCAGGCTAAGGAAAAAACGTTGGGGATCGAATCAGTACTAAAAGTATAAGTGTGTAGAGAGTACTGTAAAATATAATAAGTCTTATCTTTATCCATCAAACAGGTGTATATGAACAGAACTATGTCAACTTAGGCTTCTTATTTCTGGTTGAGTTGGATTCGTAAAAATCACTAACGCACGGCTTATACTTTAATATGACTAACAGTATGTACTGTTTACTAACTGTTTAACTGACCAGCGGCATACTGTCAATATGATGTTGTCGAGTATACAAATATAATAGTAAAATATCCAAAAGAAAACAAAAGAATAATACGGGTTATTTGTAGTGACCTTGTAAGTAAAGGTTGCACATTAAGCAGAACTTGAATTTAAATTGCTGACAGTTTAAGTGGATTAATTTTTCTTCAAGAGTTATTTGACACGCACGTGCACGCAATCATGCACGACACCATTATCGAATATACAGAACGGCGAATAGATAGCAAAATAGCTACAGTAGACTGGTTCTGAAACGTTCGTTGGTTGTCTAGTCATCTTGCATCGAGCGCTCCCTTTGTTATTTGGGTCTTTAAACATGTTCTTACATCCGAATCGAATACACATGAACACGACTGGCGATCATGGTAGCAAAACTGTACAATTACTTAGGTATATTTTTACTGTGTTCTTATTAATGAATGATTTGATCATGCACTAGCCGGTACTGAAGTTTAATTTTAGAATTCTACTGATTTAAAAATCATTTGAGGACAATATGAAACTTTAGCGTGCGTCAAGCAGAATCCCATGCATAAACCCATTAACTGTAAGCCGAAATACCTGTATGTATTAATTCGTGTATAAATACATTCCTGACTGCTAGCTTAGGAATTTGTGCGAACGGGACCTTGAATATTTCCTATAATGCGATGTAGCTGGTTTATAATTGAATATATATTCCACTATACAAAATTTCTGTTTTATGTGATGGTTTATTTTGGCCAACAAAAGAACACTGTTTAGCCATTAAAGAACATACAGGCGTCAGGCGACATCACAGACACAAGTATAAAGACATCGCAAGGTAATTGAAAGATTTCCAGTTATAACTTGTGCATAATCGTAAATATATATAAACAGTTCAGAAAGATTATAATGAAAGAGTTGTATTCAATGGCTTTAAAGGTAGCCATACATACTGATTTAAAGGGCAAATACAGTATATATTTCACTACCTAAACAATACAAATAGAGTTGAGATTTGATGTTTCCAGCAAAGGCCCAAGCCGAAAGATATTAATAGAAATTAGCTACTACACACAGATATGCGTAGTTGCGCTATTTGCGCGATATATCTATATTTTTCTATATTTTTGCGCGGTTTATCTATATTTTTGACTCATCTATATTTTTACGCATATAATTAAATCATATTAGAAAGATGTAAACATAAAAAATTGTAATTGGGAAGCAGAATTCCATGTATGATGCGCTTACACAAAGACATTGCGTAAATGGAGCATTGATAAAGATCTTAGACATCAAAACTTCATCATCTAATCAGAAATCCAGTCAAAATTAATCACACATGCACGGAAATACTCTGCTCGACTCGGTTGGGTAGAAAGTTGCTGGGTTAATCCTAATCCCTGAAGGCGTGAATCAAAGATTCTGAAATCATGAATAACATTCATCTGTGAAAACGGATGGTTCTATCTGTGAAAACGGGCTGTTCATCGTGTGAAAACACTTTAACCAAAGTGTGAAAAAAAATTATGGTACCGTTTTTACACTTTGGAAGGCCGTGATCACGCCTTGAGCAAACCGTGCCGTGTCCGTTTCGAATCCGTTCTTTTTCTCATTTTCACGCTAAACCGTTAACGTATGTTTTCCCAAAGAGGGTCACATATACCTTATAAAAAATGTATCTTCCCATTCTTTTTCCACTCCTTGCTTGAATTTCCTATAATTATTTCTTCTTGTTTTTCTCTTTTCAGCTTTTGATGTTCTTTCCTCAATGTTCAGATCTTTAACCTTAGTCAGCGCTTTTACAAGGGAGTGGCCAGTTACCTTTTCAAAAATAGGATTCACTTGTTCGTATAATGATTTTGCAGTCTCGCTCGCTTCACGAAGAGTGGCGCTGGTGTTACATGGTTGGTTAGGTACTAGGATTTTGATAGCTGTATTTGCAACATGATGATTGTTTTCCTTCATCGAGCCTGTGTATCGGTGGGATTTTACCGGGAATAATGCCTGAATGTGACCGTAGTTTGATTGGCATGCCTTACAGTCTTGAAATTTGTGGGCTATTTTCATCTCTGGGGACAGTTTATTCCATTCTTCTAAGTTAAATGTCGCCGTGAATTGATCTCGCTCTGCTATCTTCCTGTGGTTCCACCGACTAAATTTTACGCGTAGGGTTGGGAAATGTTTCTCAAAACGCTTTATATCCATCGAAAAATTCTCCTTGCAGCATTGAAATGTGTTTGAGAAGCGATCATATCTCTCTCGCATCAGTCGGGCTTGATAAACCTTTCGCGTCTCGTTTTCTTTGCACTTCAGGTTTTCATCTGCGTCTACTTTGGCTGTAATTTGCCAAGCGATTCCTCGCCCAAACCCGCACGCCAAGGGATGAATAAACGTCTCAGACATTCGGAAATGTATACTCTCAAATATAATGAGCTACACTATAGACTATAATATAGATTATGTAGAGATAGTGTAAAGCTATTTTGGTGAGCTAACGATGGCGTTCTTCACTACAGTCGAAAGTTTTGAAATTTGCGCGTAAATTTGAAACTTGCGGAACTGCGTCACCGATCTTGCGATAATTCTGTATATGTAACATAGCGCGTATAAAATTTCCTGCGTTATATTGCAAAATAATAAACTTTCTTCATTAGTGTTAATGTAAATTTGGTGAACATATATCGCGCATACAAAGCGCTTTTAATTATAATACAGAAAGAAAACACTATTTGTATATGCTTATTATCAGCAATATTGCCTATAGTTAGTAAAAATGTTATGTTAATATAGGTTCGTTTGTTTTTAAAATAGAAATATTGCTACAGAACTGAGCACTTTGTTATTTTGCTTAGTGCACATGGCCACCATGTTGTTAAACGCTATGTCACTATGGTAATAGCCATATTATGGTGTGTAGCCGCTGTGCCTATGTCAAAATATGCTGGCGCAATTTCATGATGGCGACTGTTATTATTTATGTTCACGCGGAAAACGCGTTCGACTTGCAGCATGGTAATTTCACAAAATGTGGGGGGTTTTATTGGCTAAGAACAACAACAAAGGTGCAAAGTTTCTTACGTTTATTGGGAAATCAGGCATTAATTTATAAATAACATTTCATGACGCGATTAACATTCGTCTGACGCCGATCGTCGTAGTATAGCCTCATAAAATAATGAAACAAAGCCTTAATGACAACTTTCCCGGTTCATTCAATAAACATTGATATCATATGTGATTGATTATAGTAATAATGCATCTTGTCATTGACGAATTATACTGCTGCAGAGCCTCTGAATAAAAAGTAACATTTTCTGTCTGTTTTTCAAAATATACATCACGTGATCGTTGCCATGACAACCAAAAATAGGTCAGCTTTTCGAGTTTACTCTGACAATACATATGAAACTTGAATGGTGATAATCGGGTTCATATTTAATTTTTAATGATTTTTTATCTATTTTCCCTAAATATACAATCTGGGAGCCAGGCATTAATGCACCTGAGTAGTCTAGGTTTATGTTTAGGTGTATTTTCATAATGCTTAAAAATTGTTGGAACTGCATCGGGCTTCAATATCCTTCTCCCCTTATGCCCACACAGTGTCTCAGCAAGCAAGGTAACGTAACTATCACGAGTAAAATGTTCACTACAGACGAAGGAGTGTTTGACTTCTCGTGGATTGTCTCGCCGAATTTTTTGAAGCCAAACACTTTTCATGTGGTTATTCGGTACACGGTCGTAAGTTATATTTGTGCCCTTTGTGATTCCTCCATATTTTTATCATAGTGTTAGTGAATTAAAACCGCACACATCGTAGACACTCATATTCCGTAAAATACAAATGAAAAAAGAAACAAGCAAAACAAAATCTTGCTTATTTTTCCACGAAGCGACAGATCATAACATTTCTCTATAGCATTTTAAAGAGCACTTCAAGCACTCGAGCACTCCAGTGACGTCAAACAACAAACCACTGAAACCTTATGCGCTGCCAGATAATGGCGAAATGGTGGCCTTCTATATGCAAATTTAATGGTATATTGGGCGCAATATCTCGTGAACGAAACTGAATTTAGACAAAATATTTTGCACACAAACAAGTGATGACAAGGCCTTTCATATAAACCTAACTTGCATTGAGGTTGGAGTTCTCCTTTAAAATATGTTATTAGATGCAACAGTCTGATATAACTATCTTACTGTTTTAACGTTAGCATCGGCCGGGAAAACACGGAGTCCGTTGTAAAATACGACAGATGTAGAATCTAAATTGATGTGCAGAAAACAGAATCTTTTGGAAAAGAAGTTGGAAGATTATTTGGTAAACACGGAATGTGACGTTTAAAGATAGAAAGACGTCATGACAACATTTAGCTAACAACAACCATCAAAAGATATATTTTTTTTGTTTTTGTGTTCAGACATTCCCGATGTAGCTAGTTGCGTGTAGAAAACATTAGATACGTCTATAAACTCATTTACAAAATGCAGCAACGTATTCTTTATAATATGCGGATATTATAACAGCTGGGGTGTCATTACTGTAAAAAGTATAAGCTAAGTTAGGCATGAACGAAGAATGAATATTGCTCTGCGGTTTTCGACAAATTAAAGAAATGATTTTGCCTTAATCTTACTTCTGCTTCACCTCTCTTATAATTGAGTGCAAGGTGTGTTCTGTCTTCATCAAAATGGTTTCAGGGTTTTTCACTTAAATGCCGCTTTCATCACAGAGTTACAGAGTTCTTACTCCTTGTCCTTATTGTACAAAAATTTCTCCATTCCGTCACAGTAAGTGAACTTTAAATATTTGCTTGAAATGAGCTTTATGCATGCTTAACTTACAAGCGTTTACCTGACTACATGACTACTTTACTTAATTGCGTTTAAACGAGTCCCAAGAGACGTTTAATTCTTTCCAAACACGCCTTAACAATTTTTTTTCTGAAAATCATTGAACATTTCCAGAATGAGATCGACTATTAACATGTTCGTTTTTTACCCTAGCCAGTTGACACGTTAAAATTTTAATCTAACTTAACATCCCAAAATTTTACTCATTGCCAATAATGTCAGTAGCTTACAAATGCAACGGCAAAAGCAGAATATAGTCGCACGAGTTAAAAGTAATTATGTTGCTTGGCCTTAAACAAAGCGGTAAAATTTCAATATAACATACCCCAAAATTCCACGTTTTTCTTCAAATGACAATCTCGTATTACGACACTGCATAGACGCGAAGTGCTTAGCTGCAAGTGGACAACATTTTTATTAAATGCATTTTTAACTACCTATCTGATCCGGTTTTTTGTATGTAACTCCCGCCGCGTTTTCAAATTAATGTGACCAAACCGAAAACAATCTCGGACGCAAATGTCCGCTTAATGTTCGCCAACTGCTTTAATGGGTGTAAATTGTTGCAACGCTACCGACACCAATTAGGTGTTAGCTAACACTAATTTTGGCGTTTATTCACACTTTCGTACAGTAGTGGATCCAGGGTAAGTCAAAATAAGTTATAGCAGCTCAATTTTAAAATCAAAATAACTTTATAACAATGTCATAGGTTGTGAATCTCGAAAGAATAAAATCTAACCAATGAAGTCGCTTTGTAGGTATTTTAAAATGTAAATACATCCTAGAATGAGCTGTGGTAATTTATTTTGACTTACGCTAGATCCGCCACTGCTTTCGTAGTGTTAGATATTTGCTATGTAACTACATGGGAAATATCTAACACTACGAAAGTGTGAATAAACGCCAAAACTAGTGTTAGCTAACACCTAATTGGTGTCGGTAGCGTTGCAACAATTTACACCAATTTTGGTGTTACGCTATCTAACACTTCCAGATTTACAGTGTACTATACAAATATATATTAAGTCATAGCTTTCGCAATAATTATCACTAAAAAGTCTTTAAAACCATTCTAAACATTTTTTTACAAAGAAAACAATGAATACATCGTGTTGACCAACAAATTTTCGAGGATCACTTGTCAGAAAAAGTAGGAAAAAAGTTTCATTATGATCATTAGAAAGGAATTTCAATAATCGTATTATCCTTTCAACTAATATTAATTTTGTTCTAAAACATCTTAGGAAAAGCACGGAATATAAATATGGAGAACACAGAGTGTACTGTAAAATATAGAGTTTATAATGTGTTATTAGATGCAATAATTTGATATAACAGTCTTACAGGGTTAATGTTCGCATCGGCTGGGATAACACTGAGTCAGCTGTAAAATAAGGCAGATGTAGAATCTAAACTGATGTGCAGAAAACAGAACCTTTAGGATAACAAGAGGGAAAATTATATGGTGAACACGGAATGTGACGTTTAAAGATAGAAAGACGTCATGGCAACATTTAGCCAACAACAAACCTCAAAAGATTTTCTTTAGTTTTTGTTATTCAGACATTCCCAATGTACCTGTAGTTGTGTATGGAAAATATTAGATACTGTACCCCTATATAAACTCATTTACAAAATACAGCGACGTATTCTTTGCATTATGTTGATAGTATAACAGCTGGCGTGTCATTACTGTAAAAATCGTAAGCTAAGTTAGGCATGAACGAAACATGAATATTGCTCTGCGGTTTTCAACACATTTTCACTTAAATGCCACTTTCTGGGCATTGATATTCATATTCAGATTACGTTTTCCGCATGGAATTTCGATTGCCACCAAACTTCAACTTGATTATTATTTATTGCGTGCGTGTGAATGGAAAAGATAATTGAGAAATGCAAATGGACCAAAGCAATATTGCAGACGCCTGACGCCTTTTGATTTATTTAAAAGCAATCAATTTAATTGTAATTTGCAATTACCCTTGAAAAATATTAGAAAGAGAATTATTTGGTTAACACGAAATGTGACGTTTAAAGATAGAAAGACGTCATGACAACATTTAGCTAACAACAAATTACCTCAAAAGATTTTTTTTAGTTTTTGTGTTCAGACAGTCCCGATGTCATTGTGGGTAGAAAACATTAGATACGTCTATAAACACATTTTCAAAATGCAGCAACGTATTCTGTACATTATAAAATGAGCTTAATGCATTCATAACTTAGCTTAATGCATACATACTTGACATGAGCTTAATGTATTTCCCTTGACCACTTTACATAACTGGGAAGCTTACTAAGAACGATGGGTATTTTCCAGTACACAAATATCAGAAGAAAAAACGCCGCTAGTTGCTAGTTTTCTCCAATTGGCCATTGAAGGTGATGTAAGCCAGCGGCCCTTGAAGCCAGATTTTACACTTAACTTAAATCAATTAGATACTTTAGCTCCAAATCAACGAGGCCTCAAAATAGCAAATCTTAACATAAATAGTGTGTTTAAACACATAGGCAAGTTGAGAATCAATATGGCTGATCAAATAATAGATATTCTTGCAATTAACGAAACTAAGCTTGACTCAAGTGTACCACAGAATTGTATTTCTCTTGAGGGCCAGACATTGGTCTTGAGGCGTAGGAATAGATTTGGTGGAGGTGTGGGTTTCTATATATAAGAAATTCCATTAATTTTCAAGTTAGATCTGACTTGAATAAGGATGATATTGAGTTTCTTACTAAATTGAAATTAACAAAGACAAAATTAAACCTTTCCTGATTTTCAACTTGGTATCGATCACCCAATTCATCGATTGATTTGTTTGATAAATTCGAAAATATTCTACGGCTTATTGATATTGAAGAAAAAGAGAGCATTATTGTAGGAGACTTGAATTGCGATTGGTTAAATCAAAGTCAGGAAGATTATATTACGAAAGAACTTAATTTCGTTATTAATTTGTACCAATATGATCAACTAATTGACGAACCTACGGGAGAAACCACTTGCTCCAAATCGTTTTTACTCCAATAGGAAGCAAAATATCTTTTCAGCAGGCGTTTCAAGAATAACAATTAGTGATCCCTATACCTTATCTATAGTATCAAGAAATTTCCTTCTCTTAAAGAAGAGCAACGATTCATTGAATTCCGTCACTTTAAAAATTTTAATCTCGATAATTACTTGCATGACATTTCTGAAATGAATTCAGTAAATTTTGAACCATGTACAGATGCTAATCAAATGTGGCACATGTGGAAGAGCAAATTTACTGAGCTTATTGATATTCGTGCTCCACTTAAGACACGCAAGGTTGGTAAGAAAGTTCAACCTTGGATAACAAAGGAAATTCTTGACAATAAGAGGAACAAGAACTTTATGAAAAAAAAAAGCTTCCAAAACTGGGAGTCTAAGGGATTGGCAAAATTTCAAATTTGCACGTAATTCTCATAATAAATTAATTAGGTCGACTATTCGGCAATACTACTGTTCTGAGATTAAAAATAACCACGGTGACATGAAAGGTACTTGGAAAATAAGTAATAAAATAGATCATTATTCTAATAAGACTAGGAAAATCCCAGAAATTCATGACAAAGATGGTGAAAAAATTGTAAACAGGGGTATCCCGAGTGCTTTTAGCAATCATTTTATCGATCTTGGCTATAATTTATCGAAAAATATTCCTTTGTGCTCTAGAACGCCTGAAACGTATATCAATGAATTAACACAGGAATTTACTTTTAGTGAAAAAACCGAACAGGTCGTTTACCAATTGTTGTTATCTTTGTCATTGACTAAGGCACCTGGGGCCGGTTGTATAAAGCTCTTAACTGCTTTTTAACTACCCAAAAAGTAGTTAAATAGTGGTTAACTTTAACCACGTAGTTAGGTCGGTTGTACAAAAAAGCAGTTAGCGTTAACTGCAGTTAAAAAGTAGTTAAAGTTAACTATCCTTAATGGCATAGTTAACTTCCCAAAACCTAGTTAAATATGGCGGCTGTATTAAGAGTGATCAACTCTCGTGAGCGAGATAATACTGAAAGACAACGCTTACCTAGAGTTTTTAATTGTCATCTTCCCTAGGAAGATTTCTAAGTTGAAGAACTCCTAAAACGCTATAGATTTGGCGGAAAATTCTTGCTTTTTATAGCGCGACTCATCGACCGCGAAGTGAGACCACTAACAAGGCGAAACCAGGCTCATCACCTAAGACTTATAATTTTAGCAGTGGTAGTGGTTGGTGGTCTTGCTGCAGGACGTCCACCTGTTTTCCTTTGAGACTGCATTATCCCAGAATTTGTTGGGGGTTTTTGTCAATTTGGGCCATGCTTTGCTATTTTCCCGAATTTCTGTTTGTGTACGTTTTTTATAGCTGTTAATCTGGGAAGTAAATAGTTTCCCACAACTTTTGCTTTTTGGCATTTGTTATTGTGCTCGAAAATTGGCCCAGTAATGTGTCTAAATTTTGTTCAACTATATTAACCAGTAGGTTGCATTCTTCTGAATTAAAATTTTGTTTTCTTTACTTTTCTTCCTTTGTTTTAGAGTAGTTGCTTTTTGGGCAGTTATTTTGAATTTGTGTGTATATGTAATTGAGAAATTCAACTTAATGTAACTGAGTAACTTAAAATACCTGTAAGCTTGGCAACTGTGGTTACATGGGAAAATATGACCTCAGACATGATACAAATACATATAGTGTGACATAAGTTGTGTATTGACTTTTGTTACATCTAACAACACATCAAATAAATATTGATTCTTGTGTATAACACAATATTGAAAAATATAGTGTACCATCTAATAGTGAATTAACTCATACCGATTGAAATATTTAAACTTTAACAACATTAGCCAAGTTGTTTTTAATCTAGGCCAACCCAGATTAGGTTTCATGATGATTGATGAAAATGACTTGAGTTTATTTATAAATTTATCCACACTGCAGAATTTTCCACAAGATCTTGGGGGTGTAAAATCTAGGGGCAGGGGTGCAAAACAGTATACGTACAAAAGTAACCATGCAAATAGGTACTAAACACAGTAAAATTTAGAGATTTGGGGCAGATTTAAGTTTTAATTGCTTAAATAATGAAGCACTTCCCAAGGGTACTAAAAACTTTTCCCCAAAAAATCTTGGGGGCAACTCTGACCAACTCCGCAGTCTGGTAACCAAGGATAGTACAATTCACAGGATGAAAAATCAGATTTACAATACATTTTTAACCCAGTGCCAAAATGCAAATGCCATGAAGGCAACAAATTTGTTACTATATAGCGTAAATTTGTGTGCAAATTTGATCATTTGAAAACTCATATATTCTTCTTTTACACAGATATTGCTTCAACAATTTGCCACACATTTGAATGACTTGTGCACATTTGATGCATTTGCATTTTGGCACCCAGGCGCAAATTTTGTGTGAATCGGGTTTTTCATTTTATGTATGTGTTTCAAATTATCAAATTTGCACTATATAGCAAATGTTTTGCTTTCACAGAATTTGCATTTTGGCACTGGGTTGAACATGTATTGCAAATCTGATTTTTCATCCTGTGATTCTGTAAGGGCTAGTCATTATTCATGGTGAGGGTTTGCACCAAACAGAAATGTCTTCTCTTGCAAAAAAATTTGCTGATTAAACCATCAAAATATTGAAGTAGTTTCTGTAACAAACTGCCACCTATAGCAAAAAACTTTACAAAAGGATACCATTAAGTTGTCACACATGTATTTCACCACCTCTATGATATGAGTTTGATAACTGCTTGTTTAATTAATAGGTGACAGTGTAAACCCACACTATAAAAAATGACCAGTCCCCCAATATCTAGTAATCCATTTCCAGTACATGTCTTGACTTCGCTTTTCTTCATTAGCATATGTTTGAAAAATAATTATTTCAACATCTTTACACTGCTTGGCACTCTCGATACAGTCAGTGAGTCAGACAAACAAATTACACAATTTAGCACATGTGACGTCCAGTGATCCAGACAAGTTTTGGCCAGTTTTAAGATCGAAATTTACAAACCAACGAATTAGTACTTTCTTCGATGATGGTGAATGTTTGTATTTGTACGAAAAAATATATAACGATTGCTTTTGTCACAGATCAGGCACATTCTTCTTAGTCTAGGTCCTGTATAGGGTTTTGTATGCGTTTCATTTACCAGAGATAATCTCAACTGTTTTAGGGTAAAATGACCATGTCGGTCAACATGGCATATGTGCCAAAACCTGAATCCGGGACGAAAGTCCTCAAAATGACCCCGCCCTAAAACGGCAGTGTCGACATAGCTCTAACTTCAGACCAATGCAAGCAACAGCCTTCCTGAAGTGCTCATAGTGTTTAGAAGGGTTGTTTATAGGGGTGGTTGTTAGAAGCAAAACATTGCCTAACTATAATATATTCCAAGAAAATCCCCATTCAACATGCCAGGTCAACAGCTAATTATGCATAAAATCACTAAAATCGTTAGCAGAAATTAAATTTACATATTTCCTACAAAAAATTACTATAACATGAAAAACAATGTTCAATTGAGTCCAATTTATTCTATAATAATATTGCAGATTTCAAAAGGATTGACATTGTCTTGTTGATATACAAGGCATTGTATTTCACTTACCCCCCGCAAAAACACGATTTCAGCCATATTTTCCGTCTTGTTTGCTTTTTTATCGCCGAGTAGCCGAAGTCTCATACAATTCTTGTACTTTTCCATAATCACAGATGACCAAAGAACAACTCAGCCCATTTTTTACTTGTTCTGAGACTGTGCCGTCTACTTTATCTTCGATTTGGTATCCTCGACAATTAGCCAAAATTGCCGCCATTGTGAAGTCTTGCCGCTTTTGTGTCCGATAAATGTGACTTCTTCGTCTTCCTGTGTATTTATATTATGTAATCCAACAGTACTTTGTACTATTGAATTTCTAAAGGTGATTTTGTAAACTTCTATGAAATTTAAATATAAAAATCAACCCACATAAAATCGAGTGTCTTCAAGGTTCGAAATAATTTGAAAGCCACGCGCAATCGTCACGAAAATTCCTCGTGGGCGACCATACCGAGGGGAGTGAATATTTTCGCGAATACGTTGGCTTGTTTCCACAGCAAGACAAGTAAACATTTCATATTATTATATTTTCATGTATATTTGCGTATTGCTTTGTTTTTTAGCTTTAACTACCAGAAAATCTGACAGACTTATGTATTTTTCGCATTTTTATTTTAAAGGGCGCTTTTTATTATGCCAAAGTAAAACATAACTAAGCGTCTAAGCAAATAAAAACCACTATTGTTTTAAAATTGAAACGTACGTATTGTCACTGCAATGACATAGCCCTCAAAATAAAAATAGGGGAAATGCAAAACTGTCAGATTTTCTTGTAGTTAAAGCTTAAAAACAAAACAACACGCAAATATGAACAAGCAAACGTATTCGCGAAAATATTCACTCCCCCCCGGTATGGTCGCCCACGAGGAATTTTCGTGACGATTGCGCGTGACTTTCAAAATATTTCGAAGCTTGAAGACACTCGATTTTGTGTGGGTGGATTTTTATATTTAAATTTCATAGAAGTTTACAAAATCACCTTTAGAAATTCAATAGTATAAAGTACTGTTGGATTACATAATATAAATACACAGGAAGACGAAGAAGTCACATTTATCGGACACAAAAGCGGCAAGACTTCACAATGGCGGCAATTTTGGCTAATTGTCGAGGATACCAAATCGAAGATAAAGTAGACGGCACAGTCTCAGAACAAGTAAAAAATGATCTGAGTTGTTCTTTGGTCATCTGTGATTATGGAAAAGTACAAGAATTGTATGAGACTTCGGCTACTCGGCGATAAAAAAGCAAACAAGACGGAAAATATGGCTGAAATCGTGTTTTTGCGGGGGGTGAGTGAAATACAATGCCTTGTATATCAACAAGATAATGTCAATCCTTTTGAAATCTGCAAAAATTGGACTCAATTGAACATGAGTTTTCATGTTATAATAATTTTTTGTAGGAAATACGTAAATTTAATTTCTGCCAGCGATTTTAGTGATTTTATGCATAATTAGCTGTTGACCTGGCATGTTGAATGGGGATTTTCTTGGAATATATTATAGTTAGGCAATGTTTTGCTTCTAACAACCACCCCTATAAACAACCCTTCTAAACACTATAAGCACTTCAGGAAGGCTGTTGCTTGCATTGGTCTGAAGTTAGAGCTATGTCGACACTGCCGTTTTAGGGCGGGGTCATTTTGAGGACTTTCGTCCCGGATTCAGGTTTTGGCACATATGCCATGTTGACCGACATGGTCATTTTACCCTAAAACAGTTGAGATTATCTCTGGTAAATGAAACGCATACAAAACCCTATACAGGACCTAGACTATCTGCAATTATTTGAATCGAATTTGTTAGCCATTTTTAAACAAACAATACTTAATTTATTTTAATTTATGTCAACTGCCCCACGCGAGCCACACGCAAGTTAACTACGTGATTAGTTAACTATCCGACTAACTGCGTTTTGTGCAACGCAGTTAAGTCGTGCAGTTAACTAACTACGGTTAGGGATTTAACTAGGGTAGTTAACGCTAACTGCAGTTAATTTTAACCACTTTTTTATACAACCGGCCCCTGGTCTTGAAACTGCCGGCAACTCTTGTTAAATTGGCCGCTCCTTATATTGCTAAACCACTTGCGAAAATATTCAACGAATCATTATTGACTGGAATATTTCCTAGTGATTGGAAGGAGGCTAAAGTTATTCCTGTTTATAAAAGTGGTATTAAATCTAACATGAATAATTACCGGCCAATATCTATTATTTTGATCATAGCTAAAACGATGGAGAAGCTTGTGCACAAACAAAACTATTCCTACCTTCAGCAGAATAATATATTAGTTGAGGCTCAACATGGTTTTAGACCTCTTCACTCCACTGCTTCTGCATTATTAAAAATTACTAATAAATGGCATCAAAATATAGACGAAGGCCTTTTAAATGGAGTCGTATTTCTTGATTTAAAAAAGGCTTTTGATACCGTAAACCATGAAATATTTCTAAGTAAACTTTCTTTATATGGAGTGAAAGGAACTGCCAATGCTTGGTTTCAGTCGTATCTGTCAAATCGCACCCAGGTTTGTCAAGTTAATGGGAAGTTGTCTCCTTCGCAAAACATAATCACAGGCATTCCTCATGGATCGATTCTAGGTCCTTTCCCTTTCTTAATCTATGTTAATGATTTTTCCAATTGCTTGACCAACGCCGAATGTGATATGTTTGCTGATGATTATAGCTTCGGCAAGCAATGATATTAAATTTCTCGCTGGAAAGTTAAATAATGATCTTGTGAATATTTCTGACTGGATGGTTGCCAATAAACTTAGTCTGATGAATGCTAGTAAGACTGAGTGTATATTAATTGGATCCCATAAAAAACTCCAACAGAATAGGAACGATATCCTAATTGAAATTGATAAAGCGCTTATCGAGTGTGTAAATGTTTCGAAATCCCTAGGTGTTATGATAGATGAGACTTTAACCTGGCATTGTCATGTCGATTTGATAACAAAAAAGGTTAATAGTGGTCTCTACGTCCTCAAACGCCTACGGGATTTTGTGGATGCGGAAACCCTATTAGCAGTTTTTAAAACGTTAATCCAGCCGCATTTTGATTACTGCTCTCAAGTGTGGGGTTGTCTAGGAACTACTCTTCAAAACAAATTACAGAGATTACAAAATAGAGCATGCAGTACGTATAATTACAAAGCGAGGCTATGAATATAGATCAGCCGATATTTTAAATGAACTAGGTTTACCTGCCCTTGATGTTAGAAGGAACAATCAACTTTGCATAACAATAAATCAAGTTAAAAATAGCTTGGCACCGCAATATTTAACCGATCTATTTTGTAAAACTACTTCAATATACGATTACAATACCATATTTGCTCAAGATGCCTTAGCACTCCAAAAACCAAATTCAAATTCACTGAAAAAATCGTTTTCCTATACAGGGGCAGTTACCTGGAATAATTTGCCATCTGATTTAAGGAAAATTGATTTTTTACTTACATTTAAAAGATCAATATCTGTAAGTAATGCGCAGAGATGAATGGTTTGAACCACATTTCACCTATTTTATATTTTTCCTTATTGCATGTATATACTTTGTTTTGTTATCCTCTTTTATATGACCTCTATTTGTGTATTATTATATAATTTATCATGATAGTATTGTTAAAACTGTGTGCATGGCCTATTGGAAGATCACTTGTTGTAAATATCTTTTTATGTGAAATAGTCCTGTGGGTAAATATTTAATAAAGTTCAAAGTTCAAAGTATGCATAACTTACAAGCGTTTACCTAACGACATGACTACTTAACTTAATTGCGTTTAAACACGTCCCAAGAGACGTTTAATTCTTTCCAAGAGCGCCTTATCTATTTTTTTTCTGAAAATATCTTTGAATTTTTTTTATTTGTGCACGACTAGAGTTATTTTGTGATTTCCAGCAATTTGATTGGCTGCGCGAGCGGGCGGCTTTTTACGATATCGGGGCCTGCGAGCCGAAAGAGTTATTTTTTAAAACAGACCAAGGAGTGGAGCTGATTGTTGAACTTGAATAAAAGTGTCTAAAAGCCGAAAAACAATCTAACAAAATTAAAGATAGGAAATAGACTGAATTGACTTCAGCAGATGTCTTTTGAAGATTAAAGCTTACTTGAAACAACGAAAAAAACGGCAGAATCTATAACAAAATTTTACAAACAAAGTCGAGCAAAGCCGTACATGTAAAAGCCGGCGTGCATATTATACACGGTACTCATCCAAAAGTAAAAAGCACACATTGAAATAAACAGTGAAACATACAAAAACCCAAAAATAATACTGTTTAGTAACACTTTGACAACTAACCTGCAGTTTAAAGTTGTTTCCTGGACTTAAGATTTTATTATTAAATGTTGTCAAAAACTAAATCTGATTTTCGCTAATCGAAAATCAAACTTTCTGTGTCAAAACACATATTTCAACCCTGTTTGTTTCGTAAAACGAACGATAAAATAAAAAATCGTATCAACTCACCTTTTTCATTGCCGTATTGAGTATAAAAACATCAGTAGCACAGAAAGTATAGTCTTCGTTTTAGCTGTTTGTCAGCCATGCTTGAATAAATATTGAAGTAAAGTAACAAACTAGCTGATATCAAAGCATGTTCGCAACACTGGATTTTCGTAAGGGTTTAATCATGCATCACGCAGAAAAAAATAAAAACGTTATTTACCGTTTAGGTCGGTCCGTACTGAAAAATAGTATTTTGTCTCGGTCTCAAAAACGTCCCTCGGCCTTCGGCCTCGGGCCGTTTTTGGGGCCTCGACAAAATATTTTTCCAGTACGGACCTCCCATCCGGTAAATAACATATATTTATTTCAATCGGAAAATAGGATCAACTATTAACATGTTCGTTTTTTACCCTAACCAGTTGATACGTTAAAATTTAAATTTAACTTAACATCCCCAAAATTTTACTCATTGCAAGTGATGACAGTAGCTTACAACTGCAATGACAAAAGCAGAATAAAGTCGCGCGCGTTTAAAGTAATAATTGTGTTGCTTGGCGTTAAACAAAGCGGTAAAATTTGAATCTAAGATACCCCAAAATTCCACGTTTTTCTTTAAACAAAGTCAGTCTAGATATGGTCTGGAGACTCGGCCAGCGTCTTTGTTCTATCTTTTCGTTCGTGTTTATGCAGACTTGTGCACGGTGAAGACATTGAATTTTTGGTATGATGAAGCAATCGTCCAATAGCGTTGCCTCGCCGAAGCATTCAACCGTGTACTATTGATATATTGATAAGCAAAATTTCAAAAGATTTGTGCACGGTGAAGCCAGCTCAACATAAATGATAGCTCATTATAAACGCTCTGAAGTTCGCCGGGTTTCCAGACCATGTCTGCATTGACTATGCTTTAAATGACAATCATGTTTTAGGGCACTGCATAGACGCTAAGTGCTTAGCTGCAAGTGGAACATTTTTTTAATGCGTTTTTAACTACCCATCTGATCTTCTTTTGTTGTATGTAACTACGCCCGTTTTCAAAATAACGTGACCAAACCGAAAACAATCTCGGAGGCAAATGTCAGTTTAATGCTCGCGAACTGCTATATGAATAGCGACGATGAACGTATACTATACAAATAAATCAAGTCATACTAGCTTTCGCAATAATTATCGCTAAAAAGTCTTTAAAACCATTCGAAATATTTCTTTACAAAGCAAACAATAAAATAATACATTGTGCTGAGCGACAAAATTTAAAACTTTTAACTTTTTTAGGTTCGTAATCGTGTAACATACACTGTAAAAAATGATAGGTTAAAACAACCCAAAAAAATAGGTTATTTGAGTTGGTCTAGGACAACCCGATTAAAATAGGTTATTTAGGACAACCTAATTAAAATAGGTTAGTTAAATAGGTAAAAATAACCTGAATTTAATGGGTTAAAATAAATCATAACAATTCGTTATTTTAACTAATAAAACAAGGTTAGTTCAAATATAGGTTATTTAAAATATAGGTTAGTTCAACTAATATAATTTTGATTGATTTAACCAATAAGATCAGGTTTATTAGTTATAACTTAAAAATATAGGTGAAACACAAAGAGACTGAAGGATATGTTACGTTTAGTAAAAATATTGTATTTCCTTTCTAAAAATAATTACACCAGTTATAGCCATGCGATATATAATTATATTTACAAACTTGGCAAAATTTCAGGCTAAACTAGTATATGATCATATAGCTGAAAAAGACAGCCCAGCTTAGAACTGTATAGCGATCTGTACTTCTAAAAATACTTAATATCACGTATAATGTCAGCTATACATTGTTCCTGCACTTCGAACATTGTCTAAAGTGCATGAATTTAGGACAAGACGTTACTAACATAGCTATAGCCTTTATACCAACAAAAAACCTAGGATTTAGAAATGAAGTTCTCTACTAGAATTAGCAAAGTTTGACCACTCATGCTCTTACTGTGACCGCTTGGTTCCTTTGGATATATATTCAGCATTAAAGACATAAAACCACGGTAGTAAACAGATGATCGCAATAATTATGTTGTGCGACTTGAACAGTTTATATTTCCACCATGCAGTGCTTATGGATTCATTTCCTCAAGTCATCCAGTGGCAAATAATTATGATGTTTATCATTCTTTGATTTTTGTCGCAGCGTAAACTTTAGAGTCACCCTAAAAAAATCATAATTTCATGTCAGTAAATATCATGTAACAAACAGTTTCGCACGCAATGCATATAACGCATGCTATACAAAAACAATACATTTCATTTATATTCCTAACTTAGCTTTATCCAGCGTTTGTGGCTGTTGCCGCAACTGTGGTTGGAGATATAAAAACTCAATGATTTGGAGTAAACCACTTAAGGAATAGCTAAAGCGTGCATTAGAATTTTATTATGTAAAGTATAGTGTGGAAGAAATCTCGTATCTTACCTTGAAACTCATGACACAGCCGCACTTAATCCACGCTCGTTTAGCCAAGCTATAAACATCGGCGTTTGACGATTCATTCTTGATATTCATCTCGACATTTGACAAGATTTTACTGAGTACTTACACAGACAAATTCTTTTACGCTACCAATAAGCAGCAAAGCACCAAGAGAAAACCCGTTTTATCGAGTAAAGTAAAACCTTACTCGAATTCAAAACGAATGCAAATTTTTGACAAGTAATACCCGTTTGACGAATGAGAAGCGGTCGTGTAGTGAATCTGATCCCGGTGAGAGGAAGCGGTGACGTCAATCTGAACAATTAGGCGTTTGTAAATAGACTGACGCAGCTTATCTATACCTCTATGTGCGTATAAGTTTAACGATTTTACTCCGTTGCTCTGTCATATAACTTAATATCAGATCCTATTGTGGTATTCTATTGCAAATATAAACACTGTATATATAATTATAAAGCTGTTTTGCTGTACTTAACTGTTAACACTGCTGATTATATATAGCCTTATCGTATTTATGTTCATGAATCATCCACTATAACATATTATAAGGATAGCATGTGTCATTTACAAAGTGCAGGGTTATTTTAGTTCATGTCCAAAAGAACAGGACAAAACAACCCATCTTTGTTCATGAGTTCATTCAATCACAATCATTATAGGTTATTTTAACTTTTTTTATTATCGGTTATAACAACCTATTTTTATTAGTTACAGCGAATCTCTAAAATTTGACCAAATAATATAGATTAGTTTAACCTATTTACATAGGTTTTATCAAATGACCTAACAAACCTATTCACTTAGTTAAAACAACCTATTAACATTGGTTGTAACCTCTAGAAATAGGTTATTTTAACCTACCAGTTTTTACAGTGTAAAACTGTATGATATGCCAGTGTATATATAGCTGGATGATATGCGTCGATTACGTAATAACGAATTGAAAACGTGTATATTTTGCTTGATAAATTAAGAGCCGGAAAACAATTTTAAATTTTCAAGGATCATTAGTCAGAAAAAGTAAGAAAAAAGTTTCATTATGATCATTATGGAGGAATTTCAATAATCGTATTGCCCTTTTAACTAATATTAATTTTGTTCTAAAATATCTTATGAAAAACACGGAATATAACTATGGAGAACACAGAATGTGCTGTAAAATATAGAAAACACGGAGCTTAAAATATGTTATTAGATGCAACAATCTGATATAACTATCTTACTGTTTTAACGTTATCATCGGCAGGGAAAATACGGAGTCCGTTGTAAAATAAGGCAGATGTAGAATCTAAACTGATGTGCAAAAAACAGAATCTTTTGGAAAAGAAGATGGAAAATTATTTGGTAAACACGGAATGTGACGTTTAAAGATAGAAAGACGTCATGACAACATTTAGCTAACAACAACCATCAATAGATTTTTTTGTTTTTGTGTTCGGACATTCCCGATGTAGCTAGTTGCGTGTAGAAAACATTAGATACGTCTATAAACTCATTTACAAAATGCAGCAACGTATTCTTTATATTATGCAAATATTATAACTTCTGGGGTGTCATTACTGTAAAAAGCATAAGCTATGTTAGGCATGAACGAGCCATGAATATTGCTCTGCGGTTTTCATCAAATTAAAGAAATAATCTTGCCTTAATCTTACTTCTGCTTCACCTTTCTTATAATTGAGTGCAAGGTGTGCTCTGTCTTCATGAAAATGGTTTCAGGGTTTTTCACTTAAATGCGGCTTTCACCACAGAGTTACAGAGTTCTTACTCCTTGTCCTTATTGTACGAAAATAGCTTCATTCAGTCACAGTAAGTGAACTTTAAATATTTGCTTGAAATGAGCTTTGTGCATGCTTAACTTACAAGCGTTTACCTGACGACATGACTACTTAACTTGATTGCGTTTAGACGCATCCCAAGAGACGTTTAATTCTTTCTAAGAACGCCTTATCTATTTTTTTTCTGAAAATATCTTTGAACATTTTAATCGGAAATAGGATCAACTATTAACATGTTCGTTTTTTACCCTAACCAGTTGATACGTTAAAATTTGAATCTAACTTAACATCTCAAAATTTTACTCATTGCCAATAATGGCAGTTGCTTACAACTGCAACGACAAAAGCAGAATATATATAGTCACACGAGTTAAAAGTAATTATGTTGCTTGGCGTTAAACAAAGTGGTAAAATTTCAATCTAACATACCCCAAAATTCCACGTTTTTCTTCAAATGACAATCTCGTATTACGACACTGCATAGACGCGAAGTGCTTAGCTGCAAGTGGACAACATTTTTATTAAATGCATTTTTAACTACCTATCTGATCCGGTTTGTTGTATGTAACTCCCGCCGCGTTTTCAAATTAACGCGACCAAACCGAAAACAGTCTCGGATGCAAATGTCCGCTTAATGCTCGCGAAAATCTTTAAATGGGTGTAAATTGTTGCAACGGTACCGACACCAATACATCGTGTTGAGCAACAAATTTTCGAGGATCACTTTTCAGAAAAAGTAGGAAAAAAGTTTCATTATGATCATCATAAAGGAATTTCAATAATTGTATTATTCTTTCACCTAATATCAATTTTGTTCTAAAACATCTTATGAAAAGCACGGAATATAAATATGGAGAAGACAGAGTGTACTGTAAAATGTAGAGTTTATAATGTGTTATTAGATGCAATAATTTGATATAACAATCTTACTGGGTTAACGTTCGCATCGGCTGGGATAACATGGAATCCGCTGTAAATTAAGGCAGGTGTAGAATCTAAACTGATGTGCAGAAAACAGAACCTTTTGGACAACAAGAAGGAAAATTATATGATGAACACGGAATGTGACATTTAAAGATAAAAAGACGTCATGACAACATTTAGCCAACAACAAACCTCAAAAGATTTTTTTTTGTTTTTGTGATCAGACATTCCCGATGTAGTTGTGCGTAAAAAATATTAGATACTCTACCTCTATAAACTCATTTACAAAATGCAACAACGTATTCTTTACATTATGTTGATACTATAACAGCTGGCGTGTCATTACTGCACATAAGCTAAGTTAGGCATGAACGAGACATGAATATTGCTCTGTGGTTTTCAACATTTTAAAGAAATGATTTTCCCTTAATTTTACTTTTGCTTCACCTTGCTTATGCTTTGAGTGCAAGATGTGTTCTGTGGTCACGAAAATTGCTTCAGGGTTTTCCACTTAAATGCGACTTGCACCACAAAGTTTTATTCCTTGTCCTTATTGTACGATTCAGTCACAGTAAGTGAACTTTAAATGTTTGCTTGAAATGAGCTTTATGTATGCTTAACTTTCAAGCGTTTAACCAACAACATGACTACTTAACTTCATTGCGTTTAAATGCATCCCAAGAGACGTTTAACTCTTTCCGAGCACACCTTAGAATTTTTTTTCTAAAAGTATCATTGAACATTTCAATCGACCAGAATGAGATCAACTATTAAGATGTTCGTTTTTTACCATAACTAGTTGATACGTTAAAATTTGAATTTAACTTAGCATCCCAAAATCGTATTCATTGCCAAAAGCTTACAACTGCAACGACAAAAGCAGACTATATTCGCGCGCGTTTAAAGTAATTATGTTGTTTGGCGTTAAAAAAAGTGGTAAAATTTAAATCTTGCTAACATACCCCAATATTCGACGTTTTTCTTCAAATGACAATCTCGTATTACGACACTGCATAGACGCTAAGTGCTTACAGTACTGTCCAGAAATAACCTAACAAAAACCGCGGTAAACCGCGGTAGAATAGCGGTCAAACCGCGGCTGAGCCGCGGCTGAACTGCGGCTGAACCGCGGCTGAACCGAGGTTGAACAACGGTTGAACCGCGGTTGAACCGCTGTTGAACCGTGATTAAGGTGAGGATGAACCGGGGTTTAACTGAGGTTGGACCGCGGTGCTGCAAGCGCACATATCGTCAAATTGTTTTCGGAGAATGCTCGGAATTTGGCGAGCAGTTCCGAACTTCCGCGTCTATTCAAATGTCTTATACGCGTTCGCTCGGTGTTTGACAACGGCAAAAAACGGCAATAGAAAAAGTTTACGGCAATAGATGTATATATATAAGATGAATAATCCTGCCCATCTTGACAGCCTTATATATGTAATTCTCACGTTAATAACCTCTTGCCTTGAGCCGGAATATCAATGATCACATATGTGTTGTGAGAAACTCAGTCATATTAGAACCAAAACAACAGCCTATATTTTATTTCTTACACGGCACGTCGGTATTTTTTTCTCACACGGCACGTATTTGGTAAATAAATTTTTGATTAAGAAACCTACAGTATTTGGTATCATGAAGTGATAAAATTTCACATCTTACTGAAGTAATAGCGCTAGCGCGAAATATAGTTACTTTAAACTGGCGTATTCTTTAAACTGGCGTAATATTGGATGTGACAGTGTTATTGTTAATAATTCGACAAACGATATTGATACAGGTTCTTTATATTTCAACATTTATTCATATATACTTAGCAAAGTACAGTCGATTAAGCCTACACTACGTTACATAGAGGCTGCAACTCGCGTGTTTGATATTTTACACTATCAAAATTACCATACCGCCATTTTATGAATCGGAAATGAACGCTAAATGATAGTTTATTCAACTGCGGTTATCTCTTGCGGTCGTCTGCGTTTAACCTCAACCTCACCGCACTTTAACCTCAACCGCACCGCACTTTAACCTCAACCGCATCGCACTTTAACCTCAACCGCACCGCACTTTAACCTCAACCTCACCGCACTTTAACCTCAACCTCACCGCACTTTAACCTCAACCGCACCGCACTTTAACCTCAACCGCAGAGTTAGGTTATTTCTGGACAGTACTGTAGCTGCAAGTGGACAACATTTTCATTAAATGCATTTTTAACTATCCATCTGATCCTGTTTTGTTGTATGTAACTACGCCCGTTTTCAAAATAACGCGACCAAACCGTAAACAATCTCGGATGCAATTGTCGGTTTAAGGATCGCGAACTGCTTAAGTTTATAAATAGCGACGATGAAGCTACTGTACAAATATATATTGAGTCATACTTGCTTTCGCAATAATTGTCATTAAAAGTCTTTCAAAAACCCTTCGAAACATTTCCTTACAAAGTAAGCAATAATTACATTGTGTTGAGCGAGAAAACTTGAAACTTTAAACTTTTTGATGTTCGTAATCGTGTAACATAGCTAAAATTGCATGATATGCTAGTGTATAGCTGCATGATATGCGTCGATTACGTAACTTTAAAATGCCTATATTTTGCTTGATGAATTAACAGCCCGAAAACAATTTTATGCATTTCTAATTGCTAAACCACCAAAATAATTCAAAGTTACAGGATGAGTTTTCTCACCTTTGATGTTGCATTTACGCAGCTCGTTACTAGGCATGTATGAACGTTATTGATAATCACACGCGTAAAATTCTCTACCCAAGTTTGGAATAATTTGGGCTAGGGGTAAAAATCTCTAGCCATTTTATTATTAAAAATATTAACTTAAGCAAAAATGATTTCACTATTAATTCTTTATATGTGTCAAATTATTTTGCCCAATAATCTGAGGGCATAAATTACGCTAGAGCATTTCTGGCGCAACAGAGATGCGCCGCACCCAAGGAAAAATGCAACATCAGGTCACGGAAGTGCTAAACAAAGGATTTGTGAGAACTCGAAAACTGCCCCTGCCAGTTATTCAAGCTCGAACGGAAAATTAATTGGATCTAGAAATACCGCCTAACGTAATACACTTTCTCACTGAGAAAAGGATAAACAGGCCATCAGCGGATCCAGTGTTAGGCGCCTTCCTAAGGTATAAAATCTCTGACATTCTTGAATTACTAATGAGGTGTAGTTTTACTGAAAAATTATAATACGAGCCGACGTCGATGAATTCATTGATTTAATCCGGTATTATATTGCTCGGAACAGATCACGAACATTCGCTTTTCACATACAGGAACTTCACTGTCTCGATCACAAAAAAATTTGCGTGATTTGACCCGATTTCTAATTTGAAAAAAACTAACCTCTCAAAAATCCGGGGGTATCGAACTTAGGCATGATTATGAAATCTGATTGGTGCAGAAGCCCCAACTTAGGCAAACGTCATCATGCGGGAGCATTTGATTGGTTCAGAAGGATGAAGTTAGGCAAATGGTGACGTGAACTTAGGCAAAATCACAGAATCTGATTGGTTTAGACATAACAACTTCAGCAATGTCACCTCAGGCAAGCCTTACGCGTTTCGACTGCGGTACAAAATAGTGGTATATACGGATGTTTTAAGGAAAGTTTACACCGAATTGTCTTTACGGCTTGCTAGTACTGGGATGCTTAAGTCGGGAGAACACTTTGATTGCAAAGTCGCTGTATCGAGACATTAGAGAGTTTACGATCTGCGACGAGACGGCTCGACGACGCAGTTTCAAAACAAGCAAATTTGTTCGAGCTGTGAGTGGTTTATGTTCCCAGACGAATTCTAAACGGCGTTATCGTTCTCAAAACGACATTAAGCCAAGAAGTATCGCGTCTTTAGAGCAACGTGGTAGCCAATAATCGCATCTGTAAGGGTCAAACGTTGCAGTGCTTAATTAAGACTATTTGAAGTAGCATTGAAATATTTTTATATCAAAATGCCCAGCGCTTGTTTTAAAGCTAAAGATTTACATTGTGTTGTCGAGCAAGTCGCGTTGTGAGACATCCTTTGAGCCAGAACAGTTGCAAAGAGACAGTAGCGTAGCTAGAGGTCTTGCTTGTCATGCTGAGCATGACCTAAATTTTTTCAAACCAAAGTTTTCTTTTTCCCAATTTTTTTTACATGAAATGCTTTCGCACGCAATGTCATCCTCAAAAACAGCTCAAGCGGAGAAATTCCCCGCATTTGAGCATTCTTTAACCTGCAAACAGGCTAAAGTTTATTTACCTAATCGCAGGTTGGAGCATGACTTTTTTGGGGTTATTATGCCCGTTTTTGTCATGCTATTGCACTAGAGCATGACTTTCTCTCTATATTCAACGCATATAATTGGCTACAAAGCTCGCGACGCATGCGTAGTTTCTTGAACGTATTGCTCAAGTCATGCTCTGCCGACATAGCAGGACATTGCAAAAGCAAGGTTTTGTTACTATGGAAATCGACCAAGGTCAATCGAGCGCATCGACTGTGCTCAATAGCCACGGAGACATTGTCTTTGAGCTTTTGGGACGATCTTTCGGTTCGCGAAGTCAAAGTGAGCAAAAGATATTGCACGTATGTCGAGACCGATGCCAAAGTTATCAATCAAAACGAGAGACAGGTCATTTCAAGAACCTTGGTGTTCTAGAAGGGACTGGTTGTGTGGCAGTGTGAGGAAGAATCGTTTGCTCTGCTGGCCATGCCTTTTATTTCGTTCAAGTAAGTCTTCAACTTGGACATGTTCAGGCTATACAAACATGCATAGTTTTACTGGTGACTGCCAGAAGCATGAGGGATCTAAGTCTCACATGGAGGCTTATAAGCAATGGAAAGTTTTTGACTCACGTGAGAGTATAGATGTTTTGTTTTCAAGGGCAAGGAGAGAAGAAGTCGAGAGGTATAATGAAGAAGTAAGGCAAAACAGGGAGATGTTGAAAAATATTGGGGAGGCTGTTCTATATTTAGCAAAACAAGAGCTAGCTTTCAGAGGGCATGATGAGTGTAGAACCAGCCTTAATCAGGGTAATTATACAGAACTTTTGAAGGTTTTTGGTAAGCTACATTCTGTGTTTGATCGCAGACTGCATGGTAGACTTCAAGCGGCAAAGAGACTAGATTCTGGTGGGGGTTTTTACCGGTGTTTCTCCTGAAGTCCAAAATGACTTAATTGAATGCATTGACTCTGTTATTCAGGACCAAATTGATACAGAAGTTAGACAATGCCAGTTTTTTTGCATTCAAATTGATGAAACTACAGATATTTCTGCCAAAGCCCAGCTCACTGCTATCATTCGTTTCGATCGTGGCAGCGAAGTGGCTGAAAGGTTTTTGAAATTTCATAATGTCAGCACTGGCAGGAGTGCAGAGACATCAAGTGGTATTGTGAAAGGTATTTTAAGTAGATATGGGGATTCTTTAAAATATAAACTAATCATGCAGACCTATGATGGTGCTACTGTTATGAGTGGTCACCTTAATGGCCTCCAGGCACTTACACGCCAGGATTACCCTTATGCCATTTTTTTTTCACTGTGCAGCTCACAGATTTAATTTAGTTTTATGTCAGTCTGCCCTAGCCATAAAGGATGTCAAAATTTTCTTTTCGAATATTTCTGCTTTTTGTACTTATAGTAATTCTAGTCCAGAAAGAAATGCTCATCTAAATTCTCATGGTATTGATATTCCAAACCCAGGTGAAACCAGGTGGTATTATAAATCTCGTGCTATATTTGCTATTTATAATTCTTATGATATTTTAGTTACTGCCTTGACAGAGATCAGTGAAAATCCTCAGGACTGGACAGATGAGACAGTTGCTAAAACTGATGGTCTTCTTCACTACCTTGAATCCTTTACTACAAAATTTTAGAGAAATCAACCATTTTATATTCAATTCTTCAAAATACTTCTATAGACTTTGCTTATGGTATTAGGACGATTAAAAATTTTGTTGAGTATTTAAGCAATTGCCTTAGAAATGAGGTTGCCTTTAATGATTGCTATTCTGCAGCAGAAACAAGAGTTGGTGCCCCAACCAGAAGATCTAAAAAGCGTACTAATTATAAACAATTGTATTATTTTGACCTATTGGTCCAATTTGCATTAAGTGAGGGTGAAAAATCCGATTTTCGTTAATGGCGGACCAAATTAGCATGCGTTTTGTTCCAGCAAACACATCATTGCCCCGAATATAGCTTCTTTGTGCTCATTGACCCTTAGTTTAGCGATGTAGGAACTTTCAAAATGATTGATTTCCTTAGAATCGAAAAGTTACAAAGAAAAATCGATTTTTCAGTAATGGGGGAAATGTCCTCCCATTCCACCCCCTGTGACAGCCGTCGGAGCAGGTCGCAAAGTTGCCGACAAAATTTTTCATGCTCATTGGGGCCCAATTAACATTCTTAGATAGGTGGCTTGCGTTTTTCACGAAAATCCCACGGGACTACATAAGCTCCCTGACCAGATGAGCCCTGACATTGGGCGAAACAGTCTAACACAAAATGTTGTGGTGATAAATTTTCTTCAAATTGGCCGAATAGAACTTAAGAAATTTACTGTGTGTGCTCAGAATCATCTAAAGTTTATGCGTAAATTTTGATTTTATGAGAGCCCAAAAAGGCCATTTCTGACGATATAAGAGGCTTTAAATTTCAAGATTTTTCATCATCACAATAGCATGACATAAGTTTGAAAGCTAGCTACGCCACTGCGAAGAGACAAGAGCACGTTTTATTTTGCCTTGAGGTGAGTAATGTGTTTGTCAATTGTAATATGGTGTATTTACAACATAGAGATTAGTCTTTTATTCGTGTAGCTACAATACATTGTGGGTTCATTTGGCTCAATTTATGCAAGATTTCTAGGTTATTGTAAATTTAAATAACACGCGTGTAGTAAGTATTAAAATTTACAGGACATGATATTAAACACGGACACAGTTGTAATACGATCCGATTATTACTGTTTATTTGAGGACACAAGGTTATGTTTAGAGGCAATGTTAGGAGATTTTAATAAGCTTTTCTGAATTAATTATAATTTACGTAACAAATTTAATATAATTTAAGTAACAAATGATGTTGAAATTGGTTGGCTTGGTTTTAAGAATTAGTTTAGGATAGGTTAGGCCAGGTTAGGCTAGTAGTTAGGATAATGCTATAGGTTTAGTTAAGTGAGATAAAGGGTTAGAATGACCAGGATTGAAAAAAGAATTTGCAAAGCTAGCCAGTAGGCAGGCTGTCAATCTCGGAACTCCAATAACCTTTGTTCCTATAGGCATGCTGATGAGCCTTGATATTGGGCAAAATAGTCAATATAAAATATACATGTACTAAATGTAAATCATTTGTGTCAATATGTGTATGTGTGTAAATCTATTTATCATAATTAAAAATGCAATATCCTATTAATCGTTGAAATGTGTTTGTCTGTGTCTTTTCGGGCGGGGGGGGGGGGGAGTACGACGATAAAGAACCTGCGAATATTCACTTGGGCGTGGTCATCTTACGAAAATTTTGCCTAAGGTATAAAAGCATCCTAGATCCGCCCATGCAGGCTAACGAAACAGTTGCCCGTGCAAAACGTTTGCTTCACGACCGCCCAGCCAAAGAAAGAACTAAAGAAGGATCGTGCACGACTTGTCGCCCTTGCCAACAACTCGAATAATCATGAAGCACTACCAAGTCACTCCCCGCCAGTGGTTAGCCGTGTTGCAAGTGAAATATGTGGCATATGAATCATTAAACGCGCAGTCATGGAGAAAAAGAAGAAACTTGAATGCACTTATGGAAAGCATTCGACTTCCAACGACCAAAAATACGAATTTGAAAAACATGCAAAATGTCAGACATTTCTAACACCGATGAGGCACCGATGTGGAAACTGTGACCTTTATAACGAGATAAGTCGAGACCGCAAAAGTTAATTGCTTCAGAAAGCGGCCGGCCAGCGAACGCGTCACGGCTGTTCCCTGTTGCGTCAAAAATAGAGCACTTGATGATTACCCCAGAGGGTGAGATAATAGAGAAGTAATGCAATTGGGCAACAAGTGGGCAGACGTTTTATCGGCAACGTGAGAGGACGTTCGTGGTTATTTTATTTAAAATGAATTACACCACTCTTTATTGTGGAAAAAAGAAATTCGGGTTAAAGAAGATAAAAAAGCAAGCCACACACATAAATCAGCCTTAACTTCAGAACGCAATCTGATAAAATGAGAAGGCCGTTTTACGCCTTGCGTTAGGTCGCAGACGCGGCGCAGGGAAGCAATTCCTCGCGTCACGACCAAATTGCGATGACCTCGTTGACAAAACCGAAAACAACTTTGGTTGCAAAATGTCAGTTTGATGCTCGCGAACTGGACTGTTAATTGAGGCATTTAAAAGACCAGCGGGTCTTTAGGCTATCGCTAACTGCCAGCAAAGGAAAAATTGTCATCTCAGTTATTACACCCGCAAATTAACTAAACCCACACCAAAAGTCATGTGGACGAGATACTTCCTCTGAAAGCTTAATAATTAGACCATTATTAAGAGGAGGGGGACATAATATATATACGACCATCCTAAAATCCCTATATATCACGAATACATAAATAACCGACCCCACCTAATTAGCTCTCTAGTTACACCTGACTGAGTTCCTCATCTTTAATTAACTTGCACTTTAATAAATACCTGTCTCTTTAAAATAGCTATGGAAAGTATCGTTGCATTCTCATAAGTACTGCATGTACTTTTGGAAGAATAGACAAAAATAAAAACAAAGAATGTAGGGCTATCTAGTAATGCCATGTTCAACTTCTATTACTTTCCATGTATCAATGAAGATCATCTTTGTCAACTTTATTTACACATGGAAAAGACGGAAAATCATCATTAATAAATGAATAATTGCATAAATTTTTAAAATAAAAAAAAAAACATAGCGACTGAGAATTTAACATACGCTTCCACCCAGATTGCTTTGTGATAATCAGATATAAAGATTAGGAAAAACTCTCAAATAAGGAAGAACCGGTATAACAAAAATAACGTTTCAAATAATTAGTGCGAGTTTCACCGTGCGACACTCGCTCTAATTGGTAGAAACCATCAGTTGAAAGTAGATTGGTGTACGTTTTTTGCGAGTATTAAACATGATGGTTGCTTTTTGTTTAAACTATATTTGTGGATAATGTTTCCACTTGCAGAGATCAAGAGGAAATATCATAAGATCAACGTATTATGAGACGAACTACCCTATTCTGTAATTTTTGTTATTTTTCACTTTTTTCCTAGGCCAATCGAAACTGCATGGAACCCACTAAGAAAAGGAGGTTCCACTAAAATTTTCTAACTTTTGTTGCTATTTTGGTACCGATTCAAATTTCTCATTTTTGAGAACATGAAAAAACATTTTCGAAATTTCATCGATATGATATTTCTATGTCAAGTTGTCATCAATTCTTAATCCCAATGATTTACATTTAATGATTCTATTCTCTACTGATCATCACTGACGCAAGGTTAGACATCTTTTTCGTGACCACTGTATATATACAAGCAAGAGAACTTGTTTGAAAATGCCCTTGACGTCTGAAAGTGAAATATATAAAAAAATAGAGTAAACAATTATGCTTGACTCATTTCACCGCAAAGTAAAATAAATCAAGTATATTTACTATGTTTTATTACTTTTTGAGGGAAATAACGGAATTTAGTATAATTTCAATTGTAAATAATGCCTGAGAAGGTTTTTGATTGGCTGACTGACTAGTAAATCTGAGGCATTATTTACTGGCAGAGCTAGTAAATAATGCCTTCAAAATGGCCGCCAATAAAAATCGTTTTGATGTTGTATAATTTTGACGGATTTAAAACAAATGGAGGAGAATGGAATTACTACAAAGTACAAACACAGCAACAAATTAGATGTTTAGCTTTTTTAAGGGGAGAAATTTTCGACAACTAGTTCATTAAGTACTTTTTTCACGATTTAAAACTTATGAAAAACAGTAAAAGAGCGGCACATTTTTTGAAAATCTCCAAATCTTTCAACAGACCTTTTTAACGAACTATTTTTCATGTTTAACACGAACATAAACAACAAATACCCTTTGTTAAACGTTTTAAATTGTTCGTTAGAATAATAATTAATTTCTGTTGTAAATTTTCACTGCCGTTTTACAGACATTTGTTTACGAATTTTCCAAACCCTACTATATTCATAACAGAATTTCATTTTATATGATTATTGCACTTTATTACGCATATATTACTATTGAAACTATACTAAAACAATTAGTCACCCCATGCTCGGGGATTACAGCTTATATTCATCTCGCCTTCGGCTCTGTTAATATTGGCTCTTAATCACCTAGCCTTCGGTAACTAATTGTTAAATATCAAATGAATTCCTGCTCGTTAGCAAATGAACTAATCAACATTTTCTGGAACGGTTCTATTGGCACGGCAGCAAGGGGCATTGGAAATAAAAATTAACTTTGATCGATTTGAAAGAATTTTAGCTTATCATTAGAAGCCTTTATAGATTTTCTATATAACTCTTGATTTTTTTCGATAAATTCTTGACCTCATTACATAACATCAAGCTTTAAAAACACTTCTAATAATATTAGCAATAAAAAAGTTGTCAATCGCTTTTACTCAATGCATGATATCAAATCACGCGTACAAACGAGTTCCTGGTTTGTCGCGATCACTGCTTTTCAACAATTAAATATCGCGTGATCACAGTTATGACGTAACATGCATATGGTTGAAAATTAATATGGCGGCAACTCGTATGTGTTTCACATCTCAAGAATCAAGCAAAATATGAAAAAGCTGTGACAGGATTTTTGAGTTATTTTGAAAGCTCTTCTAAATGAGCAAACGATTTTTTTCTTACCACTATCCTTTAATGCCCCAAGTTTCATATTTCCTGGGCGTGCAAATGTCAACTTTCAGTCCCTCTTTATGCCATTTCCCCTGTGCGATACTCTGACATACTTGACACCAGGGATGAAATTGTCTGTTCCAGTATTTTCCAATGACCGTATCATCAATATAGCCCAGGCCTTTAGTTTTCCATTCTAAATACTTATTATACTCTGTTTCGTTATTCATCAAGAATTTCAAACGTTCGGCTAGTTTTTGCGGACTTTTGAAATCTCTCACGTTGACGATGCTGTTTTTAAGATTTCCCGGAAGAAATTCATAAATCTTATCCGTGCTCATTACGACTGGAACAGATCCTGCGTTAAGTGCATGTAGAATTTGGTCGTCGACGAAATAATCGCAGTCTTGGTTGAAAAATGTGATAGAAAGTTTATACGTTCTTTGTAGTTTTGACTTAAGCCCTTTAAAATCTGACTTGTAGCGTTGAGTTAGCCCATCTTTATTGTGCAGACAGCCACCATATGAGTCTACTGGGACGTATTTTATCAGTTGTCTTAAGTACTCGGTTCTAACACGTTCACAGTTTGAAAATGCCGCCATAATCCCACCAGTTTTATTGGAGAATGGAACAGGAGGGTCCAAATTTGGTTTCTTGAAGAGTGGTGTGGGAAAATCTGAATCTAACCTGTAGCTTCGCAGCAGGTGAAACTGGGACATGTACTCCGGCTTTGTTAAGACAGGCGTGTAAACGGGGTTTTCCAAACTGGTTAGAATCCAAGGAACGTTTTTGCTTGGCGGAAGTGGGCGTGGATCACGAGCGTGCACAACGAATGCATGGACGTCCTTGGCTCGACTTCGATTAGCTGTCACCTCACAAGCAACTGGGCACTGACCTTCTCCAACCCCCTTTTTCAAAAAGCCTTCTGCTCTTTTTGCAGGGCGCCCCCATAAGTTTGACCAGAACAGGAGAACGATCTTTTCCTTCTTCACTTCTTCATGCATTAAGTGTGGCTGAGGTACCTGGACGTGTAGCGAAGTGTTGTTGAAGAAGAGAAGGGCAACATATAGAACTGTGCTGCATATGAGCGTTAAAAAGATGACCAGCAATAATGGAAGATTTCTAGCACGTTGCATCGTAAACATTTTATCGAGCTAGATTGATAACCTATATAAATTGTATAAAGAAATTATATTCGATGTATTGATTAGTATAGAAAATTACACGGTTGGAGAAATATTTATGAAAGATCGCACGCCTGTTTGACGTAATGTGCGATTTTTCATTTTTTTTTTCATTAATATTTAAAAAAAGACTCTTAAATTTTGAAAACATTTTACTATATAGGATCATTTTCGTGCCAGACTTCTAATTTGAACATTTTTATAAATAATCAGGACCGAGGAAAATGACAAAAATGCTATTAACAAGGAGACTCTATATTCATTAAACTAGACATGTTTTCTAAAGCCTTGAACAGGCTGATTTAAGTGGATCTTGGTTTCACCTCTTGCTAGTTCAACTCATTTAACTAATTTATCACTGAAACGATAACCTGGTTTCCATATTTGAGGCCAAATAAACGTTTATTTACCAGCTATTTCGGCTGTCTTTGTTGTTGCTAGAAATTTCTCTGCGACTTTCATCTGCATGGTAACTTCGGTTTAAATTAATGCTTGAACGGTTTAATTATAAAGTTTTTGTTAAATTTACTTGGTTTTTTATACGTATACAATTTTTAACGAATAGAAAATAGCTTTGAAAAATGCTTAAAATTTATAGTTCATGAACGTCAATTTCTGCAATCTTAGCTTCACCCAAAGATAGGACGTTCTCCTGCATGTAGTTTATCGTTTCAGCATTCCTTGTGTTCACTGTAATCTACTCACATTGATAGTTATTATATAGATATATTATACCTGTAAATAGGCTGCCGCCTTACGTACTATACACTACGTACTAGCAAGCTCCTCATCCAACACTTTTATGCTTACTTTACACATAATTATTATTATGAATAGTTTTAGTAAATCTTGTTATGATACTGTATATATTGTTATGATATACGACCGTCGTGAAAGTTAGCTTCAGTTGATGAGGTCTGCCTGTTTAAATAGTGTTATTTATTTATCTAGCTATGTACTCAAAGGAACAGACTGAAACGCGAGCTACAGTGCTAATGTTGCGGACGCGTCAGATAGTAGCCATGAAGCAAAGTGTTTTCTTGCTGTATTAAAAAGATAGCGTTAGTTGAATATTGTCCCTCGCCAAGGTATCTATTTTTGTGTTCTTATTGCTCATGTACTCGAAACGCTCCCACGCCAGCTGAAACGTGCGAATACGAAAAAGCCAATGATGAAATTCGCGATCAGTTTGTCGTCACATGCTGGTCTCATACATTTCTTACGAAACTTTTACGAGAGAAAGAGCTTACATTGGGTTAGCTAATTGGCATCATTACGGCGAAGCAAAGGGGCATATATACTGCGAAACCTGGAACAGACTCGCCCTCGGGGAATCTCTTTCCAATTAATAGAGAACGCTTCAGGTGAATTAGAGGAATTGCAAGTCTTGATATCATCGAACCAGAAGAAGGACTTCGTCATAAGTATCACCCATAGTGGTATCTATGGCCACAATATTCAGACGAAATCAGATAATGCTGAGAATATCTTGTATAGATATGATGGTAGCCTACGTATCAACTATTTGGTGTTCTACTATATACAGTCATGAAAAAGCATGAACCTGTAGAATAGTTCTTTATATCAACACTACCTATAATCCTCATTGATATAAAAAAGATAACCTGGATAAAGTTCCTATACTGTACCTACAAAAATTGTGGTTTCTTTTGATGGGAAACACCTAACTCTTAGGTATAGTAACTCTATCCAGGTTATCTGTTTTCACATCAGTGATAATTCTCTGTGAAATTTATTATCTGCGAAACGTCATGTTAGGTTAATCAAAAGGCCCTACCTTAAGAGATCAAAAACGCCTATTCAAAGGAGAGTAGCAACACTATAACACACACATTCAATACCAGATTTAGAAAGCCATATCAACCGAATAAAAATCATATGATCAGAGTGCTCAATACCGAAGTAGAGCGGAATAGTAAGATAAAGACAAACTTGATTTACTTCATATATTTAATCACTACAAATTTCTTTTCGTATGCCAGGCAAAGCTTGCCAAACTCATCAGGTGATAGTCGCGTCTGATGGTAATGTCTAGGAAATTTTATGCTATTTACATGCGGTTTATGACGTCAGTGGAAAGCTAAAATTACGAATGATTAAAATAGTTGCTGAGTAAATGTTTCCTTGTATGCCTACATGTTGATACGAGTTCATTTCTAGAGTTCCGGAAGCGTAAACCTTGGGTGCAAATGATTATGTACTTTTCATGCAAACATAAATTACATTTCTTTGTATGCCGGCTGGAGTGCCTTCTACATTTCTTAATAATTTTACATGACACAGCGAAGTCGATCTTAGAGTCCTTTGATTCCCAAATGTATTTACTTAGAGCCGTTCTGTTTTTGTGTTTTGGATTTTGGAATGAATTTTAGCAGGTAGTTGCTGTACCTCGTTTTAAACGTGCATTCGATAATACCCACATACATTTGCTCTTCCTGGTTATAATTTATTTTTACCGTCGCTTAATAAACAACCCTATATATAGCTACCATTGTTTTAACTAGGCTGTCATGCACCAACTTTATGTGAGTACATTCACAAAACTTATCGTGAAACAAGGTCAAAGAATTAATTTCGTGAGTTGTTTAAATTAAATTATTTTCTGTATCAAAATTACTTTTACTAGTTTTAGCAGAGGGTTTGAAACACAGAAAGCATCACATAACCGTGCATGTCTTCGATTAGTGAAACCAGCACATAGTTACCCAATATTTTAAAAACTCATTTATAATGCATGCAATGTCTGTTGTCAACGAGTCTTTGTGTATGTGAGAAAAACATAAAATTATATATAATATAAAATGATTTGTTTTAACAACAGCAATGATGTATAGAAGTATTGAAAATCAGAAAGCAGAAAGAATTTTTCTATTAATATAATTATTTAATTTGTATTTAAAAAATTATTGCTTTCTAGTTTTTGCAAATGGAGAGCAGATGTTGAAAACATAGCAGTTATTTAGCTTGTTATACAGTACCAGCCGCGAGTAAGGGTACCTCCACTCGCGCGAGCGAGTGCGAGTGTTCGCAAGTCAAAGGGAGTACGCGTTCCGACTCGCTACTTGCGAGTACTCGAATTTCGTCTCACTCGCAAGCACTCGCGACTCGAAACTTTCGAGTGCTTGCGAGTCAAAAGGCTCAGATAACTTGTACATATCGAATTAAAATGCGAAGTTATATGAAACGCAATAGTCATATGGAACGTAGTAAAATTATGGATGTTATAACGTGTTTATAAACGACTGCTATATGACGGGATATATTTTCTACGTGGTTATGGTTATGGTTAATTGACACATTTAGTAGTAATTACGCTAATTTACAATGTGTTTACAAATTTAGGTATAAAAAGGTATATATTCTATATATTTACATGTCATTCGTTAAAATTACTACTAATGCATACCTATTTGTATATTAACTGATAAAATTTAAAGATGATGATCGTAATCAACCAATCTAGAATTATTTAAGTATATACAGTAAGCTAAAGGACTGTGTTTAAAACGTTCGGTTTTAGAGGGGAAATTATATAATTTCTGACTGTTATTTCTTGTTTCTTTTTGCCTACTGTCTTTTAGTTTCTTTGGTAAGAGACTATGGATTTTATGGTTTGGCTCTAGTATTTTTTTAATCAGAGATACACATAATTCGTCCCTACGTAATTCTTCCAAAGTTTGTAATTTTGTCTCAGTTATTGCTTGGTCATAGTCTAGGTTTGTGTAAATTATTCTAAGTACTCGTTTTTTAATTCGTTCAATGCTCTTTTTCTGCTCTTGGGTTAAACCATCGTTCCAAATCCCTGCACCATATTCTAAAATAGGACGAATTACTGATCATGAACAGTAAAATGCTAACAAATCATCCATGGGGGCACCAAAACTCTTCAAGATCTTTAATAAATGCAGACGCATGGCCGCCCATTACGAAAAAACCACATGGAAAAACCCACATGTGAATCACGTGTGAAATTGGAACAACATTTCACATGTGATCCACATGTGGTAAAAACACATGTAATTCACATGTGATCCACATGTGGAACACATGTGACTTCAAAATGCTATGGGTGATTTTTAACAACAACATGTGGTTAACATGTGAATTAACCACATGTGGTTAACATGTGAACCACATGTAACTGTTACCCACATGTGGTTAACATGTGAACCACATGTGGTTGACATGCGAACCAGATGTGACTAATACATGTGTATTTGGTTGAAGCAACTACCTGCAATTGTGAGTTCAATGCTAAACAAATCTGAAACACATACCAGTACAATAATATTCTCAAATATATTCGAATTCATCATCATAGAATCAATTGTAATACAGTAGGCCTGTTATAATAACTACTATAAAACAATTCTGACATTAAAATAAACAACAATTTAAAATAAACTATGAGTTTACTATTGTGGAAACAACGTTTTTTCATCGTTGCAAAGCATTCAGTGCACAAGGTTAAATCTCCATCAGTGCTAATAAGTTGACTTATTTGAATTCACACATCCCTCATATTCATAAAGTATGATAATCTGTACAAGGGAGGTGTAACTTATTTATATAAGGGACAGACTGAAGGCTTTGTAATCATAAATTTATGCAGTGCTAGCAATTGGAGAAAACTAAACTGATACTGATGTTCACCATGCAAGCACACAAAGAACATTTACTGTCCTATATTATACACTGTTCGGATGTATTAAACAGGAGCTACTGTTCTCAATTCCCTCTTGGCATGACTCTTTCAGCTATCTTCTATCAACATCTGCAAGTCTTGCAGTAACAAAATCTAGAATGACAAGACATCATTGTTAAATTATGCCATATCCAAAGTTATATATAATAAAATCACAATTGTCAGAAACAAAATATCTCAAGAGTATAGAGTATATTTTATTAATTTAATTTCAATGCTAGATATTTTACTATTGCTTTTAGTTGTGTCTCAGAAATCAATCTGAAATATTTTTATCTGAATCGAAACTCAAAACAGCTCTTGGCTATGGGTCATTCCACGATTCATGGGAAGAATAGTAATAATTTGCACCAAAAGTGCAACAGAGCTTTGACAATTTATTTTTAAGCAAGCTGCTTCATAGACTCCTTCATATCTTTCCTGGGTATGCGACCCAAATTTAAGTAGGCTGGTCACTGGTACAAAATGTGGTCGGTGGTCATTAAGACAGTAATTGATTAATTAAACTATACTAATAGTATGTAAATTTGAATCTTATCTGGTAAACAGTGATTTTCTTTACTCTGGTTTCAGAACACTTTGAGGTGTCTTAATTATCTCTGGCAATTGTACTCATCACAAGGAAAGCCTAGTGTCTAAATGACTTAACTATGAATAATCTGCTAACACATGATATAATCAAGGTATAATAAAGTGAAAATATTCTGAGTAGTTGCTCAGAAGCATTTTCTAGGGGGTTATGATTGTCAGTTTCATTTGATCTTGTTTGAGAGGTAAGATGAATAAACCTCTGGGGTATTTTGTTTCGGCATTGTGGTCTTTTCTTCTGAACGGTTATTTAAAAGCTGATCCACAGGAGGTTTTGTAGGATATTAAATGCTAAGGCCGTCTGGCAAAGTTTACTGGCACTCAACTAGTTCCTACAGTCCAATAGCTAACAAAATGTTTCATCAATGCACAGTGTTACTCATGTTACAATAAAAACTACCATTCATATATCTGAATAAACATTAGTAACTTAAGTAAGTCAAGAAGCAAGCTTGATTTTAAAATAGAACTGATACAGAATGTCTGATTGTCATTCAGCATCTTACTGCATATAATTTGTCACATCTGACTATCTACCGAATGTTTCAAAGTAAGCCTTTGTGGGAAGGTAATGTGTGAATATTAGCGTTTTAATTGCAGTATCGTAGCGCGAAATTCAAATTTCATTTGCCTGATTTGGCTATCTAGGGAATACAGTTTTTTAAATACCGTCCGCAATAATTCAAAATAAGCATTTGTATGAAGAAAATGTATGAATATCAACGTTTTATTTGTTATAAAGTGAAACACGTTACACGTGCAGTGACGTGCCGACTGCTATTATTTATTTGTGAGGAATGAGGATGAAACACAGAGCACAAAGTATCACCCCTTCCAAATAGCTTTATCCATTCAAAAAGTATAACAACATGCTCACCTGAGTATTACGCTGTCTTTCCTGGTGTAAAAGGAGTCATTCCATTTGTCTTCTTCGTTGAAATCACATGGTTTAAATTATAACTAGTCTTCATGTTTGAAAGAATGAGAAAATATCAAATATGGCTTCCACACAGTGTTGCCAGATGAAATCTCAAAATATTCATGTATGCTTACGCCAAAAGTTCACAAAAAGTTCATGTCCCTAAGTTTTAGGGTCGGAACTTGTCGGAATTTATCGGAGATCGTCTGAAAAGCTCGGAACTTATCAACATGTCCAAAAATCCTCCACAGACTAGGTTTGAATGCGAAATAAATTACTGAAAGAATTCTTTTTTAAAATTGTATCTAAAAAACAGGAGTGTCATTAGACTATATTTTCATGTGAGCAAATCCATTATCATCACTACTATTGCTTTCCGACCAATCCGACATTTTGATTTTTTAAAACACAGTGAACAGCACAAAAAGGCGGGAAATTTAATTTAACATAAATTATACGAATTGTGTTCTGCACATCTATTATGGCACCTATTGTCCCTTGCAGCCACTGCAAGTCTGCAAGACAAATTTCTAAACATATTACGAGTTTTTTGTTGAATCATTGAACATTTTCATCTTGAAAAAATGAAAATATCAAAGTTCATGGAATTGTTCATGATATTTTAAAAAGTTCACAAAAAGTTCACAAATTTTCAATGTTCAAAAAAAGTTCATGTAGAGGGTAAAAAGTTCACAAATCTGTGAACTTTGTTCACGATCTGGCAACACTGCTTCCACATGCGATGACGCTTCCCGGTAAGCCTTGCGCGCGGAGTACTGCCACTGATCTTTATAAGTGACTGTACAAATGTTGAAAAATAGTGTAAAAACTCTACAGTAGAATAAATAAAATTACATCTATTATAAATCAGTAATTTATACGTACTTATTTTAAGAATTAATATAAATTCTTATCCAAACAATATTATTATTTAACAATTAGAATAAGAGCTCATGCAGTGATAGTTGATGAGGGCGAAGCCTGGATCAACTACCAACGCAAAAAAATTAAGAGAGAGTAATCTAATTGTTTTAGTAGAATCTGAGATAAATAATTAATTTTTAAACGTTTTTCTAAAAAAACAATTACAAGTTTTCTTTAAATGGAAAAAATAAACCAAAAAAATCATTGTTTTGCTACTCGCTATCTATCGAGCAATAGATACCAAGTAGAGTAGCCAATTAAATTACAACATTTGCATTAGTATGCTAGTATGATTCTACTAAAAAGCAAATAGTAGACATCATAAAAGACAAATGAATATTATGGTCCGCTGACTACAGATCCAATCATTCAATATACGTTTATGTATGTGCATCATATGACTTGTATAACTATGGATATAATCATATCCTTACGTGTTTATCACATTTGAACAACATGTTAATCACATGTGGTCAAATATGAGTAACATCTGGGGACATGTCAACCACATGAGAAACACATGTGGCTTTGAATAAACAACATAAATCTACATGCGAAACACATGTGGTTTAAAATAAACATCCGAAATCTACATGTGAATCACATGTGACCACATATTAATTGCATGTGGTCACATGTGAACCACATGTGAAACAGACGTGGTTTAAAACAAAAAAATAAATCTACATGTGTATTACATGTGACTTACATGTGGTCACATGTGGATCACATGTGGATCACATGTAACCACATGAGAAACACATGTGAACCACATGTGATTTCCATGTGTTTTTTTCATAAGGGGCTTTCTTTGTAATATATTCCGGATTAGTTTTCCATTTAAGATCACAATCTAACCTTATTCCCAGTAACGTATATGATTTCGTTCGAGAAACATTATGACCACCAACAAAAGTGGGGGGGGGGGGGTATTGGGGTTACATTTTTCCTAAAGTCAATAATTATCTCCATACACTTTTTATAGTTTAGTTCCATTCCTTCGTCCTTGCAAACTGTACCACCTTGTTTACGTTCATTTTGGTATTACCGATTGGGATGCCACGTAAATGGTCACTGACATCGATTACTTCCGATAATGTTGTGTCATCCATAAACATCGCTACGTTCTGGTCTTCTACGGTATTACATATTTGATCTTGGTTATTGGGCATAATAGACATTGGTAATTGGTTTATTTTTATTATAAACGCAATAGGGCCCAAACGTACTCCCTTGTGGAACGCCTCCCTTGATTCGTTTACAATCAGACTGTTCTCCCTGGCAAGACTTTAATTGTGATCTGTTTAAAGATATGATGCAAACCAACCAACCACAGCGAGACGAAATCCGTTTTGCATGAGATTTTCTAGCAGCATATTATGCTTGATCAAGTCAAATGCCTTTCGAAAATCAAGAAACGTAATAGGAACAATTTTTTGGGGGCTTTCCATTTTCATATGCCATTTATGTAACAAATAAATCAATGCATGTATTGTAGATGCTCTAGGCAGACCGCTAAATTGACTGCTACTGATTTTATCATAAACATCCTCGTAAATAGAATCATTGACGTATGATTCTTGAACCTTTGATAATGTACTCGTTAATGAAATAGGTCTTAAAAGGTCTACCCTAGAGCAGGGTTTACTTTTAGGAATCCCACGCACCCTCAAAATTTTCCAAATATCTGGGAATACTCTGCAAGCAAAATGATTCGTTAAAGATGTAACATAACGGCTCAGCAAAGTATTTTGCGAAAGTTTTTATTATCTTTACATTCGGGTCGAACGGACTGCTTGCTTTATTCGGGTTAAGTTTACTCAACTTATTTGCTACACTATCTGCGGTGATGTACGGTAGTTGTTCTTCCATTCCAATATTAAACCAGCTATCATGCACTTCCGAATAATTACTAGTAAGACTAGTAAAATATTCGTTCATCAGATTAGCTGTGTCTTTTGAATTTAGTGGGTCGGGGTATCTGACTGTGGGCTATTTAGAATAAATTCCTGTTTACTCTGTTCAGTAATGTTTTTTATATTTTCCGCCACTACTTTGAATTGGAACAACGAGCAGGTTGGATTTTTTTACTGTAATATTTCTGTATTCTTTCCAAACTTTATTGGAGATAATTTTATTACGAAGTGATCTGTCTTCTTCCATTCTCTCACGTTGGTACATTTTATTTCTGTTAGATATCATTTGTTTAATCCTCCCGGTCGTAAAGAGTTTATCATCTTTATGGACCTTAACAATTTTTGCTGGAAAACAGTTATCAATCATCGCATTAGTAATCGATAAAAAGGCGTTCACTTTGGTGTTAATACACGAGTTCTCGTAAACGGCTGAACACGTCTCTAAACCGATACAGTCTTCAAACAAGCGCAACCTCGTTTATTTAATGGGTCTCACTATAATTTTTTTTATCTTGTTTTTACCTTGAACATGTTCTTTCGATTTCCATATAATAGCGCTGTGGTCTGAACAGCCAATCGGTGCAAGAGGTACTGGTGTTTCATAAAACGAATGTGCATTGGTCAGGATTAAATCTAGAATTGCGTTTCCTCTGGTTGGTGTTCTGATTACTTGTTTTAACTTACAATGCTTTTTAAGGACTCTTTCCTGAAATCCATTACATAAGGCATTAAAACCCCCAGTAATAATGATTGATGTATTTGAACTCTCGCTAATAAAAGAATCATAACAATAACAACAATATTCGTAAAAACTTTCAACTGCTTCGGTATTCATCGACGATGGCAAGTATACACACGCAAGTGCAAGTTTTCAAATTTTTCGTGAGAGACATAGTTGTAAAAATCTGGACGAACTTTAAAAGGAAGTGATTCTCTTATATACACTACGGCCACGCCTCCTCCTCTTCGAGTTGGTCTATCTTTCTTAACCATGGTAGAATCAGGAATATGTAAGGCCTCATCGGGAATAACATCCGTAAGCCAAAAATAGAAAAGAGACCTTGGACAAGTAAATTTAGCAATTTGATTTTTGAGCGTTTTAGGTGCTTATTTGATTCGTTTTTTTATTCCAACCCAGTTTTTATCAATTTATTGAATTATTGGGAAGGCTAGGAAGATATAAGAACGTTCTGAAGCTAAAAAAATATAGAAGTGCAACTTTTGCGTAACCTTATACATTCGAACGGCCTCGGATTCCCACGGAAATGTCCAATAATCCCTGCTAACCCGAATATTGAGGTGAATGAATTATTTTTCAAAATAAATTGCGTGTTTCAAGCAACAGTTTTAACAATATTTCGTTTTAAGGCACTCGACTAGATTTTGAAGTATTTTAATTTTTGTGATATTGTTGTGTTCATCTTCATCTCCATAAATCACTCTGTATTAAAGTGAAGAGAAAGGGAAACATATTTGCATAATTTCAATACTATTCATATTTTCTGAATCAATAGACTCCAGTATTTCAAGTGATATGCTTTAACGAACAGGATTGGCAAAAAAATGTCATTTCTATTGGATTATTCAGAGGTACCTATTGGGTCTAATACAAACTATTGGCGACAGTGGTACGTGCCGTTTTCGTTATCAACCCGAATTTTTACATAAAAAATACTTTGATTAGCGCAGTAAGAAAGCTTTGAAGACTGATTTAAACATGCTTTCGTTTTGAGGCACTCGACTAGATTTTTTAAAATCTTGAGTTGAATATTTAGCTTTTTCCAATTTTCCGCAAAATCACGATTTTTGCACTAGCTAAGTATTTTCAAGGATTTAAACCATAAATAAACTTTCTAAAGATGTTTCTGAGTAGAAAAAGACATGAGAAATAAATCTGAAACCCACCGTGTGTTTAGTCTTTTAATTTTGTCTGTCCAAAGGATGAAAAATGCTTGCATCTTAAAAAAAATTATGTTTCGTCCGTATTGCGCAATAACCCGCAATTTGAACTTCGCGCGCCAAAGTCGTTATTATAACCCCCAATATAGGTGAATACATTCCGGTAGTAATTTCATTTTGTTATATATTACTGAACATTGGGTTGTATATTACTGAATATATTATTGAACGAGTTAAATTTCACTCAGTTGGAGATAATTCTCTAACACTAATTATTATATAATATGTCATCACTTAAACGCGTTTCCCGTTTTAGCCGTGGCAAAAACATCTTCAGTCCTAATTGCTATTAAGGGGATGCGGTTCGACATGATTAGGTTTTGTTGAGAACGAAGCAAACATATTAATTGTCATTTTAATATAGGAGGTGAAATTGTATGAATCATTATGATCTGAATGTGCGTCGTAATATGTAAGAATTTATGACATTATGATTTAAATGTGCGTTGTGTGCCTTTATGACATTATGATTTAAATGTGCGTTGTGTGCATGGTATGTAGGTTTTCTTGAGAACGGAGCAAACATGTTGTTATTGTAATATAGGAGTAAAATTGCATTAATCATGATGATGTAAATGTGCGTGGTAATATGTGAGAAACATATGAGGCAGGGGTTCGTATCATAATAACAAGTGATACTTTCAAAAGTATTGTTATTGGTATTAAATTAAGTATTCAGTCTGACTTCGTATCATTGTATCATCGTATCACTGAAAAATATATCTTACCATGATGACAATTAATACTTTCAAAAGTATTATGCATGATATTACATCACATAATTTTTCTGACTTCGTATCATCATATCATCGTATCACCGAAAAATATATCTCACCCAGGCCTATTGAATGACACATATTAGTGTTTATTACGTAGCTATTTTCACTTCGTATCTTCGTATCATGATAACAATATATACTTTCAAAACTGGACGGGAATTCTATAATCTAGCCATTATTACTCAGTGGAGGACAAGGTGATCATATCTTTAAATATGATATTAGGTGGTCTAGTTCCCTGATGAATTTAAAACCCGACTTATATTGATTAATATGCCCGCATTCATAACCTTTTATAGTTTGTTTATGGTCTATGGAGTAATAAAGTCCCCATGATGCTAAGACAGTATCGATAAAAAGGATGTCTAATAATATACGGTGATAATTTTTGTCTTTTAAGAACATATTGATATATGAAGAGCAACCTGTATTTATATACAGTTTATGATGCGGGATCAAGATCCTATATTGATCACGAGACATTTGAAGACTATTATACAGACCCAATATAGATAGTTTTACTGTCAAATTTATATCCCATACAAAGTGCTCCGTAAAAACATTAAAAGATTCAAAATTGACAACTTTGTTTCAGTGATTTTATCAGGTCTCTTTTATCCGCCGCGCAGGAGCTGTGTCGAATATGAAACAGAATGAGCGGTAACATTCCACATTTTCCTAATTGCCTTAATGTCTTTATATACAGGGTGAGTAAAAAAAACTGATCGATGCTCTTTCAAATTCAAATTAGCTGCGAATTTCATTACGGTGTGTTCCCATGGGTATACAGAGAACAGATCGTGATTTAGTACACAGTACGTAAACCAATTCACGGCCTGACTTTCCCTTGTTTCGATTAGGCTCGTTCCCGTGTTTTGATATTTCCTCACGTTGTCCACGATTGTGTTTCATAAAGGAGGATTCCGGTCGGGGAATCTTAATCTGAAAGCATCTTTCAATTCTCGTACATTTTGCATTCAAATAAAATTAGTCTCCAGAAAGACTCTTTGTTGCGTTGTCAATCGCACCATGTTGTCTTGTTTCTGACTTTGTCTTGTTTCTGACAATTCTTGCACGGCTAAAATTATGCATTTTAACTTCCACTGGGAATTAGATGTTGTTTTAGATCAACGTCTGTCAAATTGCAAGAATGCAATGCTGCTAGACGTTTGAATTTCAATAGTATCAGTTTTTTTACTCATCCTGTACTGTGTACTTAGTCACGATCTGTTCTCTGTATACCTGTGGGAATACTTAAAGCTCCGTAATGAAATTCGCGGCTGATTTTAATTTGAAAGGGCATCAGTTTTTTTTTACTCACCCTGTATATACGTCGCATTTCAGTCGAATTGAATGCAATTCCAGCATAGTTAATAGAGTGGATGGTTTGGAAACTCATTAGAATAACAATATAACTCATTATCGGTGTTGGTCAACATTTATTCAAAAATATGGTTCTTTATCGTCACGTGTGTACTGTGTTTTCGCCAAATCCACCAATCGGAATTCTCAATTGCTCTATTGTTCAAGTCACGGGTGGCTAAATTTCCTAAAACGTTGCTATTGGTTAGTTATGTGAAAATACAATACGCGCGTGACGACGAAAGACCTCATTCCTGCATAAACCAGAACAAAAACATAGATAATGACTTATATTGTAGTTCTATCGTGTTTCCAAACCATCTAGCTCTATTAACTATGATTCCAGCAACATATGACTATGAGAACAGTGATCTCATTATCTGTTGTTACATTCGACGCGTCAGCTGAACGTTGTAATTATACGTCGTACTTTGAACGTTCGTCTAAGGTTGTGTGAACGCCGGCTGAACGTTGTCTCAACGTTGTTATTACGTCGTATCTTGAACGTTGGTCTAAGGTTGTGTGAACGTCGGCTGAAAGTTGTCTGAACGTTGTAATTACGTCGTACTCTGACGTACATATTTTGAAAGTTGGTTTAAGGTTGTGTGAACGTCGGCTAAACGTTGCCTGAACGTCGTAATAACGTCGTAATCTAACGTTACCCCCCAACGTTGTCACAACGTTCCTACGAGTTCACAAAAAACGTTGACACAACGTTGATCATGACGTTATATAAACGTTCGGCAAACGTTGATACAACGTTGCCTCAACGTGAATGTGCTAGCTGGGTATAGGTTATATATTTACCTTGAATAAATGATTAGATCAAAGTTGTGGAAAATTAATCTCGACGAATTTTGACTTAAATCGTTTAAAGACTCTGTTAGGACACCTCTTCAAAAATAAATTAAGTTAGTTAAATAGCTCAAAAGCCCTCCTTTAAAAGCGAAATATGCAGCAGTCAAAACGATAAAAATTACAGCAACATGCGAATGATCGGATCAACAAATGTCATATTACTTAAATATAGCCAAATTGTTTTAAATGTGGAACTTTCTATACTCAAATTTGTGCTCCAGCTGTTAGAATTGGCTCCGAGTTCGCGTTTAACAATTGAAATAGAAACACGTTGACACGTCGACACGTTAATTGACTAGTAGTTATTTTAAGATCAGAGCATCAAATTAGGAGTAAAAACGTATTAATGCTGTAAAGCGCATAGTCACAAAATATAACTTACATTGCATGTTATGCTGCCATCTGTCTTGAAACGGGGACTATCTCATTCATGATCTTATGCTCAAGCGACTTTATGCGCTAAATCCACTTAAAAATAATATCGATGGAACGGTCCACGTAACAATGAAACGCGGACACATACTGTGAACACATACATCAGACACATACTGCGAACACATACATCACATGTTCTTGTAAACGGTATGGTAAAAAAGACGGGTACCGGATAGACAGATACCGGATAGATGGATATCGGATAGACGAATACCGGATGGAGTGATACCGGATAGACAGATACCGAATAAACGGATACCGGATAAACGGATAGCGGATAGACGGATACCATTATACTAGAAACTTAGAATTGATTCGTAAAACAGCTCTATTTTAAACTTGTTTAGGTGCATGACAATAAAATCATGTTTCAATTTATGATAGACGTTTAGAAACACTGTCTCAAACGGGTTTTGCAACAGGTTTTAGTAACTCGATTTATTTAAGGCATGAATTTTTTCTCATTTCTCACATCAAAAGATACATAATATACAATGTTGGATGTTTCCAACATAAACGTTGATAAAACAGCTTGAACAAAACAATAGGTTCAAACAAAGTGTTCAATAGATAGCTAAATCAGAGAAAAATTCACTTTTTCTTGTAATGTCTATCTACATGCTTTCACATGTGACAATCACAACCCCCACCCGAACCAGTCCTCGGCCTGCTCTCTCCTCAGCGCCGGCCGCCCAAGAATTGGACCCCCTGATTACGAATATGCTATTATCTTTCACCCAAATTGTTTCGTTCTCGAGATATCTCACCCTAAATATTTAGTTCGTCCGCCATCTTGGATCGATTTTTAAAAAAATTATCTTTTGGGTCACATGACCCGTGTGACGTCAAGTGCAGGGAAGAGCAAATTAAACAAATATACTCTATTAGGCGCATTTCGGGATTTCGTACTTCTAGTGAAGAATTTTGTGCTTTTCGATTATTCGAATGGAAAATACCACAGGAATCAAGTAGTTCAGGTATTACCCTATCAATTTGAACCTGAACCGGGCTTACAAACAAGCAATAGCGGTGACGAGAGCGACTCGGAAAAAGAGAGTGCCGCATCGTCTGACGAGGAAATCGAATATGTGTTTGAGGCAAAAAATGCTTGGCGCCTTGAAAGCCTGAGCTGGTGTAAATGTGAGCATTGCACATTGAAACCAAAGGCTATAGAATCGTTTTGTTGCTACGAGAAAGCGTTAGAATATGATGAGTACGACGCATTGTTGAAGGAAGCCGAAGCACAAGGGGGCAAGTGTTGACAACACAATGAGCACATGCAGATTTTGAGCCGAACATGCTGTCAGAAACAGACGTTTGTCGCTATCTTGAGGATAACTGGCCCTTGGATGACGAAGATTTGGACAAAATGCACAAACTTTATAGACTGTTCGCTTTGGGTATTTCAGATTTTGGGTAAAAGGAACCGAAGGCCACTTCCTGCATGTGTTTACACAAGAATCAGAGCACAATTCGCGTCGCATGACGGCCTTTATACTCATTTTAAATATGCCAAAAAATGGAAACGGTAAGCTTTTTTTTGTATTTTTACTGTATAAGACAGTTGAGTGTAGGCTTTCCAAATTTTTGAAATTTGGCCAACTTTGTGCTAACATGTGAAGCATTTCAACTATGAGATATTAACTCGTTTGCTGAACGTTGAAATGTTTTCATGTCGAAGATGTTCCATGTACTAAATCAGCTTTAATGTGCATACAATCCCCAAATTAATTTCTAAAATGTTTGTTTATAAGTTGTTCATCATATAAATCGGCCTCACTCACGATTTTTACACTTCTAAACTTTACAATTATAATTGCATTTTGTGTCGCACATTAAATCTTCACCGCTACAACTGCACTTTTGGTGGCACATTTTCCTTGACAAGCACACGGTTTCTTAGCTGATTGTCTCTCTGTAATTGCAGATAAAGCTGGCTTGCTGCAACAAGATTTTCGACTGGCCACCACTTGCTCCTTTGATGGACGTTTCTTCCCTTCTAAATACTGCTCAACAAGTGATTTTGGTTCAACAGGTAGCACTTCATTGGCATAGACTTTAGCTTTCCCCAGTGTTGTACCTACTCCTAAGGTGAACAGCTTCTTGTATCAGATTGTGTTTGTAATGCTATATTGAATTGGTTGTAAATGTTGTGTTGAATAAACGAAAATAAGAAAAAACGAAATACAGTCCCCATTGTTGTTGTTGAACCAGCGAACGGGAGATTCTGACAGTTTAACCGAACTAGTGCGAAGGATTTCCAACAAAAACCTAGGAGGTCCGTAGAACTGACGCTACTCTATGTGTGACCTGTAACGATTATGTTAATAGCAACTAAAACGAATTCGCATTGCCATTATTTGCGCGTGGTCATATGTAAATCATGCAAAGTCATAGTAAACGCTCTAGACGGCCAGAGTACAAATGTAGAGAAGTCATCATAAATAAAACAGATTCTAACTGGAAGTATTAGTGTGTTATTTGAGAGTCTCGTACGCTACACACCTACTAAATGACCTCCAAGTAAGCAATAATGAAGGTGTTTATATAACGCGAATGCAAAGAATTAAAACATATTGTACTCAGTCGTTACTATATAGCTAGTAGCTATTACTGTATTAGACAATAGTGTTCAATGAGCTACATCCTCAGAGCTATATATAATGAATAAACATAAGTTGTATCTGTATATATTACAAACGGTAAAAATTGAACTTGACCTGATATTTTGAGCTACATCCTGTTGATGCCCGCAATTAACATTGTAAAAACGCCCAAATTATAACGTTACATCAACAGAACAGATAAACATTTAGTGTCTGGTAATTAGTCATAGCACATCACAGCCGTCACAGAGTAGCCCTGACCGCCGATAACGGTATGATAAAAGTCAACAAAGAACGCGAGCATATCAATTAATTGGCATACTACCGGTGATGAAAGTGCTTTCACCGTCGAAATCAACGCATTTATTTTAGAAACACAAATGAAACACATAGTACAGTAGTGGCACTAAATATTTACGCAGTTATACAAAAAAAATTGGGGTTCATCTGTATTTTTTGGATCAAAATCGTCTTAGAATGTATTTGTTCTAATACTATCGCATATTGATATTATTTCGTTCCCCTACACCTGACGTCACAAATTTATTTCCGCATAAATTAGCATACCCGTTTTTTTTTCAAGATGGCCGACGAAGGTAGAAAGTTTTACGATATTTCTAAGCAACTAAACGCGATGGCCAAGTGAAAATACGTAATTAAGTATTCCGTACGTATGTGTAATAGATATAAAGAATAAAAAAATCTATTGCCAATGTCCTTTAACAATCATAATGGTAATAGATTAATGTCATGTCTGCTAAACACAAAGCAGTAACACCTTGGTCAGCCGATTCGCCGTTGAGTTTTTTCGTAACAATAATTTCTTTGTTGTATTTCCCCCTCTACACTGCTCCATATGCTCCATTTCCAATATGTACCTATAGCTCTATTTCTTGACATTCGAAAGAAGGCAAATCATGCACGACGTTTCGCTTTCACTGTATAGCTTTTTTCAAGCTAGGCATATCTTAAAAGACATCTTGTTTTTTCAGCATATGAATTCTACAATGTTATCCGCTTGAGTTGAGTATGTCACAGCGAATAGCAATTTTACAGCGCAGGGAAAAGTTGTTATATTATGGTATTTTACTTCACTTAATTATCACGTGGAAATGCATGCGGCATGCAATATATCACATTTCAAGAAAAACACAATTTAATACAGCATTAAGCTTTATCGTAACTAAAATGTAACTTGTTGAGTTCGAATACTAGTTTATGCTGAATATATCTGCACGGAAAAATCTTTGCAATCTCTATATTTGCACGTCCAATATTCCTAAAAAATACTACAGAATGAATCGCTATCGTTTTCTCAACGTATCTACCGCTTCAAAAGACTTTAAATACAAGAAATTTTGATCATGATACCCTCAACGAAGATAGTAGAGTAATTAAAGTATGCAGTATGTATAAGTTTCTTTTACTTTTATAACGATCCGTTCAATGATAAATATATAGAAACGTAAGAGATATATAGAAATTGAATATATGCATTCAATACTTTGTTGACAGCGAAGGCCTGTTTCGCTACAAAGCGCCAATATGCCATAACCAGAACTGTAGACATTTAATTAGCCTAAATTTGATCGCAAGTTATATCAAAAAGCAAAGCATGTTGGTGATATGAGTACAACATCGCACTATAAGTAGCCTGGTAACAGATACATGATTAGGTTAAGAGGCATTTTCGTAAATACATTATGTACATGAATGTCCACAAGACAGGTTTTTTGGCTGTATTTCACATATCAGTCATGATCTTCAAATTGGTCCATTTAATACATTTAGACCTAGATCACCAAAACGTCTTTCGACAATTTCATATACTTTTTTATCAAAACCACATTAATTCAACTATCCGTTTATCCGGTGCCCGTCTATCCGGTATCCGTTTATCTGGTATCCGTTTATCCGGTATCCGTTTATCCGGTATCCGTCTATCTGGTATCCGTCTATCTGGTATCCGGTATCCATCTATCCGGCATCCGTCTATCCGGTATCCGGTATCCGGTACCCATCTTTTCTACCATGCCCTTGTAAACTGTCAAACTGTCAACCTCAATCCCAGGGCCTACTCAAAAGTGGAGAGAGGGAAAAGGCCCTGGTACCGGCTGCTAACTTCTGCAATTTCATTGGTCTATAACCTCACTCAGTTAATTTATCTAAAACCGTATAATTGTATATGTGCGTGGAGAAAAAATTACGCGTAAAAATTACCGCCTTACTAAGGCATTGCATATACATGGTGTCCCAAAAAACCCCAAAAACTGTTGAAATCACCTATTGTTAACATTTGAATGCCCTAGCACTTGTTAAAAATTAAAATATCTTTGTAAAGTACGTTTGTTTTGCTCATGGGAATGTTGATACAAACCAAATTGAATAGGCTAAAACAACCCATGTATAAATTTTGATTGCATTTTTAATATGCACTCGTAGGTATAGTTTTTTTGTCTGGCATAGAAATGGTTAACACTGAGTATTACTATTAATTATGGCGGTTATGTCAATAGTTTATCCACTCGTGGGTTCAATTTATATAGTGCTAGGCATTGAAATTCTAACAATAGATCATTTTCAATAGTTTTTGGGGGTTTTTTTTGGGACACCCTGTACAGTCATCGCGTTAATTTATTCAAAAACCACGATTCTTGGTTTTGAAAGCCAGCCGGTGCCAGGGCTTTTTTCCTCACTCTAAAAGGCCCTGGGAACGAGGTTTTCAAACTGTGTATGTCAGGCTGCATTTCCCCAAAAGGCAAAACTTTATTTGTGCCAATTTCTAACCGCGAGTAATATCAGGAACTTATTTTTTTAACACATGAACGGGAATTAGAGTTTCTTATATATTACTATTGTATGTGATGAAGTTAGCCAATGTTCATGTATTTTGAGGCGAATGCATGCCCAGTTGTCACAGTGCTATCGAATACTGCCACCGGTGTCAAATAACATTCATTGCGTCATTAATACAAAAACTATAAATGAATGCTGTGTTTTCCCATGAGACAGTACTGTAAATGCTGTAGCACTACTTCACAATTATTACAATACGAGCTTGAGATTTCTATGAGGTGATAGTTGATGAGGGCGAAGCCCGAATCAACTATCATCTTATAGAAATTGAGAGCGAGTAATCTGATTGTTTCAGTAGAATCAAAGATTAAACATCAAATATTTAACAAAAAAACTAATTTTTTAAGAATTCTTGAGAAGGAAATCTCTAAAAAGATAATTGTTTCGCTACTCGCTATCTAATGATGAATAGATAGCGAGTAGAGTAGCCAATCAAATTACAGCATTTGCAATAGTATGCTAGTATGATTCTAACAAAAACAATCAGAAATGCTTCGATTAGCTGTCGAGCTAAAACTTAAAGTCATTGGTCTGCACCGCGAAGGATATCGGGTACCGGAGGTGTGTCTTTTTAACACAACACTAAACTCTGATAGCATTGCTATTCACAGATAGAACACAAACAAAGCACGCTACGCCTCAGCAAAATTAATATTTAATGGCCTCGTGTTTTTAATGATCATGAGACCAATACTGGAGTTTACTTGTATCAGCATGGACATTATATGTGGACTACACGAGACTATCGGAATCGAACGTGTTTGCGATTTATAACGACAGTATGTGTCCGTGTTTCGCTGTTACGTGGCCATGGGCCACTCCATCGATATTATTCCCAATTGGGTTTACTGCATCAAGTCGCTTGAGTATATGACTGAGATAGTTCCCGTTTCAAGACAAATGCCAGCAGAACATGCAATGTACGCTATATTTTGTGACTTTGCAATCGTTTATAAACACGCTATAATATCCATAATTTTACTACGTTCCATGACTATTCCGTTTCATATAACTTCGCGTATAACTTCGATATGTACAAGTCATCTGAGCCTTTTGACTCTCAAGCACTCGAAAGTTTCGAGTCGCTTGGTGCTTGAGAATAAGACGAAATTCGAGTACTCGCGAGTAGCGAGTCGGAACGCGTACTCGCTTTGATTCACGAGTACTCGCTAACAAAAGTTGGCTAAAAAATAGTGGTCAACTTATTTCAGGTGCCTCGTATGCTCATGAGATAGATTTAAGCAATAGTATCGTAGCGAAACGTATCGTAGTAATAGTATCGTAGCGAAACGTTTCATTGTTTTGTGAACAGTCAAGCAGAACAAGTGATATGAACACAATGAAATACGCTACGTTTCGCTACGGTACGATTGAAGTGGAAACCGGCCTTTAAGCAACTTCTGTGAAATTAAAGTCGCTATTTGGCACACTTGAATATGAAACGCTCACTATACCATTACATTTATAACAATTTGAATTCAGAATTTGTGTTGGGGATTGCCTCCCGTTTTGTTCGCCCAACAAATCACTAAATCACTCGCAATAAGTTTTAAAATTGTATTAAAATAAAAGTTCACAAATCACGTCACCGTTCACTCGCTTATGAATAATGTATAAGAGTGCACCAGCTTTTATACTAACCGTTGCACCAATTTATGACCTATGAATTAATGCTGATGCAATACTGTCTGACCAAGCAAATTCCATTAAGAACCAATCGCTAGCTACAGCGTGTTGGATTACATCATCGCGTAGGCGCAAGGTATTTGCATTCTCATGCAAGTCTCAAGTGGTATGGTTTCTGGTTACATGCAAACATAATAATAATATTAAGAAAATTGTTTCTTCGTAAAGGATGAGTTAATTTTATAGCATATATATATTGTTTATCATGCTTACAGCGGCATTTCGTTGTCCCTATAATGAACCTATAGGCCGTTTGCCGTGACCCGATATCGTTCACTTTCATTAAGCATGTCGTGGAACTGAGGAAACTTTACAGAACATAACTTTTTCAAACACGGGGAGTTCGAATCTGAAAAGTGGCCGCTCCTCCGACCCGCAGTTTTTTCACAAAATCCATTTTAATTCTACTCTTTCGACGCGCTTTAAATAATCTCCCGCCATTTTGAATTCTTTAATATTCCGTTTGCAATCGCTCAGAAGTGTGATTATTCCGTCTCAGATCCCTCAAGTCGCGGTAACTTGTCATTCTAACCGATGGAATTGCTAAAATCATTAATTTTGTAAACGCATGGCTCCTTACAAAGCTGCTAGTCATGTTTGTGTCAGGGTTGCCAGATCACTGCATTTTTGAGGCCAAATCTTCAACAATGCTCTTTGTTTTTCTTTGTACTTGGCTTTTGTTTTTTTTGTTTACTTGACTACACTAATGACGATTTGGCCTCAAAAATGCAGTGATCTGGCAACCCTGGTTTGTGTGTGTGAAGTCCATTTCCACGGCAAAGATGGAGAAATTAGAAGGGATATTAGCAAAAATTTTTGAGACATAATAAAGCAGTGCTTACATTCGTCTTTATCATAAACAGAACTCGCAGAAGTCTACAATTCAGACATGTTTACTATAATACAAGTAACCATTAATGAGAGAGCTAAAGGCATCCTTGCCAATGCTGGACAAAAAATGTTTGTCATAGGAAAGCAACGGACAAATTCATTGTATTTCCAGTTCTGAAAAAGGTAATGAATTAATTGTCCTTATCCATCTTCAATTGTTTTTCCCTAAATTTGCTCAATCTGTAAATGGCCTGGGGCTTTAGACATCACAGATATGACATTTCCATCTGGCTTTTTTCAGTCTGCGTTACCTTGAAATGAAGTTGTCACAATGCAACATAGTATCTCAGACAGTAACTATTAAAAGCGATTTCTGATTTCGGGGATAATGTAATGATAAAAGTATAACAATAGCATGCTTTTCATAGCCAGCACAGAACTGTAGAGCTGCTACTGTTTTTTTCTGAGGAAAAAAAACTCGATTATTTTGATAAACAGGAACAAGACGCCGGCTAGAGCTTTCATTTCGCCTGCCAAGAGTAGAAGAAAATGTGCACAAGGGACACCAATAATTCCCTTTTAAAATCAGTAGTTAGTAGGCTCAATTGTATATGTGATTCTAATGTAACACATAGGTTGGAAACATGTTGGAAACACCTCTCACTTCTAGATACCTTCCAGGAAAATTTAATTAGGCATTGGCTTGAGAGATACCCCTCTTGCAGCTTGTAACTGTGGGGTATTACCCCACCAGGCAGTGTTTATATATATTGAGCACCCTCTTCGTGAAATTAATGGTCACTTAATGAGCTATAAATTGTGTCTCTTTTATGGGAGGTTTGGATGAAAACCCCCTTCATTGAAGGTTGTTCTGTGGGTTTATTTTCAACTTAGGTTGATAAGTGTTTTAGTGCATGTTACTGTTGGTGTTTCAGACCTCATGTTGTGCACTGAAGTAACTGGACACATTGAAGACAATATATATTTTATTTGTAGTTCTAATAATATTATTGGAAAGTGCGGAATAAACCATTTAAAACAAAAGTCTTAAGCGTTAACGCTTAATGAATACATGAAAACAATTTTTGCAAAACTCTCCGATATTTAAAAATTGTCAACGAATTATTTATACTGGGATGTTATGTACAGTTAATGAATGCATGATGAAGGTGGACTATTATTGATTTTACCTATTTTGGTCAAAGGCAACACTTTTGAAGCTGGTATACCTGGTTGACCGATGCTTTCCTCTGACAAACGTTTCCGATCAGCATTGGCAAGGGTGGTTTTAGGTCTCTCAAGCTTACTTATATTACCTGAATCGTCGGCTTCTGTGAGTTTTTTATGTGATAAAAATAGGTTTAAGCACTGTTTTCTTATGTCTCAATAATGTTTGCTAATATATCCCTTTTGGTAGCTCTTTTATTTCTGCATTTGCCGTGGAAGTGGACCTCAGCTTTGTAAGAAGCCATGTGTTTACAAAGTGAATGATTTTAGCAATTACATCGGTTAGAATGATAATTTACCGCGAGTTGAGGGATCTGGGACAGAATAATCACCATTCTGAGCGATTGCAAACCGAATATTGAAGAATTCAAAATGGCGTGAGATTATTTGAAGCGTGTTGAAAGAGTGAGAATTAAAATGGATTTTATGAAAAAACTGCGGGTCAGAGGAGCGGCAACTTTTCAGATTCGAACTCCCCGTGTTTAAAAAAGTTATATTCTGCAAAGTTACCTCAATTCCACGACATGCTTAATGAAATTTGTTTTCTAGCCACATTTTCGAACTACGGCGAACGGCCTACTATAATATATAATAAGTAATATGATATATGATTAAGACAGTCTCCGACATTTGCCTTGTCACTCTGGTATACGGTGGGAGTAAGCAACTTAAATTCGAAGAAATATCTTTTGACAGTGCCCTGTACGTACCTCTAAAAATACATTATATCAACATTGTCGCTAAGTTGGTTTTATATTGACAAACAAACCAGTAAATATCGCGTCTTCTTGTTCAAGTGCTCACTTTAAAAAATCCGTTTACACTGTCTTTTTAAATGTTTATCAGTCGAGCTTCAAAAATATGGTTATGTATACATGACAATGTTATTTAAAATAAACTTCAACTTGATCTGAATATGAATATTAATGTCCAGCAAGTAATTCTAAATATATCTATAAATGTATTCTAAATATATCTATTCTCTTTGTCTTCCGTCCTACGTGCAGACTGTCTGACTTCCATTCAAGGACCGAATTCAATTTGCAATGAGACCGCACGCTGTGTATAAATATAGGTGTCCATGCTGTGGTGCTTTGTATGTTGGTCAAACACGCCGACATATACACACGCGAATCTCAGAACATGTGCTAAAACCTGGACTGGACTGTGGACTATGGACTATAGACTATGGACTATGGACTATGGACTGTGGACTGTGGACTGTTTCTTGGGTGAACCGGGGGATATAGATATCAATAGTTTCTGAACGATTTAGACAAACTTTAAATAAAAGGACATGATGTTGTTTATATAATGTTGTTTTTTAACACAGAACTAATGGCAACTTATCAGCCACGTTGCCATTACTAAATTACTTATATTAAAAACATTGTCCACAAAACAACTGAGCACGCGCAACTAAATTTATGCAAAAAAGATTGAATTTCGTTTCACAAGTCGCTTGCACCTAACACCTTTGTCAAAAGGACAAGTGCCGAACACCAACTTCTAGGTTTTGAAATAAATAACACTTTATTATCCATCTTTGGTTAAGAAAAGTACAATGGATATTCCAATTCAATAATATTAGAGTTGAAAAGAACGTTACATGTATTTACAACATAATAAGTAATATAGAATTATTAATAAATAGCTACTTAAGAAGGGAGATAGCTCTAGGGATAAAAGATTGTTGGTGTCTTTTAGTATACGATATAGTATGCGGTAGGTTTTTTCTTGTTCTTAGATTGTGTTCATGTATTGAAGGTTGAGGGATGAATTTATTGCAAGGGTTGGTAGGGTCATTTAAAATTCTTTGAAGTTCTTTGACAGTTAATTCTGCCCTTCTTTGCTTTAACGCTTTATAATTGTGATTTGACATTCCAAGAATTTTGATGCATCTATTTGAATACTCTCTATTTTATCTATGAGATACTGGGGAAGTCCACTCCATATCGGTGCAGCGTATTCTAGTATAGGCCTAATCTCAGATTCATAACACGTAATACCGACTTCGAGAGGTAATTTCACTCTACGACACTCTCTCAAGTTGTATACTCGTTTATTTACCTTCTTCACAATGCTCTCAACATGAAGGTTCTATTTTAAATTGTTTTGTTGCCAGACGCCTAGCAATTTGTGAGAGATCACTCTTTCCACAACATCACTGCCAATGACTAATGGTGCTGGTTCTCATATGCCTTTTGAGTTGGCTAATCACTGCAGCCGTCAGGCTTTATTATTTGGATTTGACTAATTTGGTTGACCCGTTGAAACGCTGATCATGGAAGTCCAGGTTACATACGCAGATGTGGTAAAAGGTAAAAAGCATTATATAATTTTCATATTGTATAACAGCATGAAGGAAAGCGCATGAAAGTGTGTTTTTTTAACGAGTTTAGTTCAGGCGATAGCTTGTTTTGCACCTCGTGCCACTCTTTCTTTCACATCAAACAAGTTTGATACGCGAGAAAAGGTTGCATAAGGAAATAGTTTTTCGGAGATAAGTACCCCCTATAATAGACCCTCTTGATTAAATGATCATTTAACGTTCACTACCAATCCAGGCTTTTGACACATACGACATGTCTCGTTGCTCGTATCAAGCGTTGATTACAAGCTGGCAATGCAATTATGGCAGAATAGCACAGCATTGCCGGCTGCGTTTAGCGCCCTTGATGTTATCCATCATAGCGCCCTTGAAGATGTGACCCTTTCTCTCACAACAAAAAAGTTTGAAAAGGTTCCATTTAATAATAAACGTAAACCCTTCTAAACTTCATTCTCGCTTTTCGTCAGAATAAGGACTTCTCGGCAAATAAACCAAACACGATATAACAATGATCATCAAACATATGATATTGAATATTAGCATAGAGATAATTCAAACAAGGTTGTCCTTTCCAAAAATCTAAGAATCTACATTACCAAATCCAAAATACGAAATAAAATACACTATGTGTTGACTTCAAGACTTTTTGTTAACGTTATATGGCTTACGAGGAACGAAGTTTTAAATAATAATATCGTCTTTACCATTCAGTCTGGTTTTATTTTAAAATGAGAGGACAAGTGTTGTACCTCATGTTCTGAACTTTGCAATTTAGATTTTAGAATGACAAATCTTTTTCGAATTAGCTGTATACAGGTATTTACAAAATATTTTGCTAAATCTTTTGAAGTCCTGTCATGACGTTTGATCAAATATCAGACCGAAAATTATTTTTGCTTTCCTTCATGCTGTTATACAATATTAAAATTATATCATGCTTTTTACACATCACTTCAACGGGCAACCAAATTAGTCAAATCCAAATAATAAAGCCTGACGTCTGCAGTGATCTGCCTGATGTGTGCAGCCAACTCGATAGGCATATGAAAACCTAGAAGTGGGTGTTCGGCACTTGTCCTTTCGACAAAGGTGTTAGGTGCAAGCGACTTATGAAACGAAATTCGATATTTTCCGCATAAATGTAGCTGTGCGAGCTGTTTTGTGGACAATGTTTTAATATAAGTGATTTAGGAATGGCGATGCGGCTGATAAGTTTCCATTAGTTCTTTGTTAAAAAACAACATCATTTACAATATCAACTATTAATATCTATATCCCCCCCCGGTTCACCCAAGAAGTGAATAGTCCACAGTCCATAGTCAACTCCAGGTTTTAGAACATGCCTTGTATCAATTTATCTAATTTTCAGCATTGTGGAATGTGGAACATGGAATTATTACCATCTGGAGAGGTGAGGCCATTTTTTACAAAGTTGATATGATGAGATCAAGTTCTCGAGAACTTCTCCTAAAAGAGAAATTTTTCAAAATGTTGCTGCAAATCTTCATCAATGTTATAACTGAATTGGTACAACAACTTTACATGAAATGAGGCTGCCTTGCCTTGTTATGCTTTGACAGCGACATCCTAGTAAGGACAAATCCCAAACTTCCGTCTACTTGTCAGTAAAATAATATTTGTGTTGGGCAAGATTAAGGGTTTCATACTTATCCCAGTGCCCGGAAAGAGTAGGTCGCTGGAAAGACTTAGCTGGGTTTTTCCTAAATATTTTGGAAGATGTTTACAGAACGCAAGAGTTGCTTTCACGTCAAATTCAATCCAACGTTTGGTTAATTTTTTTCTATTGATTCAGAAAGCGCACGGTTAACAGCTCTTCGAAAGTCGATACAGGACGATATCGAATATTATCGATATTAATTTTGTAATATGAAACACAATATATGACTTAAATGATATGACTCCAGTATAAAACAGGGTAAATAACATGCGAAGATCCACCTTTTGTTGTTTCCTATCAATATATATTTCACAACATGTATAAAGGCTATAAACACACAAAAATACAGAATATCTTTTCCATTCCTTGTAAAAATAAGCTGACTGAGCATTTCTAGTATACTGCCGTTGCACGTTTACTTCCGGCAAACAGCACAATTTGTGCTCATGGCAACCACTGATCTCATGATAGACTGGATATAGCTTCTGTGGATATCAAAAGTGAAGCCTAATTATACAATACGAAATTCACTTCCGGGGACCACTTGTGATGTAAACTTGTCACAAACAACTTTGTTTACTGCAACAATGTTGATAAATAATTGCAGAGTGCTTAAAATATTACAAAATTGTACGTTCTTGCTCTTTTCCCACTGAGTATTCCTTTACAAATTTGTATCACACGGGCTCTGTGGTCCCCGGAAGTGAAATTTGCATGTAAAATTAAGCTTCACTTTTGATATCCATAGAAGCTATATCCAGTCTACTATGAGATCTCACCACAGTACTTCATATGGGGCTTCGGTGGTGTAGTGGTCAGACCACTCGCCTTTCACCTCTAAGATTCCGAGTTCGATCCCCAGTAAGGTGGACTCGAACCCAGTCCTCATGTGAAAAGAGTAAAGTCAACACTCTGCCGAAAGTCGTGGGTTTTCTCCGGGTACTCCGGTTTCCTCCCACAGGAAAGTTGACAGGGTGGGATAGGTACTACGGGCCCACAGTAATTGCCTCACGCTGTTGTGGTGACCCTGCCCTTGTGGCAAAGCTAAATAAATAAATAAATAAGATCAGTGATGGCAACACAGGCAGCATAATTATTTGCAATCTATTACACAGAAATAAATGCACTTAATAAAATTGAATAGTGTATTCAAAGTTGCTAGTAGCCAAAAAGTTAATGTAATGTCAATAAATTTGTATAACCTGCAGTTGGCAGGTAGTCTATATTTTCCAGTAAGACTGGCTCAACATTCCAGCAAGGCTGGTTCAACTTTTACAGTATCTTATTGAAGACTGGTTCAATACTTCAGCAAAGCTGGCTCAACTTTTCCAGTAAGACTGGCTCAATACTCCAGCAAGGCTGGCTCAACATTTCCAGTATAGGGTGCACGAAGAACCACGCCGTGGAACCACGCACACGTGCCTGACAAATCCGTCAGTGCGAGTAAATTTGCTCCAAGATATGTGCGCAAAATAATAAAAGCACAAAATGAGAAGAAAATAATGCAAAATTTTGCTTACCTTTACGATTTAGACTTTGCGTCCACAAAATATCGAATAACAATGGTCGAACATAAGTGAGATAAGTCACATGACACGAACTATGTTGAAATATCTTACATTAAGTAATCTGAATGGTTACATTACCGCGCAGTACAAATTACGTCATAAGAGCGGCTCGTTTTTCACCTGGCACCTGCCACCTGCCATCGTCCGACACGGTAGCATAGCGGTTAGCCGCTGACCGCGCGAGCGCGGGCGGCTACCTACAAAAACTGTTGCTGACAACGACAACCCAGAACAGTTCTTGTCAACTCACCTTCGCAAAACATTCGTTATAGGGTTTGTTGCAACCATCAAGTCAACTATCGTGATGGCAAATAATATGTTCAAAATGGAGGAGTGTCCTTTCAAGTATTTTCTCACATACAAATACTCTCAAGATCACCTGGAGTTGTTATTCTCTTGCATACGTTCTAGAGGGGGGAGGAACAATAACCCTAGCGGTTTACAATTAAAATATGCTCTGGGGAAAATGCTTCTAAGGAATGCATGTAACAGCATCAAAGTATGCAAACTGTATTGATTTCAATGATTCTAAGACCAGCTCATTTATTCCAATTTTTCATACCAGAAAACATGATCAGCCTGATGATGAAAACCAGAAAGAGCCGGAGAAATTTGAGGAGAAGCTAAACAACTTTACCCCTGAAGAATGTGTGATGGTCGGGCAACTTGATAAAGAGCATCACACCGAATTTATTTCAAATGTTCTCTTTTATATCGGTGGATTTGTTGTATCAAAATTACTAAAGTTACTTAACTGCAAAGCTTGCAAAGAGAGTCTTGTTTCAAATTGTCCTTTTCCAACAGCAACAAATACATCTGATCACAATTACTGTGGCATTCAGTCGACGAGGTACACAAAAATTGCTGCAGCTTCTGCATTAACACTTTTTATTAATAGAGGAGGGCGGCTTACAAATCCCGTCGCAATTAGTTTTCCATGTCCTCGAATTAGTCGAATAGGCTGAGCAGATCTTTAAGGCATATGTTAGCAAAGATGGCAACCAGATCAGCAACGACTACAATCTTCGAAGTAAGATGATCCTAGAAGTTTGTCATCACTTCATCATTGACAAATCTCACCACGGTACTTTTGAAGACCACGAGCAAGGAATAAATGAAAGTCTTTTTGATAATGATCACAGAGTCAAGCTGATCAAATACACAGCTGACAAGTACTTTACACTTCGTCTGTTCACCTATGAGAAACGATACTGTGAGAAAGTGATTCAAAATGGAAGGGCTAGTGACAGATACTTGTTGTTAAAGATAATTTTATTCAAAAATCAGCAAATATATTTTCCTAAATGCTAGTTTCAACTCAGGATAACTCTCTTACAGATAACAATTGATAGGAAGGTTTCCTAAGTTGTTATCATGAAATTAGTTTCATCCTGGTTACCTTATTACAAAAGAACACCCCCCTGTTCATTCCAGTTCCCAGGGAAATTATCCTTGGTGGAAACCAGATTTAATAGAGATCACTTGAAATTAACAATCCTTTACCCTGACAGGGTCATATACTTCAATAACAACATTAAATCCACATTGAAGTGTATGACCCTGTAACCCGTTGCACCAAAGTGTTACCTTTAAATCATGGACAGGCATAGGCTTTTTTAGAAATAACAAGACGCCTGCTAAGGCGTTCACTCCGCCTGCCAAACGAAAATGGGCACAAAACCAGGCAGGGCTGTAACTAGAGCGTTCATTGGGGGTGGGGTATATTCACTTATTTCTGTTCTGCCCAACTAATTCCTTTTTAAATCAATTATTATTAGGGTACCTTCCAAGGCATCTTAAGACATTGCTAGCACATCTTATGTAATCACTAAGATAACCAAAAATCAATGTCTGAGTGACCTGCCAGGCACTCTGTCCAGAGTCCTAGTAGGATTGCAGTTTTTAGAATTTAATTTAAATTAAAGACTTTCATAGTACATATGTTAAACAAGATTCTTTTGCCATAATACCACCAACATATAGCTGTTTTATTTTGCAAGTAAAGAAAATTTTACTAAAAGTGTATACAATACATCAATCTATTAAATCCATTAATTTATTAAATCTATTCTGTAGCACACTGCCTGAAGTAGCCACGATATAATTTGTTGGGAAAATGTTGGCTAGCCTTTTGATATATTGACAAGCTTTGAATTAGATATTTGATGTGTTGATAAGGTGTCAGGTAAATATTTGGCATGTTTATTAAATGTTGGTAAGGATTTTGACTAGTTGACAAGTTTTCGACCAGACTTTTGACATGTTGATAAGATCTGAGTTAGTCTTTTGATATGTGGACAAGCTTTGAAATGGACTTTTGACATGTTGATATGCTCCTAGTTAGACTTTTGGCATGTTGACAAGATGTCGGTTAGGTTTTTGCTTGTTGACAAAATGTCAGTTAGGCTTTTGGCTTGTTGACAAGATGTTGGTTAGGCTTTTGGCTTGTTGACAAGATGTCGGTAATGCTTTTCGCTTGTTGACAAGATGTCGGTTAGGCTTTTGGCTTGGTGACAAGATGTTGGTTAGGCTTTTGGCTTGTTGACAAGATGTCGGTAAGGCTTTTGGCTTGTTGACAAGATGTCGGTTAGACTTTGACCTGTACATGCCCACAAGTTGTCAGTTAGACTTTCGACATGCTGACAAAGTATTTACTTCCAGAAAGCTTCAGGTGTCAGTTAAAACATTGGTATATAGGCAGGGTGTCTGATAAAGTTTTGGCAAATTGAAAAAGTGCCAGTTGAAATTTTACTAAATTTAAGTTAGAATTTAAGTTAAATTTTGTTCCTTTTTTTATTTGGCATTTTTGAGTTTTTTTCTTGCTATATTAATAATTATAGCAACAATCTTTGCAGTAATTGACTTAAAAGTATTTCTGTGATCTGTATTTTCTGTGATATCCAATTTGAAATCCTTTCTCTGAGTCAACTATTCAACAATAAACATGTCAATTTTTTTATAAAGAAAGTTATTATAAATACTATAGGTAAAGACTAAAATGCCGCACTCAGCTATGACTGTTGACGTCCTAACAAAACAAGAATTAAAATCGCTCATAAAAACAACAAAAATTAAAAAAAAATACTAAGCTATTAAGTTTGAAGTCTGAAGTATCCACGATATAATTTGTTGGGAACTTTAGACTAACATAATATTATGTATTTCTGGAATTGGAATGTAAAATGTCTCTTACCTTTTATAATTACATGAGATCTTACAAGCAAATAAATCATTTTGCACGAAATATTAGCATCTCAACATAGGTAGAAATAGAAAACCAAGGAAAGCAATCACAACGTGTTTAGAATTAGGAACACATTTCCTAGACTCATTCCTTAATCATGGAATGATGGAGTCTATCAGAATTTGCCGTTTTAAAACATTTCTGGAGCAATGTTTCGATGAAGAACCTTCCTGTCCCTTTTTGTTAACTATTACATGTTAAAAAAAGTGTTTTGTATGTAGATATTTCAGTAGAATTTGCGTTTGATTCTTGTGTAGAAATTTCTAAATTTCCTTAAAAGTAGGAATAAACCAGAAAATGACGGAAACACGCTCTCAAAACTTCACCGCGACACATCGCTGGAATTTGTCGTTTTAAAGCATTTTGCATGAGAATCTTTGCACGTAAAACCTTCTTGCGGTTTAGATGTTCTAGCATGCATGTTTAAATGCGTGTTTTGTTGACACATTTCGCTAGAAATTGAGTTTAAACGCCGTGTTTAGGTCGGCTCACGCGGTTTGTGCCAGCGGTATCACCCATGAGCGCTGCACCGACTTCTGACACCGAAAAAAAATAAAAAAAAAAAAAACAGAAACGGGGCGAATTTAAAACTCCGCCTCGCCTACGGCAGGCGGAGTAAATATTTAGCATTGCAATAGTTCAAATTATAGTCGCCAGGTTGAAAAAAATTGGTTAGCTTAAACTCATGCAATACAGACTTATTTTATACTTTCCGATTTATATTAACCACCGTTTATGAAAGGTAAACACCAAAGGTAAATTCACCAAAAATGTTTATAAAAGCTTTACAATTGAAAGCCCAAGCAAATTGGAAACCATAGTCCACAAAAAGCTAGGTAATACAGCTTAAGCATTTTAGCCAAAAAGTTAGGGTCGTTAACGTGCAAGTGATCCGACAATAGGATAATCAGAAATTAGATAATTTTGAATAAGTGTACTTACTTGTATTTAAGTCTGGATTCCCAAGTTTTGTACAGTTTGGGTCTTTGGGACCGGCGTATTAATTGATCGTATAATTTCGTGTTCATACATATTAGCACAAATTGTTTAACTATTATCTTTGATATATTGCAAAGGTTTTTTTCTTGCATCGTTGTTTTTCATTTTAAATTATCGTTTCAGTAAAAGACAAGTAATCCCGAACCTTAGAAAAGCGATTAAAGTCTTCGATTTTAAGAGATTTTATAAAACTTAACGACCACGTTTTCAAATTCCAAATGAACACGCATCGCTCACTCGATGGCTGCGAATACCTGCGAATAGGCTTACGCGCGGCTTCACCCAATCATAGGCAGTAATCATAGGAGTTATCGTTGCCGATTACTTACATATACTGTAGTTCACTGGACCGAACATCTTATTCGGAATCGTGGTGTTGAAGTTGGGCTTTCTCCTTTGACTTTAGAACAGGACCACTACCAGCTTGTATCTATCATACTCTAAGAAGCAAATGTCAATACAAGTCAATGAAAGATACACAACATCACATATGAGAGCTAATAATAAAGGATTACGCACGAGCGTGAGGTCTGTACCGTGAAATTTAAATAGTTAATTATCGGACTGAGGTTTTTTACTAGTGCGTACTAAAAAATCCGAAGTCCGATTTTTCACGGTACAGACCGAACAAGCAAGGGCAATAAACTGTTTGTTATATATATGGCTCGCTGTCATTTTCAGAGTTACTGTAGTGTGACAATTTGTATTTAAATGACGTCGATCGCGGTTTCGTTAATTAAAATACAAAAAAAGTTGAACATGACAAAACTTTATTTACAGAGTTTTACAAAGTTTTCAAACATATCTGTAAAATATTAACTTTATTAATAAGTATATTGCAAGCAGTAAAAAGTGCGATTAAAAACATCGGAAAAAAGCCCGGTCCGGATACGGAAATTTACGGATCACGGTCCGAATACGGGTTTTTACGGACCGCACGTCAACCAATCAGAATGTCCGATTTTTTAAAGCCATATATTAACAAAGAACCATGTGCAAAATTTGTACATTATTTATTTGTTTAGCATCAGAATCAATCTGCGCATTATCTCCAACAAAATCATGTTATATTCTGCACAACATAACTAGGGAATACAAGTCAAGATTAGGATAAGCATAGGGTTAGGTTTAGTCATAATAGATTTATTAAGTAATGTTAATGGTAACATAATCAGTTGTAACTTACTACAGATAACATGCAGACCATCTGAACATCAGTCGATCTATTTTTGAGCCAAATTCATCTTGCTTACCTGGCTACCTTGTTAAGCGGCCAGCCAGATCACTATATCAACACCCCTTAAATCATGCAATAGCTAAGATAAAAGTTCAGTTTAATAATACTGTGTACTTCAAGGTGAACGTAAGACCTCAACTTCCAATGCATTGAAAACTTTATTCCCGTGAAGATGAGATACGTCACCATCAGATGGAAGTTGATATGTATTTCCAAAATTAGTTTCGATCTTGTTAGATCCATCTTGGTAAATGACTAAGTCATCAACACCAAAGCATGACCACTTGTTCCGTTAAAAGCAAATTGCTTTCGCGTGATCGTCATTCTTAAGATCCAATCTGGTCACCGAAACTGTGTTAGGACCATAATTGCGGAGAGAAAACAGAAAAGATCCAAAAGCAGGTCTGTAATAATCATCACCATGCATCTGTAAAATAATGCTCGATTTAGAATTGATAATTATTCTTTTACTTCATTTAAATGTAGCCATATTTTACATATCGCTCGCTGTAAATCAGATTATATACGGCCAGTAGCAAAAACATGACAACGGCACAAAAACTGATACAGTTTTTGGACAACGAAAAAATACATTCATATTAATCTGACACTGCAGAGAACAACAAAAAATTCGTTGTTTCGAGCGGGATTCGAACTCGCATCTTCGGGTTTCTAGACCGCTGCTCTACCAGTTGATCTATCGAGTCAACTGGGACTGGCAGTTTAAATAGGGAATATATATATATAGGTTAAAATTAAATATTTTTAAAAAGCTAATGCCGAACTGGAAGCGCAAATATATTTTTTCAAATATGAATAATCGCATAACAGGTGATCTGAAAACACAAAAAAGTGCTGGTATCAGTTGCCAAATAGACACGTGTTTTTCAATCCAAACTGCCGTGTTCCATCTGTAATAAAATTTACCTTGGTTTTAAATCTCTTGTAGAATAACTTTCTTTACTACGCACGATTACATAATAATTGTTTATTACTGTACATTGCAGTTGTTTTATGCCCTATGATTGGTCAATTGCATGCAGATAAATGCAACTATCACGCAATCTGCAGATAACTCAGTTATAGTGCTTTTGAAAGGTCTGTAGTAAATGCACAACTTTGGTAAAGTCTTTTATATCCTCGTCTCCTATCGGTTGTTGGTGATTTAATTTTTGTTAGTTCTTCTTTGCTAGTTTTCATGTTTGTTCTTCTTTTTCAGTTCAACGCATTTGCGGTGTAAACGTCTTTCGTTTCACTGAAACCTCCATCATCGATATCTACACACCTACCGTCATTTTGAGTTTTTTTCAGTCCGTATTTCAACGTCTTAAGGCTCCACATCGTATAAGCTGAGCTTTCCTTTTTTTGTGTTTTGACGCAAAAAATTTTTAAAACCTAAGCAGTTTTTTGTTAGCTGTGCAGTCTCTTTTTCAAGGGATTAAATCAATCTAGTTTTTTATATCTCTGAGGATGGTTCTGAAATAAAATCGAAGCACTGCGCGTCCTCAAAGACAAGAATCTGCGTGGTATGTCGTTACAAAAATATTTCGTGCACTTAAATTGGATAAGACTTGCTACTAATCCCAGTTGACTCGATAGCTCAATTCGTAGAGCGGCGGTCTAGAAACCCGATGATGGGAGTTTGATTCCCGCTCGAGACAACCAATTTTTCGTTGTTCTCTGCAGTGTCAGATTAATATGAATTTAGTATGAGTCAGTGGATAGCGTATTGTTAAAATGTTGCACTTGTGAGCTGGAGTAAATTTCATGTTTCACCATTTAGTTCGAAGGGTTTAGTATTTTTGGTTATCATGCAAAAATAAATTGTCCGGGAAAACTAACCCCGGTGCCAATGCCATCCAGCAGTTGCATATCCTCCAAAAATGAGAACGACCCCATTTTGCTCTGCTTTCACAACAGTCAGTGTTGGTGCCGCAGAGCCACACATGACTTGAATTAATGTCCCACCCATCCACTTATTTCTTGTCGCTCCCCAACAATTTTGCCAAACTCCAACCTTAGGGAGCCATTCCGCCAGTTTGCTTTTGACTTCTGGGGGCTCAGATGACAGTATATCAGATTCGAAGGAATAAGCTGATATAAATAAAGAACATGTATTTCTTATCTTGTTCACTAAGTATTGATTAAGAACCCTGTTTCATTTTTATTCAGCTTTGCAACAAGTGCAGAGTCATCACGACAGTGGTGCCCTTATTTTTTACCCTTCCTGTCTAATTTCTCTGTGAGAGCAATCCGGAGTAGCTACGAATGAACTCACCACTTTTGGTAGTGAGTTGAATTATATCATATTTACATGATGGCTAAGTTCAAGGTGAGGGGAGAAAACTGGAAATCGAGCCCTTTACTAATTACGGGCAAACTTCAGCAACGAATGTAAAAGAATACCCTCAATGCAGAAATATTAAACTTCGAAGTAGAATTCCTCATTTATACGACTTCAAAAGTGCACTGGTCAACATGATTATACTAATCATCTTAATAAAACAACATTGTAGTACATACTGAATTACACATGGTATCAAATAGAAAAATAGGTACGCTAAAGCGTACATGTGTCTACTGTAAGCGAAATACCGAACAGTCCGAATGTGCGAGACATTAAAATGACCTTTCTATTTTAATTCATAAAAAAATTCGACAAATAGACAGCTTATCTACAATACATCACATGTATTCATTTTTAGCAGTACTGTACATAGTTAACATTCGTGATATAGTTAGCATCAATTAAAACTAAATCAATCAGAAACTTTAGTTATATGTCAGTAATCTAACTGAGGAGGTTTTCTCTACTAACTGAGGACGCCTGCCAACTATATCTAGAATGTTCTATAAATATTATTTGAGAAACAAGTATTAGAACTAGCTATATTTACATAAATTTCACGAATTACAAAGCGTGCAACCCAAACATAACTGTTTTCATCAAGTAATGAATGCGGAGATATTCGTAATTACCATAGCAATCCCCAGTCATTTGTTGTCAAGGACTTGAAGAACAACCAATTCTGTATGTTCTAGAAAAATTGTCGCTGTTACCAGAAGGACATCATTTAAGAAGTGCTTGGGAATCTACCTCTGTTAAATAAACATTAGCATTTTCTTAATCAAAACAGTAAACATTCATGGATTGTTTGGAGAGGCAGAGCATCAGAAAGCATGCATTAATCTCAACAGTCATTCAATTTGTGTCATTTTATTCTGTACAAATTTATGACAGAGTGATGCAAAAATAGTCATCCTTATCTAATACTTTCTTTATTTGTCTTGTTACACCCAGACAATACTGTCTACTTATTGACTTATCCAAAGCAGATTTAACATCTCTTTTCTGTTTAACAACCTGTTTATGTCCACCAACATTGTGTAATTTAAGTGACCTTTGAAGTGATATCTGAACTATTCGGTCAACATGTTTTGTTGTTTAATGGAAATACCTGGGCTCATTTATTTACAAAGAAAAGGGTGTTCATTAATTCCATGGACAGCTTTGCTACAACAGGCTAAAGAGTCAGTAAGATTGCTGTAATTTTATCATGTAGATAATAAATTAGAATAATAACATAATTCATGAATTTGTCAAATCATAAATACTTTAAAGTGTCTCAATTTTCAGAATGAAAACACTCTGGTAACACAGGTAAACTCCAGGGGTATTGGCTAGATTGATGATGAGTGTAGAAATGCCAATGGCACCAGCCGTTGCAGATGACTTGAGACTGGCTGTGGGGGGGGGGAGGTATAGGTTAGGGCAGACAATATTTAAAACTAGAATTTTTAATAGCATTTTCAGCATTCTGACAACATATTTTTGGGGAAAATTTAAGTTGCATAAAGGGCGTTGATAAGTTGATAGTACGCTATTTTAAATTTTGGTAAATTGCATGCTATGGTACATTAAATATATCTAGCTGTGTACTTCTGCACAAGTAATAATAAACTAACACAGCTACATACTTTCTCAGATTATATATTTTGCTGCATTTATATTCAGTGGCATAAACATGATACAATTTTGCTGCGAAAAGAAGTCACCAGCTTTATATTGAGCAATGATGCTCAACATAAGCCATAAAATGACAAGCGATAAAAAAAACTTTCCCAAGGAGAATTTCTTATACGTAGGTTCGCAACTTTGTTTTATATACAATATTTATATATTAGAGGCTAGATCGTGTGACTAAACTAAATCGGCTATTTACGCATACACTACAACGTGTTTAATTTTAAAATCTTACCTTGATCCGACGAAGATATTCCCCCAAAAGCGAGAACTATATATATCATTCAATAAGCAAGTAGCGTTAACTAGCTATTGAAGAACAAACGAGTGGAAGATGTAAAATTAGAGCATGCTTGCTTGGATGATGATGCGCTCCCGAGTTTGATGTTGAAGGCATTTATGGGCACATGCGTAAATATGCCGAATACGAAAAATTCCGAAATTAGAATCCTCCTATACAAACAACCCCCAAATTGGGCTCACACGATGACATATGTATCTACTTACAGTAGACACAAAAATGATTTACATGGTACTTTAAATAACCAATGCCAGGTAATCTAAACAAGCATCTGACAAAAAGCAAAATTAAACTCCGTAATTTAACACTTTATTCTATGCAGCAGGGTACGCAATTGCTTTATTAGGGATTTTTCATGAATTGCGTGCAAAACGAGTTTTTGGGCACGCCCGTTGTTTGGAAAACAAGAAAAAGCGAAAGAGCTGGTCGAGGTACTAGTCGATGCTAACTCTAGCATATAATTTGGTCTCGGATATGCTTTGATCAGTAATAGAGAGGTTCAGACTTGGCTTCCAATACCTCTACCGCTACCTAAATCAATCTTCAGCCAATCAGATGTGTCGTATACTTATCCGAGTAACCTATTAACTTGTTTAAAAATCAGGAAAAGGTGGCGCGGTGTATTGGTAGAGATCAAATCTGAACCTCTCCAACATTATACTATTTACACAAACGTAACAGGGGAAATATTCACTCGCTTCTTGGCCCTGTTTACTCGTGTTATTGAGCACGCGACTCAACAAACCAAAAAGCTTCTTTCATAGCATATATATTTGTTTATAAAAGACTTTTCTGCGTACGTTTAAATTATACGTAAAGTTTTTCTCTTAAACAAACAAGACTGTATCGTCTGTTGAAAATAGTAAAACGAAATAAGTTTGAATTGTTTACCTGTGCATATTTCGCCGTCCCCAAAGTATCCCTCGCGACATCTACAGCTGCAGGATCCTTCCGTATTCTTGCAATCCGCGTTTGCATCACATTCATCACTAGATTCTTCTGAACATTCATCAATATCTGAAACATCAACATGTAAAAATATAGTTTCCTTCAATTTATGCACTCACAATACATGTTTCTAAACTTAATTGAAAAAAAAATTTAAGGCTTGGCTCGACGTGCGATGTGTCTTTCACGTTTTCAGTAGAAACCGTTCGTCGGCAAGTTATGTAGAAGCATCGCGTTTTCATGAACAGAATTAACACAATGCCTGTTGTACATTGTTAAAGTGCAACAACTAAATGGATAAATAAAAAAACTTTCAGCATTGGCGCAGTTAGCTTTTTTATTAAGAAAGGACTTTTAGAAATGCTTCATGAGTCATTGTCTCTGTTTCCATGATTCAAGCCTGTAGAGATTTCCTAATATATTTAATAATGCAGGAATTATGGATCATTTGCTTTGCTGATAGGCCAATTCACCAATAAGAATACAAAAACATTAAATAAAGCTTCCCATATACAAAGCTCTTCCTCAAAGACAACATGGAAGAAAACTTGCTTCCGATACTTGCTTTTGACACAAATTTAAATACGTGTCAGTGGCTGATTTCTATTTGCATATCTCATGGCACATTCAGTGTTCAGTATCTTATATATAGTGATGAGAAATGCCATTTTTGAAAAAAAAACTTATTTAGCGAAGCAATGTGGACACAAAATCCTTTCGGTGCTGCCAGTTTAACAAATCGGGAATTTTCTTCGAATAACTCATCTCTTATGCCTGATGCATTTTCTGCTAGGCGCTACAATTTCAACTTGCACGTTGACCTAGCACCCTTGCGCGCTTGGTTTTTTCGCGTGTTGACCTAGCACCCTTGCGTGCCTGGCACTAGTTAATTGCCAGTGAGATACACGTAGCGAAGAGTCAGGTTTGGTTGAGTTTTGCGAAAATTTCAATTTATTTGCAATTTGAGCATTGATTTTTAGCGGGACGATCACGGTGATCAATTTGCAGGATTTAATAATTTATCTCCGGCTTGAATTGCAAAAAATAGGTACAGTGATTTCTTCTTCGGCAAAAGCGAAGGAATTTGGCATTTGAAAGACATGTTTACCTGTGCATTTCCCCCCTCCCCCCCCCCCCCCTCTTCCTGATATCCATTGAGGCAGCTACAGAAATACCACGGGCTATAGGACTGGCGCATTGCGATACTGTTTACGTATGTAAATAAGAAAATTATTAAAATGTTATAAACCATATTGTACTTACTCATGAATTATTTAGACGTTCAAATGATGGGAGTGTTCTAAACGTCGTTATTTCGTTCGGAAGTAGTGAAATACAAATCTTTGTTCTGTTACAGATCGTCGCCATATTGAACAATCACCAATTTCCATCCCCCCTGGCAAAATAATAAGACGGCGAAGAAAAATAAGAGAAAAATAAGAGGGTAGGATCAATGTGGGCGTGTTATGGGCGTGTTATGCTTTTGAGCGAATCAACGTTTGCAATACCGTGTCACATGACCGATTTAAATCGTTATAGGCGGAAAGCATCATCACTGTTCATTGAAATATATCGCTCAGTGTTGCTAGGTCACGGAATATTAAATATGGGACACGTTTGTGCCATATATGGAAGTATGAAGCACGTTTGTGCCATATATGGAAGTTTCACTGCATCCAGCCTTTGACGAAACACGCCCACATTGTTACTACCATCTTATTTTCCCTTATTTTTCTTCGCCGTCTTATTATTTTGCCAGGGGGGATGGAAATTTGCGGCTGATTCAATATGGCGACGACGTGTAACAAAACAAGGATTTGTATTTCACTATTTCCGAACGAAATAACGACGTTTAGAACACTCCCATCATTTGAACGTCTACATAATTCATGAGTAAGTACAATACGGTTTACAACATTGTAACAATTTTCTTATTTACTTACGTAAACAGTATCGCAATGCGCCTGTCCTATAGCCCGTGGAAATACGATCCTTCAGTGTTAGTGCAATTCGGAACACTCGTTTATGTCAAAAACGACCCAAAACACACACCATGTATATTTACTTATAAAGGACTCTTCCGCGTGTTCGTTCTTATTATACGCAACGTTTTTCTCTTAAACAAACAAAACTGTATCGTCTGTTGGAAATAATAAAACGAAATAAGTTTGAACTGTTTACCTGAGCATATTTCGCCGTCCCCAAAGTATCCCTCGCGACATTTACAGGTGTAGGATCCTTCCATATTGTTGCAATCCGCGTTTGCATCACATTCATTACTAGATTCTTCTGACATTCATCAATATCTGAAACATCAACATGAATATGTAAAAATATAGTTTCCTTCAATTTATGCACTCACAATATATGTTTATAAACTTAATTGAAAAAATATTTTTAGTACTTGGCTCAACGTGCGTGGTTTCCTTCACGTTTTCAGTTGAAATCGTTCCTCTATAAGTTATGCTGAAGCGTTCATTACTGCCAATAGGGTAAACACTTAAATCATCGGTCGTTGTTGCCAGAAACAAGTAGAAGAATTGCGTTTTCATGCAAAGAATTAACACAATGCCTGTTATACATTGTTAAAGTGCAACAACTAAATGGATAAATAAAAAACCTTCCAGCATTGGAGCAGTTAGCTTTTTTATTAAGCAAGGACTTTTAGAAATGCTTCATGAGTCATTGTCTCGGTTTCCATAATTCAAGCCTGTAGAAATTTCGTGATATATTTAATAATTCAGGAATTATGGATCATTTGCTTTGCTGATAGGCCAATTCACTAATAAGGATACAAAAACATTCAATAAAGCTTCGTATATACAAACCTCTTCCTCAAAAAGCATGAAAGAAAACTTGCTTTCGATACTTGCTTTTGACACAAAATGAAATCCGTGTCAGTGGCTGATTTCTATGAACATATTTGCATATCTCATGGCACATTCAGTGTTCAGTATATTATATAGTGATTGGATTATAGTGTTCAGTATATTATATAGTGATGATATTCCCTTAACTCCTACGATATTATAGTAATTACCGAATCTTGGTTGAATTCTGATGTAACGGATAATTATGTTTCCCAATCAGGATATAAAACATTCAGGAGAGACAGAAGTAACGATCAACGGGGAGGTGGAATTTGTACCTACATTCGGAAACAACTTCATATTGGTGAAATATGTGATATGAATGTTCCAGAAGTCGAGAGTTAATGGTTTCTGATAAAATCAGATCGTCTTCCTCGCGGAATTAACACGATTATATTCGGAACTACATATCATCCCCCACGTAATGATGACCAATGTCTCAGGGCTCACATTTTTAAATGTTTAGATCATCTCCTCACAGTGTGCCCAATTCTGGTATCTTGGTTTTAGGAGACTTCAATCAGTTCCGCCCTGGCAATCTTTGTGGTTGTTTGACATTCAAGAAAATTGTCAAAAACCCAACTAGAGGAAAAAAATGTCCTCGACCAAGTTTACACAAACTTGTCATTTTAATATGAATCTACCATCTTACCTCCTATTGGCTCGTCTGACCATCGTAGTATTCTATTGCCACCGCTTCGTAACAAAATTCCTAGCGTTCCTACCATAAGAACCTAACGACGCGAATGCAAAGCTCCTAATAAACGAACCCTAATTTCTACGTTGGAAAATGCAAACTGAACACATATTTATAGACTTAATTCATGTGAAACACTACTTGAAGTGTTCCAGTGCATGATTTCATCCGCAATTAACTTTTGCCTCCTAATGTGTTCTGTTAAATCATGGATTACCCCCCAACATTAATAGCTGTATCAAAAAACGCCAACTCGCTTGGGTAAGAAATGATGTTGAACTGTTACAGTATAAAATCTATAGAAATAAGGTAGCAAAACTTTGTAAAGTTGCCCGCAGGCGATTCTACGAAGATAAAATCGGTTATACGAATGTTATTAATACAAAAAAATGGTAGGACAATATCAAAATGCTATCTGGATTATCAAGTCAGCAGTCTCTGACGAGCATGACTGTGAATGGTTCTATACTAAAAGATGATAAGCTCGCAGAGGCTATCGGAGAAAGCTTTTATCGTGTGTCCAGCGATATTACCTCTTTGAACTATCAATCCATTCCAGTTACAAGTGTTCCAGATTCATATACGATTTTCGCTGAAGCTGTTGAAGTTTTACTATCTCGTGTGAAGGAGCGCATAAGGACGCTGGCCCAGACGAAATTCCGAATTGGATTCTGAAAAGTTGCTCTAGCACTTTAAGCTTACCAATTTGTTCCATCTTTAATGCCTCAATTAAGAATGGCAACGTACCAAAATTGTGGAAATTTGCAGACGTTCTGCCTTTGAGTAAGGTTGCCCAACCAAAGTCCATTGAAAATGACCTCAGACCGATTTTCATGACCGCCGTTGTTAGTAAGATTCTCGAAAGTTTTGTGTTTAACTGGCTCGCCGCAATTGTAATGCCTTACATTGACCCTTTCCAGTTTGGTAGTGTTAAACGTTCATCCACCACACATGCTCTTGTTCATTTGGTTCATTCTTGGCTCGCTGACTTGGAAACACCCAACACCATAATTAGAACCTGTGTAATTGAATTTTCCAAAGCATTTGATAGAGTGGATCATAACATTCTCAGGTATAAACTTTCGATCCTGGGGGCTTCTTCAGTATTATTAAATTGGTGTTCGAGCTTTCTTAAGCGTATTAAAATGGGACCGTACAAATCAAAATGGAGACGAGTTATTGCTGGGGTTCCCCAGGGGACCAAATTGGGCCCCCTTTTTTTTCTCGTCATGGTACAGTAAATGACTTTAAATGTGAAGCACCATTGTACAAATACGTTGATGACTGTGCGATTACAGAAACCATTAGACCGAGCCATTCGGAGTCATCCAATTTACAGCGGGAAATTGACCACATAAACAACTGGTCGATCGACAATAATATGAAATTAGATGCTAAAAAAACCAAAGAATTCAACATATCAATGTCCCACATACGCTTCCAGCCTTGGTTATAGGCAATGAGTCTCTCGAGGTTGTCCATACTGTTAAACTCCTCGGCGTGCATATGTCTGCCGATTTGAAGTTGTCAACACACATTAATAGCATATGCGCCAAAACAAGTAAGCGTTATTTGCTCTTCGAATATTGAAACGGAACGGCGCGGCTCAAAAAGATCTTCGAAATGTACACTGTAGTTTCATACGGTCTGTTCTTGAGTATGCATGCCCCGTATGGCACTTTTCTCTACCTGCATTTCCGAGTGATCAAATCGAACAAATTCAACGGTGATCAGAAAAGATTATTTGTCCCGGATTATCATACATGGATGGATTAAAAGAACTTGACATAACTGCTCTTGTCGATCGTTGGGAATTCTTGTGTAAAAGATTTTACGTGAACAACTTTGGTTCTTTAAGTAATATTTCTGACATGCTACCTAAGAAGAATGTCCATTTATATGACTTTAGAAATGCCAGAAATACTCCACTTTTTAAGACACGTACAAGTCGTTTTTATAACAGTTACCTTCCCACTTGTGTACGGAAATGGGACTTGCCCTGACATTACTCATTTTAATAGTATAGTTATACATAGTTTATTAAATAGAATATTTTATACCTTAGCATATTTTATTCATTGTAAACTTGAGTTTTTCAGTTTTGTAAACTGCTATTCAAGTGTTAATCAATTCAATTCCATTAAAATGCTATTTTTGAAAAAAAAAACTTATTTGGTGAAGCCATATGGACACAAAAGCTTTTCGGAGCTGCCAGTTTAACATTAAGTCGGAAATTTTCTTCAAATAACTCATCTCTTATGTTTGATGTATTTCCTGCTGGGCACTACAAATTTCAACTTGCGCGTTGACCTAGCACCCTTGCGCGCTTGGTTTTTTCACGTGTTGACCTAGCACTCTTGCGCGCTTATAGTGAAGAGTCTGGTTTGGTTGAGTTTTGCTGAAATTTCAATTTATTTGCAATTTGGGCATCGATTTTTAGCGGCACGGTCAGGGTGATAAATTTGCAGGATTTGATAATTTATCTCTGGAGCGAATTGCAAAAAAAGCACAGCAATTTCTTCTTCGGTAAAAGCAAAGGAATATAGCATTTAAAAAACATGTTTACCAGTGCATTTTCCCCCATCTTCCTTATAGCCAGTGAGGCAGCTACAGAAATACGATCCTTCAGTGTTGGTGCAATTTTAATTTTCAGTACAGTTGCCACTAAAACTTTCGGAACATTCGTCTATATCTAAAACGGCCAAAAACACATATCGTGTAAAAAATTTTCATTGATGAGTCTTCAACTGTCATTATACTTTGATGAAATTTTTCTTGAAATGGTTAGCTAACAATTCACTTCACTTGCACACTCTCTTCCATTCCCTGAAAAGCCATTAAAACATTCGCATGTATAAGATCCTTGGGTATTGGAGCAATCTGCCTCTGAATTGACATTCGTTGGTAGACGCATCAGAACATTCGTCAATGTCTGATGTGAGAACATATACAATAGTTTCAATTAATAAAGAGATAACATTCTATTAGTCTTTTTTGCGAAGTATATTCATAATTAAGCAGGGACAATAGAATCATGTTGATAGATACCTACTTTTACTGTTGTAGACGGTCAAGTATTTCTCAATTAACATTTAAAGTTTTGATACAATGAACATTTGATCAACAATAAAAAATATGCATATAAACTAAATTATCATTCTCTTTATCAGTGCATTTTGCATTTTTAATTCTGATTCGTCGATTTACCTAAAAGCAACTGCGTGTAAATAATAGTGGGAGCATGCGCATAGTCTCGGCTATGCTTTGATAATATCATACTATTTGCACAAAAATAACGGGAAAATATTCCTGCACTTCTTTCAGTAGCGAAGCCAGTCCGACAATTTGGTCATGCTATGCAAATTTAAATAATTCATTTCTTTAGAAATTGATCCTTATACGGTCTATAAACACTGGAAAATTTGAATTTTCAGGACCAAATGTCGGGTTGGCTTCGCTACTGGCTTCTTTGCCTACTTACGCCAGTTATTCAGCACGCGATTCCTTACATTACGTTTCTTTTACATTCATTACAATACAATTGTAAATTACCATGAAAATTACAATTGTAAATTACCATGATCAAAATGAGTCAATTTTTTGAGAAAGTCTGCTTTGCCACATATCTTCATTACCAGCAATGATTGATTTCTGGTAAGTAATAGTGAATAAGAAATATTTCCGCTACTGTGCCAAAACGTTTAAAACTGAATTGGGGAGAGTTGCACATGAAGGCACTGCGGAATTTTCTCGTTTTGACAGACAAGTTGAATTCATCGCGATAAGGTTCTATTGCTGGGAGAAGGTCACTTCTGTTCAATGGTTTTATGTGCCTGTGAAGGAAATGCTGAAATGAGTCCGTATTATTGTCAACCAACATGTCTCTATTTGTGCCTATATGTGCAGAACAGACCTCTGATGCCTCGAAAAAGTATAATTTTCCGTTTTCCTTTCAGGTATTTTTTTCATCAATCCAGTTACAAACGTTCATTCCACGACACAAGTACTTATTGCTTACCAGGAATCCACCATTGCTTGGTTTGGAGATATAGCAAAGCAGACTTTCTCAACGTGTTAAGACACGTTGATCATCGCAATCTCTTCTCACATCTTTGTCTTAATGTGAATAAAGTTTCTCGTTTTGAACAGTCACGTTCTGCATAAATATCTTATACCATGGTCACAGTGAAGTATTTTCTCCTGAACACTCGTGAGGTTTACCTTCATGTTAAAAATTCATGAAAATAACAGTGACCATTTAAGATCTGTCACTTAATTTTTCTGAGCTATTTCCGGGCGTAAGCCCGAGGCGAGGGTTTCTAATTCTGAGATGTGAAAGTCATCAGCCATTATGTGTTGGTTTGGTTTGGTTTGCACGTTCAGTCTTTTAGCTGACGTCATTAAATTCCGAGGTTGGACTGGAACACATTATCCTTCGGTATTAACGCAGTTCGCTGTAAGTTGCATTCATAATTGGATTTATTTGAGCATTTTTAATACCAAGAGTTCGGAAGCATTAAGAAAAAATCAGCCTTGGAGGCACGCAGTGGTAGAGGCCACATGGAGTATTTTAAAGTGATGGGAGAGAGGGGGAATACATAGCAGGAATGGGGAATTCGCGAGATATTTCAGAAGAGGAGGAGAAAGGTATGATAACCTGGGAAATTTCGAAAACAAGAAATTCGCAATTAATTACAAGACGGCAGAATTTTCCTTAATTTTAGCATGCTTTTTATATAAATTATGTTGCAGAGTTTCGTGATTTCGTCCCCGAGTAGACTGAAAGTAAATAAGTATTTCTTTCTTCATTTTTAATTCAGAAACTAAAGATTTACGCCTGTAACCCTCACCATAAATAAATGCAAGTAGGAAGAACCTCTCGGATTTGAGATATTTTGTTACAGTTTATCTGTTTCCTTTAAAGATCACTACTGCCATCAAATTTCACAGGCCTTTATTGCTTCTTTTTTAAGGAAATTTCCATTCCCGTTTTTCCATATCACAAATTTCATTCGTTAGTTGAGTACTATTGTTATTTTTGCACTCTTGTTTGGAATTAGCTGCACTGAAATTGACTAATCAGAGTAGAGAAAACATTACATTGTTTGTGTATTATTTGTTAATCATTGTAATAAATAATTATAATCGATATTTACCAGAGCATGTTTGGCCATCCCCATGGTATCCGCGGTGACAATTACAGGTATAGGATCCTTGTGTATTTGTGCAATCCGCATTTTGATCGCATTCATTACTAGATTCCTCTGAACATTCATCAATATCTATACAAAGGTAAAATATCAACAGTCATGTATTATTATATATCAACTGTCAGTTTATTCATTCTAGTATCTTATTGGTTAAAAAGGATCACATGAAGCTCATGAAATTCAACTGTTGACCGCATGAGGTCTGCGAGAGCATTAAAAGTATTAATGCCCGCGTATTAATACTCGGCAGCGCTAAAACTGGAAGTCAAGCATGTGTGACGTAAAGATGCGACATGTGTTCCTATAAATGCCAAAAGTTGTCTTTGGTGTTTTCAGATCAAATTGTTTTTGTCATTTTGTTCAATAAAAACAGTTTTTGTCTTTTTAATACTGTCGTTCACTTTGACACTTGACACATTTGTAAAGCACGTATTTAGTGTGCCCCCGGGAAAAAATTATGTTTTGTGATCCCTCGACGGGCGATGCTTCAGTCATCATCGGATCACAAAACATACTGTTTCCCTCGCGCCCAGTGAATAAGTTTTTAATCTAGTTTACTTAAATGTATAAACTCACAATGCATATTTATGCTCTCAATGAAAAAATTTGCTTTTAGTTCAAGGCCAGACGTGCGAAGTTACTCAAAAACTGTCTACCTTAACCCTGAGTTAACGTGAAACTCCAAGAAAATTTAACTTCCCATTCGCTTCTGGAAATTCTTTATTGGATTTTTCAAAGCATTCTTCAATATTTGATATGTGTTAATTAAAATATAAGGATAATTATAAAGATACTTATAAGAGAAGATAAATACTATTGTAATATTTGTGGTCTATGAAAAATATGTTTCATTACTAGTGAGGGAATTAAATAGATAATTTACCTTTTGGGATCAAACAGCTGGCGTTGTACTCCTGGGAAAATAATAATTATTTACTCTCAGCATGATTGAAGATCTTAGCATGTTTTCTGCATCATAGCTCACCGTTTACAGCTGTAGCATTTCGACATTTGGTTTATTATGGTAACATGCATGGGTTAAATAATAGTCACAAGTCAAACAATAGATATTATATTTGTTTCTTTCCCGTCTAGATCTCTTCCCGTCACCTACGGTAAAAATTACCATATCACGTTGTGCAGACTACAGCTGAAAGTTTTTTAAGAAACCTGATAAACACACTTGCAATGAGCAGTTCTGTAGAAGTTATCGAAGAAGAGACTACTAAGGGGAAAAGGAGTAAAAAGAACCTGCCAAGAAAGCCACGTGAGTACCAGATAATTATTTTGGATAAAGCATACTCCAAAAACAACGTCTTGTAGAATTCGAGATACAAGCTTTCAAAACAAGAGCAAAATTTTGCGGAACATTTCGATTTGATTTCAAAGTCATTGTCAAACTATTGCCAAAGTTGTTTTCCAGAGTATGTCTTTTTCTTATGTTTTGTTTTTATTTTTAGACTGTCAGTTGGCAAAGGTTGTTGCTAAATATTTATCGTCAAAATGACTAATTATTTGATATTAAACTTTCAAACTATATGAATGATGTAAGAAATATTTTCCTGATGAATAAATATAGCCTTTGCTCTTGGTAAATTGGTGCGTAGAGTATAAAGTAAATGCTTGTATTAAAGGTTTACTGCGAACTTTTTCATCTTTTGTGTAAAAATGTATCTCAGTAATCATGCAAATAGTAAAATATCAATAATCAAAAAGGATATAATACAAAAAATTCTGGAGCATTGTGAATGTTTATTTCACTCTACCTCACCAAATGTTTACCTTACCAAGCAGGGAAATGTTTTGGACTGAAGAACATGACATCATGCTGTGTCGAGAAATATTGGCTGTGAATCCTTTCACTGGAACAAAAAAAGGAACTGTCCAAAGAGGGGCCAAGTGGAATGAGATTGTGGATAATCTCATGAATATTGAAAATCCAAAATTCAAAGTCGATCAAAGAGCAGTGAGGGATAGGTATACACTCCTATCACAAAAGCTTAGAAGAAAGCTAACAGAAAAAGAACAGGCTAGTGGCATTGACACAGATATGACAGAAGTAGAAGATGCTTTGGAAGACATCATTGATATCGAGGATAATTCAGTCAAACAAGTTGAATATGAGGCAGATGTAAAGATGAACGAAATGGATAAAGAAAAGCAAACGGCAGAAGACGTGCGAAAAAGAGCCATGGAGAAACCCAAAAGCGCAAAGGTGATGTAGAGAATGAAAGGCGTTCAAAAAAGAAGAGGTCCAATGGAAGTGACACCCTAGCATTCTTAAGAGAGAAAAACATGATGGAGTCAGAAATGAGAAAAGAAAAAATGGAATTGAAAAGATTAAGAAATGTGGAGTTGCAAGAAAAAAAACATGATGATTTAATGAACCTAGTTATTCAACAGCAACAGCAACAAAGCAAGCAAATGCAAGACTTTCAGGCTATGATGCTTACGATAATGGCTAGATTTGGTAAAAATTGAAAACTGACTTCAAAAATCTGTCATGTAGTTTTGGAGTTGTAAACATTCTTACATTTATGTAATATGTTGTTTAAATTTGTGATATTTTTCCCCATATGTTATTCTTTTGACCAAAGTGTTATTGTAATTACATATAGACAGAGTTGTATGTAAAATTTGTGTTATATTAAAAAAGGTTCTATTGTTTTATTTAAATTTATCACAATTACGAAGAGACTTGGTTTAACATTGTATGTTATTGTGTATACTTTTGTGTATCCATGTCAAATGCGTTGCCTCGAAAAATATCCACTTCAACATTTCCCTTAAATGAAACAGGCTGTAGTAGTAAATTTTTCCAGAATTAATTGTGATTAATTGCCAGAAACGAGGGACATGCGCCTGCTTTGTACAGCAAATTTCTACATGAAAATTGGATACCGCGCGCCTTTTATCCAGCGGCTTTTAGTCTGGTAACAAAGAACAATATGGCTTTAAGCTCGAAGAGATCACGAGAAAATGTTGATTACAGACAATTGCATTATTTTAAAGTTCAGGTATACAGTGCGATTCACGATATTACTTTTATGAGATATTTATGCCGTACGTATTCAAAATGAGCATTGCTATTCATTAAAACTTACGAACATCAAAACAAAGTTGTGAGAAGATCTTTACGATGTTGATATTTGATGTTAGTCACATGACTAAACAAATATGGCACTGTTCCATATTTGGGGTGGACCACGTTATTAGTTTTAAAAATATGATAACACGACAGGACGTCGTTTTTAATTTAACTTAATTGGAAGTGGAAACGACATTCTTTAACCAAAAACAGCATAGTTAACAACAAGAGAATGTTTTAGCTAGAAAATAAACGAACTTGGTGTCATAGTTGAAGGATTTTTTAAAGATTGCGTGGACCGGTGGAAAAGAGGGATTCTGGTCTTCTAAAATGGATAAGAATGGAAGGTATTAGGCGTTTGACGGAGAACTGTTCGTAAATTATCATGATCAACGTCTATCAACATTTTGAGAAAGTTTGCTTTGCCATATATCTTCAAAACTAGCAATGATGGATTTCTGGTAAGCAATAATAATTCTAAAAGTACCTTCACTGGTGTCGTGGAATAAACGTTTGGAACTGGATTGAGGAAAAAAAATACTTGAGAGCACAACAAGTCGAGAAAAACATGACAGACAAGTCGAGATCAACATGATAATTCCCTAATGCTGGAAAAGGAACTTCTGGTGAAAAGTTTTAGGTACCTGCAAAGAAGTGGTAGAACGATCATTTAGATCTGTATTATTAGCAACCAACATGTCGTTATATGTGCCTAAATGTGCAAAAGAGACCTCTGATCCCTATTTCCGCTGTTACCAGCAGAACTCGTTTACTTTGCCACTTTTTTGTTGACTCCTTAGCCTCGCTGGTCACATACCATCATTGAATATCAATAATCTAACCCATGCATACATTTTCCAAGCTTTATCATGCTGATTTCGTCTGCCCGTCAAAAGGACAAACTTCTGTTGTGCTCTCAAGCATTTTTTTGCCTCAATCCAGTGCCAAACGTTTATTCCACGACACCAGTGGAGGTACTTTTAGAATTATTATTGCTTACCAGGAATCCAATTACCAGGAATTTGAAGATATATGGCAAAGCAAACTTTCTCAAAATGTTGATAGACATTGATCACGATAATTTACGAACAGTTCTCCTTCAAACGCCTAATATCTCCCACTCTTATCCATTTTAGAAATCCAGAATCCCTCTTTTCCACCGTTTCACGTAATCTTTGAAAAATCCTTCAACTATGACACCAAGTTCGTTTATTTTCTAGCTAAAACATTCTCTTGTTGTTACCTATGCTGTTTTTGGTTAAAGAATGTCGTTCCCACTTCCAATTAAGTTAAAAGCGACGTCTTATCGTGTTATCATATTTTTAAAACTAATAGCGTGGTCTGCCTGAAATATGGAACAATATGCCATACATGCCATATTTTTGGAAAAATATGCCATATTTTTTTAGTCATGTGACTAACATCAAATATTAACATCGTAAAGATCTTCTCACAACTTCGTTTTGATGTTCATAAGTTTTAATGAATAGCAATGCTCATTTTGAATACGTACGGCATAAATATCTCATACAAGTAATATCGTGAGTCGCAGTGTAGGTAATTAGAACCATATTGCTGTTATATCAGGTCTTTCACAATAACAGTCCCTATACAAGGTTAAGGGGTTAGACAAAAAAATCTTTTGCTTAAATTTATTTAAATCAAACAGATTTAGAATATCACACATCTAGTTTGCATAACTTTGCATGTATGTAAAATAATAGCCTTTTAATTATTTGAATTTTGGCGCTTTTTGCGCGAAGATACAAGGAATTGTAGGGATAGTTGATAGTAACTAGGCTACCTACAGCATGAATCTCCCTCTAGATACATAATTCTTCCTAACTATCCTAACAATAGAAGGCCTGGTTTCTGAGCTTCTTGTTGATAACAAAAACATGGCGAGATTTGTAGTTTTGAATCGTTTTATAAGTCGACGCAAACCTTATGGCCGTAACATCAATTTTCTTATATGTGTAAATTTTCATAATATTCAACACTGTTGGGAACCCGATTGAAAGGACGTATGATTGCCAAACTTACACAACAAGTGCTTAATAATGTGTTGCGTACGAAGCGATGCCGGCGAGTTGCACGAAAAATATGACCGACCACAAATGGACGATGAAAGTTGCTCGTTTGCACGGAAATGGGGCCAGTCAATATACTAGATAGTACTGGGCAAAAACTACCAAAGAAGTGAGTACTATGGTGGATAACGGCTGAATGGTTTGGCAATGATGGGGATTCATACTGAAGTTGTTCCTGATGTTGAAAAAGTTATTGATAAGTTTGGTCAAGGGAATACTCGTTTAAAATTCATTTGATATGTTACACTTTGAAATGCCCTCTGCTCATACTCAAGTACTTATTCAGGTTGAACGAACCCTCAAAACCATTTAAATACCGTGAAACAACTGGGAAATGTATTGTTTACTACCATGCATAGTCAGTAGTTTACATCACTTTGCATGTCAGAATAGAATCGTTAGTACATGGTATCATTCAGTGGCGTCGCCCGCGTGATAAGTGGGGGGACATATTCATATATTCGTGTTGTGCACAATTAATTTCCTTTGAAATCGAATCGACTTCAAAAGAAATCAATTGTGCACGACACGAATGTATTACTATGTCCCCATATTTTATCGCGCTAGTGACGCCACTGGCATCATTTTAAAAGAGAATATTAAGAAAATTGAAAACTTGTCAAAAACTTTAGGTAAGGCTTAAAAAACCCCAAATATATTCATGTATATCGTTAGTACATGTCATAGCATCATCCCAGGAACGAATGTCAAGGGAATGATCTATATTGGGAATACCAAGAATTTTTTTTCACACAATTGTCTATTTCGTTGAGTAGCGCATGTTTATTGAATGGACTTAAATTTGAAATTTAGCACAACTACAATAAGTCATCTCAAAAATGTGCGCAAACTTCATACTGTACGTAAATATACCATTGGTACGCTATTTGTTGATTGCAGTATTAAAATAAAACCGTCAACAACGCATTTGAAAACCTGTAGCCCTATACCACTTCAGTTTTTGCCGACTTTGAAAAAAAATGTAAAAAAAAATTTAACTAAGTGGATTAGAATGTCAATATTAATTATTACACCACTGCCGCTGCACGAAAAGTAATTAACTGGATTAACTTTGAATATTAATTACCTGCGCATTTTTTACATGAGTCGCGTGACCGCTTTGACCACCCCTAGATCATTCAGGGTGATTACACGATTGATGCGGTTTCATTTGTTATTTATAGACCTTATTTAGCATAATTGCCTGCAATTTTCATTCTCTGTCTAAAAGCATGGGGAGGGATTTGATGCTCAGCAGGGGAGCGGGGCTGATGAATTGAATTAAATTTAATTACATACTGTATACAAAACATGCACCACAATATATTGATATTGCCTTCGAACTCCAGAACAATATACAGATATTGACTTATAAACTCAGTAGGCCATTTTCTTAAATTCCTTTTGTTTTTCGTCGCTTTTCAACTTTCAACTTTAGTTGAATTATTGGTTAAACTGTTGCGTTTAACAGCCCAAACTTCCTTAGCTTCTATTGCCCAGACAGTACTGAGCCTCGTGTTAGTGGGAATTCTACCATCTTGTTTGCTCCAACTCTTCGTCTGTGACCAAAGAAATCTCCCTCTAGCTGCTTTCAAACTACATTGCCCTTCAACAACAGAACATTCGGAACTATTTTCAAATATTTGGCTCCTTGCCTCGGTTCTCTGTAAATAACTCTTAGTTTTAAATTAAAGTTGGTTGTGAATTGTTCTTTTTTGTTTGGGGGGAGTCACTGCTACGCACCTAGACCATATTAACAGCACATGTGTAAAAGCAAATGTATTCGTATTAGTTGACCTGCATCTAAGGACGTAAAACCTCATTAATATCATTAACGGGACGAAAGACGGAAATCGCAATTTCTTATGGGCTCTTGCTATATCACCTATATGAAAAACATGGCTAAACTAAACATAGTAATATTTGATTAATATTGCATGAGCTGTCTTATATTTATGCTAACTATGTTGTTCTGAGTTAATCGTTTTGTAATTTGCATGGTCAATGCATGCAAATGGTTACTATATGAAAGAAAATCATTTTAACGGATTATGCTTGCAACTCGCAGTAATCTAATGCCCGATGGGATTTGTCATTCGTCTTCACTATTATAACAGCTACAATTTGTAGAAAATAATTATCCAAGCTACAGAAATTTCGTGTATTGTACAGGGTGAGTAAAAAAACTGATTTTCTTTCTAATTCAAATAAGCTGCGAAGACTCTTTGTTCCGTTGTCAATTGCACCATGTTGTCTTGTTTCTGACAATTCTTGCACGGCTAAAATATAACAATAGGGTTGACGTTCGCGGGCATATGAATATGTTTTTGGCCTGACTCAGAATAATTTTACCCGAGCGTGGCGAGGATTAAAATGAGCTCTCAGGAGGGCCAAAACAATGTTTATGCCCAAGAACATCAACTCTATTACTATTATAATAACTTTAAAGACTTTTTAACGTTAACTTTAACTTTGTTTTTTCAAAAAAACCAACTACATCTAAATAGCTTCCTACTATTTATACATTAGCTATACGTCAGCGAGCTAAAATATGTTTTAGCCCGCTTATTTGTTTATTTTAGCCCGCGATATACGTCACAATGCTCTCTCCAAAGTTATCATAATTATGCATTTAATTTCCATTGGGAATCCGATTTTGTTTTACAGGGTGTCCCAAAAAACCGCAAAAACTATTGAAAATGATTTATTGTTAACATTTCAATGCTCTAGCACTTGCTAAAAAATAAAATATCTTTGTAAAGTAAGTTTGTTTTGTTCATGGGAATTTACATTTGTAAATTGTTTTCTCTAAATCAAATAATCCATGCCATGCATAAAATTTGATTGCATTTTTAATATGCACTCGTAGGTTTATTTTTTTTGTCTGGCATAAAAATGGTTAACACTGATACTATTAATTATTTTGTTATTTTTGTTTATTTATGTCAATACTTTATCCGCTCGTGGGTACAATTTAGTGCTAGGCATTGAAATTCTTACAATAGATCATTTTCAATAGTTTTTGGAGTTTGGGACACCCTGTAGATAAACATCTGCCAAATTGCTAGAATGTAATGCTGCTAGTTTGAATTTCAATAGTATCTGTTTTTTTACTCATCCTGTACTGTGTATTTAGTCACGATCTGTTCTCTGTATACGTATGGAAATACTTAAAATTCCGTAATAAATTCGCGGCTAATTTGAGTTTGAAAGGGCATCAGTTTTTATTACTAACCCTGTACAGGGTGAGTAAAAAAACTGATGCTCTTTCAAATTAAAATTAGCTGCGAATTTTACTACGGTGTATTCCCATGGGCATACAGAGAACAGATCGTGATTTAGTACACAGTACGTAAACCAATTCTGACAATTCTTGCACGGCTAATATTATGCCTTTTAACTTCTACTGGGAATTAGATTTTGTTTCAGGTCAACGTCTGTCAAATTGCAAGAATGCAATGCTGCTAGTTTGAATTTCAATAGCATCAGTTTTTACTCATCCAGCTGTACTATGTACTTAGTCACGATCTGTTCTCTGTATACGTATAGGAATACTTAAAGTTCCGTAATGAAATTCGCGGCTAATTTGAATTTGAAAGGGCATCAGTTTTTTTTTACTCACCCTGTATAACTGCCTCATTGTGTTTAATAAGCACCTTTCGGACAATTAGTCCAAAGAGCATTCCAAAACATACAGTATGTTTTCAATGTGATTGACATAGGTCCAGTTTCTAACATGTATCATAGTTTTAGGAAGCTAATATCATGGTCATTTTATTTTGTACAAGAATTTAGTGATTACAATTTACGCAACAAGATGTACATAATTTAGCTAGGTCGCTCGTTTAGCCCTTCTATGCATCTTATTGTCACATAGCCTTCATGCAACCAATCAAGTTTGAAATTTTAACGTATGCACATTTGTTAACTGAATATAAGCACGTATATGTCCTTAGATGCCAGTCAACTATTAGAATAATTAAGTGCATTTCTTGGGCCTTGTCCTTGTTTATATTATTATATTTAATTACGTCTTAAATACACCGCTATTTAGGCGACTTCGGCTACATAAGCACAAAACAATGACAGGATGTTCTTAAACAAAGATCAACGACTTCTGAAGTATTTAAATTCAAACCATGCAATAATCGTGTCTTATACATATAATTCAAGACTGAATTTACATTTGAATAAGCGATAGAGTTCATCTCTCCAGCATTTAATGTTTCGCAATGGCTCTACCAATACTGTCTGTCAATCTCCTTGTCATGTTTTCCGAATTCTCCGCCATAATGTTGCCGTTCAAGCGTATAAATCAATAAAACGACACAAACACGAAACATGTGAGTAATGACAACTACTTACTATTTCGCGCAGTTTATTTAGCTTTTATCATTGTTTTTATCGACAAATCCGGAAGTGGACGTTTGCAATTTTCAGCCTCTCTAGGGGAGCTTCAGTGTTTTAAATTGTGTTACGTCATTTAGCCCGCCAAGTGTCTAAAAATCATTTGGTTATTTAGAAACAACCAAATATGAGCTTGCTTTTGAAAATGGTTACTCATTAAATTACCAGTTTTGGATTAGTTGGTTACTTAATAAAAACTGACCAATTACTGTTAGCGCAACAAATAGCTATTTTATTAAATAACCAGTTCGGTGTTATTGGTTACTTCAAATTGCCAAGTATCAAAGTCGTTTATTTCAAATAATGAAATAAATAATGTGTGGCGTGCGTGTTTTGAATATTTGTGGTTGCGCGGGTAATGTTAATCTAGGTGTAGTTTCCTGAAGGGTGTGCGCACACGTAATAATACGTACTCAGCTGATTGTAAGATATGCCAACGTCATGCAAACCTGTACTACAGGGTGTATAAAAAAAAAGTAGACAAATCTGAAATCGCTTTCTGCTTCGCGAAGCGCCTCAATATACGATGTTTTTTTATTAAAAGAGATTGTTTTGGTACTTATAATCTAGAATAAACCGAAAAAATAAGAAATTTAAAACGTCAATACCCGGGGGGGTTCTGTCTTTTACGGCAATATAAATATGCCTTGCGCACAAAACTTAAATGCTTAAAAGTAATTTTGACTTGGTAGATGAAAAATTTGTCGGGTGTTGTATTGCTGTACAAAATTTCAGAAAATTTGCTCGAGTCTAAGCCGTTCAAAACGTCGCGCAAACTTCCATGTTTTTAGCAAAATTAGTTTTGTGCATGTTTAATTTATGTATTTACTTAATTTGCATACAACTCCCAAGGGACATTTAATTAAAATTGGAACATTTTTTCAGAAAAACGATTCTTATTGAGAAAAAATATACGTTCGCGCGACGTTTTGACTGGCTTAAACTCAATCAAATTTCTTGAAATTTTGAACAGCAATAAAACACCTAACATTCTTTCTACCTACCAACTCAAAATTACTTTTAAGCCTTTAAATATCGTGCGCAAGTCATTTTTAATGCGCTTCAAAATACGCACACCCCTGGGTTTGAAACACTTAAATTTCAGAATATTTTCATTTATTCTACACCGTAAGTACCCAAGCAATGTATATTAATGAAAAACATACTTCAAGCCGCATCGTGAAGTTGAGAGCCGTTTCAAAATAGTCTACTTTTTTTTGATACACCCTGTATAAATTAATCTACTTCAACCAAATAAATTGTTCTTCGCTCGGACTCTGTTGTGAGTATGTTGATCTAACAAGCAGAATGCTCGGCCCGCTACAAATGATAAAAATTAGAAAGAAAGATTAGCTAAATAATAAAAAGATATTTGGCGCCACATACTTCGCAAATTCGTTGCGTGTCATTAACTGTAGAGAGTTTGAGAACGCAACGGGACAGACGACGGCGACGTCAAAATAATTTTGATTTTGAATAATTAAAATAAATTATCATATTTAGAACAGAAATGCACGTCGTGTGTGTGCTGCCGTTCTCTTGACAACGCCATTTTGTGTGGTTTGACGTTGTGTCGAAAACGTCCGATTGTTTTTACTTTTTCTTGCACTATGGGTGAATCAAGCAAGCAGAGGTATGTTTTTTCACGTACATATTATTCTGTTTAACGCATTTTAAGTAATCTGGAGGTAGTTTTGCATTGTTTTGCAGCAAATCTCAAACCATGAAATGGTCTGATAAGCACGACCTGGAGTTGGTCAAGGAAATTTTGGCTGAACGTCCCTTTGACCATCCCAAAGGCTCAAGACAAATAGGCCAAGTCTGGCAAACAATTGTTGATAATCTTAATTCAAGAGCAGACATAGTGTTTAATTTAAAAGACACACGGGCGGTTCGCGATCGATATGATTTGTTGGAAAAAAAGTACAAGAAGAAAGAAAGAGAGGAAATCGATGCTTCGGGTCTAGGCACTGTCAAATCTAATGAATTGGATGACGCTATTGAGAAAATGGCTGCTCTATTTGAGAGCCAGGAAAAGGAATGAGACAAAGAAAAGAATTCAAAACAGGAATAGAGAAGTCAAGCAGAGGATGCAAGCTTGGTTGCATTAGAAACTGCTCGTGAAACAGCTAAGAGAAAAGGATCCGATAACGGTTCGTTCAAAGCAAAAAGAACAGCTATTGTAGACTTTTTGAGGGATAAATCCAATCAGGAAAGTGAATATAGAAAAAAAGAATTGGAACATAAAGCACAAGAGTTAGAAGCTGGAAAGAAAGTGCTAGAAATACGAAGAATGGAGCTTGACGCCCAAAATCAAAACTTGTTGAACACTTTACTTGAACTTGCAAAACATCGTTAGAGACGTTTACATATTGTTAGAAACAGTGAGTATTAAATATTCATGACCGTTTTGTTAAAATCTGACTTGGAGATTTTGGGTTTGGTTGTACTTTCAACAAAAAGACATGTAAGCAGTTGTTAATTGTAAATTGAATTTTGGTTTTATTCTTGACTATATTGCATCAGTCTGTGGATTGTGGTGTGCCCTAGGGAGTGGGTATCAAGCATAAAAAATGGTGAACAAAATGTTAATGTTAATTTTTTTAATAATGAAACAACTGCAAGCCACATTATCATTAAAATTAGCAATGTAATTGTCTTATTCCTGACCAAGTTAAGGAAACAGCCAGGCAAACCCCTTTGTATACTAAATCTCCTTCCCTTGAAGCAAACTACTGACTGGTGCAAAAGAAATACAAATGTTTTTATAAATTTTCTGCTGAAAATAACAGCATTTATTGACATTACAATATTTACTTAAATAACAACAATTTAAAACTGTTTCCATATTAACCAATTCCTGTTAAATACGCCCATAATTGGTCTTATGGTGTATACGTGAATCCTGTGCATCAGCTCTCCGGAAGTAGTTTTCTAATGTGGGTGGGTTGACTTCAAAACATTCCGACACAATGTTACCATACAAACAAGCTAGCAATTTTGCAATAAAGCACATACAATAGAAATTTTTCCAATAGGACTTAATCTAATTTTTAGTTGCTGCTTAAGATCTACAAACTTGAAATACTTTGTTATTTCTCCAAATAACCATTCAACACTTGCTCTCACTGCACTCATAGCCTTATTGTATAGCCTCATATCATCAGTTAATGCATCATTATTTCGAAATGGTTGTTGAAGGTGTACCCGTAGTGGGTATGCTACGTCACCATATAGACATTAGGGGGTGCCATCTGTTGCAAAGGCATACTGGCTTAGCTGTTTCATCCAGGCTGATTCTCCAAGTATACGTGCATCATGCATTCTTCCCTCTATTATAAAAGAATCAAAGATGTAAAATAATTGAATTGTATACCTATAACATTTAAATTTCTTTGCAGATGATTTAATATCTGAAAAAGAGCTATACATATTTAGAACATATAACATTATTGCCATAAAAATTACCTCATGGTCCACTCAAATTTGCTATTAGCCCATTTGGTAGACAAACGCTCTGAAATTTGATGGCATGTAACCTCTTATGGCCATTGTACACAACCTTTTGGTTGAGGCTGGGTCTGCAGATTGGCCGAACTGTACCATCGATGAAATCAAAACAGGTTTGAAGAGGGGTACCGTTACTGTGAATAGCAGATGCATAGCTTGCAAGATTCTCAGCAGATGGAAATGGTTGATTCCAGTTTTGTAGTCTAAAACGATGGTTGTTGAAAACATGACTGATTCCATATAGAGTAATTTTGCATAGTTTAGGCACGGACCTTCCAAACATAGGAACCATATAACAGTACCGAATTGGATAGGCAAAACGTTTGAGTAATATGTATAAAGCTTCTAGTCCTGAGCATTCTGTCGCGTGTGGAATGTCAACCATTGCTGAGAATTGAAGTACGTCTTGTAACAGTAGAATGTGCTGTTTGTCAAACCGAAATTCCACTTTGCATGTAATTTCGTCAATATTTTCCCAGTCAAACGGATCATATTCTCTATATGGAAAGTTTGAGTGCCTATTTGGTGAAGTATATAGATATTTTTAAAGTAGTAATAGCTCTTCTTCAGATATTAAACCATCATCAAACGATAAAAGAAGGGCATCAAGGACAGAATCCATTTTGGGTTTTCAAAAATGTAAATTTTACCGCAAAATGTGCGCCACCGAACAGAATTCGGATTAGGCAACAGCAGCGTATCACAACGTATTTTTTTCCAAGCCCCTTACTCGGACCTGACGTCGCCGTCACCTACGAGGTTAAATTCCCAAACTTTCTAGTGGCGGATCCAGGGTAAGTCAAAATAAATTATAGCAACTCAATTTTAAATTGAAAATAACTTTATAACAATGTCATAGGTTATGAATATCAAAAGAATAAAATCTAACCAATGATGTTGCTTTGAAGGTATTTTAAAATGTAAATATATCCCAGAATGAGCTGTGGTTATTCATTTTGACTTCGCTAGATACGCCACTGCGTGTCAATCCCAAATGACTCATATAGTCAATACGAATGGAAATTTAACATTTAACTTTTAGTGATATAATTTTTTCGAGCTTGGTTCTAGATAACATATTTCAGCTGACGGTGTTATGTACCAATTTATATTTTTGTTGCCTTTCGAAAGCCTCAGTGCTTAGTCTTTGCTTGACTTCAACTCGTCTCTTTAGTATTAATATTTGTCAAATCCAGCGAGGGCTTCCCAGTATTGTAGTAAGAGTTCGATTTATAGCCAATAGAAAACGTTTAAAATATCAAAGACTACGACTAACGTAAAAATAGCAAGAGTTAATTAATATTCATAATGTTAATTAGTTAATTTATATTCTTTAATTACTCCGAGCATAGGCGCACTCCAGTTTATAATAATTCGTACAGAATGAAAGATGATTTCAATCATCTTTGCCACTGTACGAATTATTATAAACTGGATTGCGCCTCCGCATAAAGTTTCGCAACTTGACTATTTAGGGATAAAATATTCCTAAATAGTCCTTTTGCTAAACTTCATGCAGCGGATTAGTCAAGCGAGTCAAAAAGTCAGATCTTAAGGCATTTGATTGGCCTAGAGGTTTTTTGACTAATCTTTGCGGGGGTCTGACTAACTTGTGCCTTTTTTGAGCTTTCTGATTCGTTCACAAAAAAAAATCTCGTCTCTTATTGGCTCAATTTTTTGGACTAATGTTCATGGGGGGTGAATGATATACGTTTTTGATCGGTTGATCGAAAAAGCCTGCTTCGAAGGGTGAACTATTACCTATTAATCAGTCTTTCTAACTGCTTCTTGACCACAAAGGTTGATATATAAATTGTGTTAGAAAAATGTATAGCTGCGACATCGCCAAATCGTTGTTAAAACTCAACGATCTCGCGGGATTGAAAACGGTGCACGCTGATCTGTTGAAACAACTGAAGGTTGTAGATACAAGAGCAACCTCGATCCCAGAGCCTTTTCTTAAATTAGGGAAGGGAAAAGGCCGTGGCATCGGCTGGTCACATGACACCCAGAACATCTGGGTGTAAGAATATGTTAATTTCTGTGGTCTCTGTGAGTGTTTGCATAAATAATAAATCAGAGAAATAATTTTTAATGTTCTATGCAATACAGGTAGCTTTAAGTAAATAACTTCCTATAAAAGCAACCCTCTACGGACAGCTGGCTCTACATCTTCGGCTGTATATATGACACTACAATGCCCAATGAAATATAGTAATATGTTAAACCTGGTAGAGCAAGTGCTTAATAGGTATAACACAGTTAAAACTTGTTTAGAAGATTGCCGTGTGTGAGCTGATAACATGCATAAGTTGTCCCTACACCTTCTTCAAATTCTGATGATGAAACATACGGATATTTTACGTATATGACTTCATACGGAGAGTGTTAAGAGTCGGCCAAATAAGTGATTTAAAGCTACATAAAAAAAAACTAAGCAAAGGGTTTAAATGATTTAAATTTCTCTTCAGTTGTATTTTATGAATAAATTATACTCTTGAATGATTTAATTGACAGTTTGAATGAGCCAATGGGATTAAAAAATAGACCAGCCGATGCCAGGGCCTTTTCCCTTCCACAATTCAAGAAAAGGCCCTGGGATCGAGGTTGGATACAAGAGCGCGCTTAGCAGCGAGGAGCTTTTAGGCGCTATTAGCAGCACCAACTCGACGCTGTTGAGAAATATTGGAGTGGAGATTTTTATACCGAATTACGTTTGGCAACAAAAGAAGAAGTGCACAGCGATAAGGTGAGAAGATTAATACATTGACAATTTGAAGCCATAGAATATTATATGAATGTTTTCGGCTATGTGAATGTCATGCAGATTAGCATATTTATGCGCGTACGGTCAAAAGGTTAATATTTGCATAATAGTCCATGTCATATACAGATTTTCAGAAATATAATTGTTATTTGCACCCACAGAAGTTACATAATTAAATTAAATTAACCACACCAGTGCAATCTGCGACTTCAGCTCTGGAAACACGTGTAGTGTCACGTGGTCAAGAAACTCGAGATGCGGACACTTTGCTGCAATTATTATACTTGATAAATAGGTGATCACGCTACAATCAAAACTTTACAACTGTTTCTTTGCTAAATAAAAATAATTTGCATGTAGGTTCGTTGTTAACTACAAATATAATGTCTCGAGGACAAAATACGGATTTTAAGGCAATGAGCGTAGCCGCAATAAAGAAATATTTGCAAGAGCGTGGCGTAAGTGTAAATGGCTATCTGAAACCTGGCCTGGTTGAAATCGCAATTGCGGTTGAAAAGATGATGTTACCCGTCGATCCCAACTTCGAAAGGGTAAACGATGCACATACAACAAAGCAAAGATTAAATATTCATGATATTCAGATTGAGGATCCTTTTACAAAGAAGACAAAGAACGATTTTATTGACTCTCCGCCGTTTGGATGCAATGCGACTCTCCGCCGCATTAATGCAATGCAGTAGCACATTGCTTAAAGAGATTAGGTATAGTTTTATCCAGAAGCTACACTAAATTAGTAGCTCATTTTCATTATTTAATGATCAAGACCTGTTTTTATATATCATATCAATGAAAGACAGGTCAATAACGAAATTAGTTGCTAAATTCTGTTATGATATATTAGCAGGTTTTGACCATTTACAGTAATATATACTTACCTTGTATTGTTCTATGTCTTGTGTCAAGTTGGGCTAGCTCAATAACTTAAATATTTTGTAATTTGTTATTATGTGTATAGTATCGAATGTATCTCTTATGATATCTTGTTGATTAAATATGCTTATGTTTATGTTCTTACGCCACGCTCTTGCAAATATTTCTTTATTGCGGCTACGCTCATTGCCTTAAAATCCGTATTTTGTCCTCCAGACATTATATTTGTAGTTAACAACGAACCTACATGCAAATTATTTTTATTTAGCAAAGTTAACAGTTGTAAAGTTTTCATTGTAGCGCGATCACCTATTTATCAAGTATAATAATTGCAGCAAAGTGTCCGCATTTCGAGTTTTTTGACCACGTGACACTACACGTGTTGCCAGAGCTGAAGTCGCAGATTCTAGCGAAGTTTTGGCTTGTGTTGTAAGGGTTTTGTTGTCTGACTGGCGACTGCATGATCTGGTTATATATTTTGTGTTGTAATCCGATAGGCAAAATTTAATATATAACGTTCAGTATTGACAGTCTTGCTCCTATTATTGTTGATTCAGTTTTTTTTGTGGCCGACTTGGTTTGCCATTGCGTGGGCATCGTGATGATGCCAAATATCACCCTGAGATAGGCTGTTACTCCACTGGAGGTGTTCGAAATTTTGTTGAATCTCTATAGCAGGTGATAAAGTTTTAGAAGGTCACTTAAAGACTTGTGGTAAGATTAGAAGTTATATTTCCAAGACAAGTCAAAATAAAATAATTAAGTGTTGTGGCCAAGTAATTAGTGATACAATTATTGCAGATATCAAGTCCAGTAAGTTTTTTTTTCCGTTATTGCTGATGAGGCTGCAGACTCTTCACATAAAGAGCAAATGTCCCTAGTTTTGCATTTTGTAGACAGTGATATGAACATTAGGGAGGAATTTATTGCATTTCTCCACTGCAAGTATGGATTAAGTGGGGCCCAACTTGCTAAACTTTTATTAGATGCATTAAATGATTTAACTTTGTCCATTGAAAATTGGGGGGGAGGGGAGGTCAAGGTTACGATGGAGTAGGCTCTGTTGCAGAGAGCATCAATGGTTTGTCTGCTCATACATTAAGGCTGAATAACAAAGCCCTTTATACTCATTGTTACAGTCACAGATTAAATTCATCAGTTTGTGACTCTTTAAAAATAACCGAGGTAACAACCATGCTAAAACAAGTTAATGAATTTTCGCATTTTATCAACAGTTCTCAGACACGTAGAATACCTTTTGAGGACTATATTAAGACACATAGTGCTGATACTGAGACACGAAAAACACTTCTAGCGACATTTGCGGAACTAAATGGGTTGAACGCGTTGAAGGTTTGGATACGTTTACTGAGCTTTTTCTTCCATTATATCACACACTTTGTAATATGAAAGATATCCCAGATGGTGAGTTTAGACCAGGTCTTGTTACTGATGCAAATGTACATTTAATATGTATTTCACCTTTTGAATTTGTGGCTACTTTAGTCATCACTAGACATGTTCTTGATGAACATGTTCCAGTTACGCAATTGCTACAAGGAAAGAGTATTGAAATAATGGATGGTATTCACCTAATAAATTCATTGAAAGATAACATGATGTTGATGAGGAATTCTGTTGAAGTTACCATGATATGTGGTATGAAGAAGCTTTGCAGTTAGCTTCTAAAGTAAGTCTCAAAGAATCAAAGCTAAGAACAGTTGGTAGACAAACTACTAGAGCAAACCCACCTTTCTAGACCATATCTGAGTATTACAAGGGAATTGTTACCATCCCCCTCATTGACCATTTTAATTCATCTTTGCAGACACGGTTTGACACTGACAGCGTTAATGTTTACAAGGGGATAAGTATTGTTCCTGCCAAAATTTTATCTTTATTCAGCGATAGAATTAACTGGATTGAGTTATTTAAACCTGTTGCTACCTGTACTTTTTATCATGATGATCTGCCAAATCCATTAGCATTAGATGCTGAGCTGTCTTTATGGGACACATACTGGAAAACCTTTGAAGGATCATGCCCTTCTAACATAGCCACAACATTAAAAGCTGTTAATTTTGATGGTTTTGAAAATATTAAGGACATACTTCGCATTTTAGGTACACTTCCCATTACGTCTTGCGAGTGTGAAAGATCTATTTCAGCACTTAGGATGTTAATGGATTATAAGCGAAGCACAATGGTCGAAGAACGTCTTAATGGCCTGGCTTTGATGAATATTCATCAAGAAATTGTTCCAGATACAGATAAAGTAATTGATAAATTTTCCGTAGGGAACACAAGGTTGAAATTTAATTGAGATTGCTCGCTTCTTTCATTGAAATATTTTAATCAAACTGCACAAGTTAATACAGTACAAAAATACCGTGATTGCGCATTTTAACAAATGAAGCATGAGTGTTGTTAAAACTAAATTGCATATGATTTACCATTCGTAATACCAGTACATCATACAACATAACCTGCTAGGATGTATGAGATAATACAGTAAACGTCTGCACACATATGCAACATAGCCTTCTGGGATATATAACATTAGTAAACGTCTGCACACTTTATTCCCATGTGCATAGTGTCTAAATTTGACTCGTTAGTTAATATTGGAAGTTCTTGCATCTCTTTAGAATATATTTATATGCAAAATCATATGCAACATAGCCTTCTGCGATATATAATGGGATATGTCGATCTCAACGAGACCACCTGTTTATCAAATGGAGATCTGAGTCTGAGGAGTTTCAAAAATTTCATGCCAATACCAATTCACATTACCAAACGGAATTTCCTTGGAAGAAATATTTATAAATCAACTACTCAATACATAAACATAAGAAAACCGCTTGCATGGAGAACTGTGTCAAAATTAAAACCGATATAAACTCTGAGTCTCATTTGAAATTTCTACGTTTCGCAAATGTTAATGCAAGATCTCTTAAAAACAAGACTGCAGAAATTGTTGATCATGTTTTGAGCAACAATATCAATGTGTGCTTTGTAACCGAGACCTGGTTAAAAGAAGCTGACACTGTTAGCATAGCTGCGCTATCCCCTCTCGGCTATCTTTTTAAAAATTTCCCTAGACAATCTAATAAAGCTGGCGGAGGTACTGGTCTAATGTTTAATGCAAATTTTAATGTCACCTTAAACGATGGAGGTGAAAAACGATCATTCGAATATTCCAAGTGGAATTTGACTATATCCAACCGTACGATTGAGATACTAGCAGTGTATCGCCCACCTTATTCACAAACTCATCCGGTCTCTTCAAGTGTTTCCTTTGAAGAATTTTCCAATTTGCTCGAGAGCATTGTCATGTGTGCAGAAGTTTTATTAATATCCGGCGACTTTAATTTTCATCTTCATGACCCATCGGATAATGACGCAAAAACCCTCACTGATTTATTAGAAACTTTTGGTTTATTACAACATGTAACCCCTCCAACTCACTTATCTGGGCATACTCTGGATCTACTTATTTCGAGATCGTCTAGGGTTATTAATGTCCATCTAATCCAGTCTACGTTTTTTGTGTCTGATCATTGCTTTGTCGAATGCAATCTTTCTTTTCCCTGTCCGGACTCTGTTACAAAGGAACTTCAATATCGTAAGATGAAACACTTGAATCTTCAGGCCTTTAAAGCAGATATCACTCGTTCCAGCTTATGTAATGACCCATGTTCTGATCTTGATGATTTAACTAAATCTTATGATCATACGTTATCACATATTTTGGAAAAACATGCACCCATACAGAAGAAGGTCGTGGTTGTCAGGCCAAGAATACCATGGTTTAATGAAGAACTTAAACGCATTAAGGCTAAACGGAGAAAATTGGAGAAAGCTATGTTGAGGTCAAAATGCCAAAGTGATAGGGAAGCTTACCATTGTGTTCGTAATAGGTATACTGCCAGTTTATACAATGCTAAACGTAAATTCTATTCTGAACTTATTGACCAATGTCCGGGAGATTCAAGAAAACTTTTTAAGGTCATTTCCTCACTCTGTAACACTTCCCAAGAAGACTCCTTCCCTCCTCATGACAACTCACATAAACTTGCTGAAAATTTTGCAAAATATCTCTGTTGGAAGATTGAGTTAATAAAAGACAATATTGAAAACATTGCTGTAGTGCCACCAACTGCTGAATATCTATTACCTGATGTCAAGTTGGAAACACTCCAGCCTCTCTCTGAAGAAGAACTCTATAATATTATTATAAAGTCGTTGAACGCAACTTGCAGTCTTGATCCTATTCCAACATGGCTATTAAAATTATGTGCCCGTGAATTAACACCTGTCATTATGAAAATGATTAATCTGTCATTGAGTGGAGGTTATGCGCCAGATTCATGGAAATTAAAGTTGCTATCGTTACACCAATTTTAAAAAAATATGGTCTTGATCTAGTTTTTGAAAATTTCAGACACGTGATCAATTTTTCATTCGCTGCTGAAAAGGCAGTTGTCAACAGCTATTACAGCATTGTGGTGATAACGCCCCTCTTCCTACCAACTAGTCGTCCTATCGTTAAAAGTTCACAACAACAATCTCTTGAATATGGATCAACAGGAAGTAACTCTGTTGGTCCTCCTTGATTTGAGTGCCGCCTTTGACACTATTGACCACGAAATTTTGTTTGACACATTGGAGTCAGAATTCGGTGTGATTGGAAATGCCCTAAAATGGATCAAGTCATTCCTCTCTCATAGGAAACAGCGTGTCAACGTTAAACAAGAATTTTCTACCAAGTTTACGATGAGTTGTGGAATACCACAAGGAAGCTGTCTTGGACCAGTTTTGTTCCTATTGTATACGTCTCAACTATTTCAGACTATTGATAAACATCTACCTTCTTCTCACGGATACGCTGACGATACGCAATTGTATCTATCTTTCAGTCCTGGTTCTCAGGTAGTTCAAGATCAAGCTATTCAAATTATTAGTAATTGCATTGATGAGGTCCGCGCATGGTTGGTTTCGCGTAAACTCATGTTTAATGACACAAAAACTGAGTTCTTGATTATTGGTACTCGCCAGCAGCTTACTAAGGTGTCAATTGACTCGATCGGTGTTTGTGATGCTCGTACAAAACCTGCACAAAGTGTTGGAAACTTGGGCTCTTGGTTTGACAAGCACATGTCTATAGATGTTCATGTGGGCAAGGTTTGCAGCAAAGCATTTAGAGGTTTGTACAATATAAGACAAATAAGAAAATTCTTGTCCATTGAATCCACTAAGACGCTTGTACATGCATTTGTGACATCGCACCTCGACTACTGCAATTCTCTCTGGTTTGGAATTCCTCAATATCAAACTAAACGTCTACAGCGGGTTCTTAATGCAGCTGCCAGAATAACGTGTTTCACACCCAGATGCTCACACATCCCCCGTCCTCATGCACCTACACTGGTTGCCTATCAAATTTCGCGTTGAGTTTAAAATCGCACTTCTTGTTTACAAAGCTCTCAATTGGATGGCTCCTGACTACATTGCTGATCTCCTGTTAGAACAACCGGATTGCTCCTAGCAACTACGACCTAACGATCAACGACTACTCTTTATTCCTAAAACTAGAGCCAAGAGTCGGTGGAACCGAGCATTTTTGCACGCAGCATGTTCCGTCAACATGGAACAAATTACCATATAACATTAGAAATAGTAAATCTATTGTTAATTTTAAATCTCAATTGAAGACTTTCCTTTTTAAGAAAGCTTATGACTTTAATTTTTAGATCTAGTCCTCATTGTTTAGTAATTTATTTTTAATCTTGGAATTTTTGTATGTTGTATGTATTTTAAAACTGTTGTAAAGCACTTTAGAATATTTTTTATATAGTTTACATAACGATCCTTATGTAAAAGGGGGGGGGGGGTAAAGTGTTAGAAGAGACTTGGAATGGTGTGAAAAACTGAGCAAGTTCACATCCACGAAATGTCCCATATTGTCACCCATTTCTAACCAAACTCCTTCACAGCAGCAAAAGGTGTGAAGGCGAGTTTCTAGCGCCTTATAACCAGATTGCCCTTTTAAGTTGGGCGGTAAAGGGTTGGAATTGACGTGAGATGGTGTGAAAAATAAGCAAATTTACATCCATGAAATGTCTCACATTGTCACCTATTTCCAACCAAACTCCTTTCGCTCTTGCAAAAGGTATGAAGAAGGGTTTCTGGCACCTTAAAACAAAACTGCTTGTTCCTGTGTATGGCCTTTTTTAAGGGCTGTCCATGTCGGATCACGGTTTACTATATTTTGGTAAATGTGTTTCCTATGCATACTGATGAGCCCTGACATAAGGCGAAACAGTCTATTGTAGGAAAACGTAGCATTTTTATTTTTTAAGTGCAAAAAGTACAGCATTTGCACATCTGAAGATTGATGAAAAAATGATGTCATTAATTCTTACTTGATCATCACCGATGACGTCATCATTAGCGATGACGTCATCAAAACCGATCATCAGAATTTTGACTAACGTACGAAAAATCCTGGATCCGCCCCTGCTAACAGCTTTATAACTGCTGATCAACAACTGACGTATAAAATTTGCAATAAATTTACGATAATATTGCCTATTATTTACCATAATAGCGGAGGTGCTCATCAAGCTCCGTGATTCTTAAATTCAATTTATAGTTAGACTCAAGTATCACTTTTAAAATGGGTCAGTCATTTCCGATTGATATTAAAAAGAAAAAAAACTGATATGAGCAAATCGAAAATACTTGACCGAATTCTAAAATCACAATATCCTCAATCACTATAAGAAATGATGATGAAAATGGATTCATCAATTGTTGATAGCACAACGTATAGTTCGGAGTGCTCACAAAAAATATACCAATTGTGCAGACTCAGAATACTTGAAAAACCTCTTTGAGGAAACAGAATCCTTCTTACGCCAAGGCCGATGGAAGGCCTGTCACGTTTTAAACCCAAGCATGCATTTGCATTAGATTCTGCACATGAAAAGCTCCACGTTTTAAACAGGCCTCAATGACCAACATAGCTGCTGATGTGAATGGGTTGAAAATTCGCCGCTGGGTGCGAGATTGATCGGGCTACGGGCTAAACGTCGTCAACAAAAGGCATATAAAAAGCTAGGGCAGTGCACTGTACTACTAAGTGACCAACTGAATGCCAATTCCCCATGGTGTGGTTTAGTTTGGCAGGTTCCTACCCAGAAATATTATTAATATCAGCATAATCATCATGTAATAGCAGTACATTTTGTTCACAAGATACAACACGATGCTATAAATTCCTAAGAATATTTATTTGGATTAATTCAACTTATAGGCATGACAGGTGACATAATACCCTACGCTAATTCTAGACCTTTGTGCACGTGGCATCTTGAATTATAAAAAGAACGAAAACTGGTGAAACCTTAAATCACTGAAAATTGAAAAGAAATAAGTGCGTATCTTATTGTACATCAGATAGCAATGCTGTTTGGGACCCGACCAGGCAATAGCCAGACATTTGGAGCGCTCATTCCTTCGTTTCTCTTCTTGATCTTCTCCGTTATTTTGTCGAGCTTACTCTTGAAATTTGCCAAAGCCGCCTGAGCAGAAGAATCGCCAAACAAGTTGTCAGCATAATCTTCAAGGAACAACTGAATTAGAAAGTGTTAAAAGATGAGAAATCTTACCATGTTCAACAAATGAAATATGGGAAATTTCTCTCTTTTTTCGGTAAAAATTTAATTTGATCATAACTTACATTCCGCCCTATTTACGGGATTATAACACACACACAACTACAAAAGACATTGAGAACACATTGTATTGGGTCGACGGTTCAAGCGACTGTCACATACAAGTATCTTTAACACAGTACTATTATTTACACGCAACTGAGGAAGCCACCAGGGAGGCCAGAAAAAAACCCCCGCACAGGAGGAAATCTGGTTGGGGCCCAGGTATGCTTCCCCTCTCCCCCAACAAGAGAATAATACAATATATAACGCAATAACTCAAAGCCCAAGTGATTTGCTAACTTGGAGTAAATCATTTATGGTATATTCAATGTATCTGTTGGGGATTCGGATAAGCCAGCCAACTTATGATACCGGAAATGCCGTAGACCACGCCTTCTATGCTAGAAAATCCCAGGCTCATCTCCTCAGCGGTTCGCTCGAGTCCGGTTACGAAAAGAGCAACGTGGATAGCCTGTGCAGGAATCACTGGAACAGCCAATTTCGACGTGGCCCAAGATCGCCATTTTAACCAGGAAGCACGGTACTTGCGTACCGTTGAATCCGCTTTAGCATTTAGCTCAGCCTCGTCCCCAGGCCCAACCGTTACCGTTGTGTGCCGTTGTGTGGGTATTGCGTGGAAAACACAATCGGAAACGCGTGGTCGGGCCTGGCAGAAAATGCAAAAAAAAGTGTATGATTCAACGAAAAAGTGATAAGATAGTCTTTTATTGAGAATTTCGCTTTCCAGTCGCGTGTGTTGGCCGTACATGTGTTTGATAGATGGAAGAGATTACCGAAAGCCTTAAGAAATCTAATCTCGAAGCTGTTCTTCTTCGCTTATATCGTCGAGAGGAGTTCCTATTAAACTTGGCAGTGGCTGCTCCACGCATTCCGCCATCTTGAATTCATTTTCTGCCAGGCGCTTTCGCTCCCCTTCCCCCCTATTTTCTCCTAGCGTGTTTCTCGCGCGCATTCACGATATTAAATCTATATATACAATCCTATACACTTTTCTTGATTAAAAAATTAGAAAGCGCCTGGGAACGAGGCTACATTTAGCTGAAGATTGACCAATTGCGGTAATAACGCATGAATTCAAACTGTGCCATAAACCCGCACGCCGGATATCTGAAAGAAACTGTAATGATTTAAATAAGTAAAAAGAATAATGGTTTTAACATTCAGGTATGTGGGGGAAAAGTATAATGATATACCACATACCCTGCCAACAACATAAGGTTGTTCATAATAATATATAATTCTATCACGCTGCCAACAACACATGGCTGTTTATGAGAAAATAGACTACACTGCCAACAACACATGGCTAACGATTCCAATATAAATATATATACGGTCGCGCGGCCAACAACATACGGCTGAGCAGTTAAACTAAGGTAAACACGGGGCCAACAACATATGGCCAAGAGTATTCGAAAAACTCAAAAACAACAATCAATATAATCATGCGGCCGATCGAAAGTCCAGACGAAGGGCGAGCATATTGAAAGCTGGACAGCCAGAGAAAACAGACGTCTTACCCCTGTATACAGCCCGCTGACCTGGGCCCTCGATCAAAAGATCGGGAAGTTTGAGCAAAATGAAGACACCTTTAACGTACGGTTTAAATGCCAGTGCAGATGCATGCAAAAAAGGCCAAAATAGGCCTGAAGGCCATTCTGGAATAATTAAAGTTCCGAATCCATGACAGTGCGTGCAATTACGTGCACTTTGCGTACAGTCTGAACTATTAAACTAACTGGAGGACAAAGCCAGTTATTTCCATTGCTCCAGTCTTGCGCGAACGCGTCCACACCGGAGCTACCAGGGGAAGAAAATCTGGTGTTATAGCGCAATAAGTGAAAATTGTAATACGAAGCTAATCTATCGTGAAGGGCCCCCATTTAGCGTCTAGCAGTCGGAAAACAGTAGGGTGAATAGACCAATCATCCTTATCAATAAACCGACTTAATAAATCTGCGCGTTGATTGCACGCGCGAGGAATCCACTCGGCTTGTTGGTCAATATGGTTCTGAAGGCATAGGCCAAATATCTGCAAAGCTATAGCTTGGAGATCCGGGCACGAACTCCCAATCGATAGGATTCTGGCCGCGGCCTAATTATCGGTAAATAATTTGACTTTTTTCTGCCGCAGTTGATCAAGATACGAAACGCACACATAAAAGATAGCGTTAAGCTCGCGATATGTCGAGCTTTTGTTAAAATCATCAACTGTCCAAATACCACTTATGGGTAAACCATCGAGTGTTGCGGAGTACCCGCCAAAACCCTCATAGCTAGCATCGGAAAACATAACTGCACAAGAGGAAGGGAACGACCGAATGCGATATCCGTTGAAACAGCCTATATTGGTATACCAAAAGCGCAACTCTTCAAGCAAGGCCGGGGTAAAATGCACGAATGAGTCCCACGCGGATCGAGTTGCAAGGGTAAAATACATCTGCCGCGTTAACAACCGAGAAATCGGGCCGACCGCCAAGGCACAGGACAAAACTAATCCGGCAATCTTGGCCAGAAATCGGTAGGAACAGTATCCGTTCGAAATGACAGTGCTCAACAGCGCTTGAAGTTTGTCAACTTTCTTACGCGGAAGGGAAAATTGCATCGAAATTGTGTTAATGATGAGACCTAACCATTCCCCAATTTGCATGGGAGTCCAATGGGATTTCCCCTCATTGCATAATAAACCAGACGCCTGGAGATCTCTGCGCTGAATATCGCTAGCGGCATGGGCCGATATCTTATCTGGTTGAGATCCCAAACCGTCATCTCCGCCATCGACGAACAAGAGGGCGTAGCAATTTAGTAAAACAAAAACATGCGCTGCTTAACCCGAACGGTAAAACAGTAAAGGTAAAACAACGTGTAGAGCCATCCGTGAACTTCCATGAAAAACCTAAATACTGTTGCTGCTCTAGGGCAATGTCAACATGATGGTAACCGGAGGTTAAATCCCATGTGAGAAACCAGTGGCCTTCCTCAATAACTTGGGATAAACTACGCAAATCCTCATATTATTTGAATCTGGCTTTAAATATATATTGGTTCACGTGTCGCAGATCAAATACCAAACGCAATTTCTTGCCTTCCACAACCGTAAGAGGATTAACACAAAAAGGAGGACTGGTATGCTCGTTTATACAACGGTTGCGCAGCAATTCCGCAATAGCCTCCTTCACAAAATCAGGGTGTTTAAACGCAGATAAATTATTCCGTAAATGGCAACGCGGCGGATATTGCAAAAAGGGTAACCAGTAACCGGTTTCAATCGTAGACAGCACGAACTCGGGAGCTTGGAGAGTATCGCGCCAAAATGGGAGATGCCCCTGGAGACGGCCTTTTACATTATCACTTGGTGCGCGGGAAGAAAATTCCCCATACTGCAAAATATCGATATCACAAGTAATGCACTCAAAATCATTATACTCAACTTCGTCACTCGTTTCCACATCTAGTAATCTGCTGGCGGCGGGTGTAGTTGTCGAAGTAGATGCCATCGGCGATTTGAGGCAAGTCGCACTTAAGTGCCCCATTACTCCACACTAAAAGCATAAAAGTAAGACACGCTTTATGAAAAGAAACTGAGGCAAACGGAGAAAAAACTGTGCTGTCGTTGTCGCTTGTGTACAGACCCGAAGAACGAACGCTTGGATAGACAAGCCATTTATACAGGAGCATGATATGCATGACGTGCATTAGACAAAGCCATTTAGACTAATAAGGAATACCTTACAAAACGTGCAGAAAATATATAACTGCTAAACTGCGTAGCGCAGTAGTGAAACATAGAGTTTAGATATACTTATCTTAAAACATGGTCCTAATCTCCGTACAGAACCCCACGTCTTTTGAGGCGTATTTGTAGGCTGCACTTGTCTGGCCCGGGCAGCTGCAGCCTCATTACCACGACGAGCTCGCTGGCGGTCTTTGATCTTCTTTTCGGCACGACGCTCGGATCGGTAAATTCGTTTCTCGTCGTCGCTGTTTGAGGCCAAGTCATCGGATAGATATTCCGATACCGTAGCCCAGCCAAACTCGCTCTTATCGGCGAGTTTAATGACTTTAACTCGCTTGCGAACAAGCTCGGCGCCTTCTTCCAGCTGCCTTTTAGCGCGCTCAATGGAATCGATTGAGTGGTCGGCCAACGAAACAATGGAATCTTCTATCTTGTCTAAAACTTTACCGCAATGATCCAACTGTTGCTGGTTGCCTTTGCCTTTGCACAGAAAGGTCTCGCGTTTAGCTTTACGGATTGCTTCTTCCATTTTGTTGCCGCTGTGTTGCGACATAGACTGGGCGAATGTTTCAAGCCTGTCGTCCAGAAGCTTCGCAATTGAATTCATTGCGAGGTTTAAAGTATTATGGTCCACAGCAGATGGATTCGGATCCATAATAAGAAACTGAGGCAAACGGAGAAAGAACTGTGCTGTCGTTGTCGCTTGTGTACAGACCCGAAGGACGAACGCTTGGATAGACAAGCCCTTTATACAGGAGCATGATATGCATGATGTGCATTATACAAAGCCATTTAGACTAATGGGGAATACCTTACAAAACGTGCAGAAAATAAATAACTGCTAAACTGCGTAGCGCAGTTATTAATTATTTAGATTGTGCGGAGTGTGTTACAGAGGCTCAGGGTAATGTTGGATTCATTACTCAAAATGGCGGCTACGCTGGATTGTTTTGTATAGAAGTTTTGTAAACATTACATATGTATATTTTAACTTTTTAAATTTTTTATGGAACCATTTTCATTTATCCCCAAATCATAAGCGTATTAGGCTGCTGCTGAGAAACTTTTAGTATGATCTTTTGTTATTTCTCAGTGCAATGAACTAAAAGTTTAAGTTTAACTAAAAATATGCTTAAGTTTTTTGAGATTTAATTTTTGAGATTGAGATTTTAAAAAAATGTTACAAAAAGGGTAAGACATGGAAGAATGGTTTACTCGCAAAAGCGCCCTTGGAGTGGGATTCAAGCGATCTTTATTTACGACGTTTATATCATTTATGAATTTATTTACCTCGTTTGGATAAATTGTAGTTAAGGTATTTACAATGGAAACCTTTTGACTAGCTTGATGTTTGTTTGCCAAGGTAGACATGACCAGTGCATCGTCTACCTGTCCCCTTTCAGTGAGTGCTGGTTGTCTCATCAAGCTTGGAGAATTGGGATGAAAGCCATAGGTCACCATCTTAGAAAAGTTAACTGCAGCGTGTTAACAAGAGGAGGTGAATATCACAATAGCTAGAAAGTGGATGAGTTCCTCGTGAGTCTTGAATGGTTTTGGCACTTTCTTGTCAACACTTTCATCTCCAAACTTGTAGCTATTGTTGCGGAGATCACGGATCCAATCCTGAATATCGTTGTTCTAAACAACACGGATTGAAGGACAGGGGCAGATTTAAAACTTTTTAAACCTGAGTCAAAAATTCTGGGCAGTGATCATAATAATGACGTCACTAATACGATGACGTCATAACATGATCATATTAGCATTAACTTTGTTACAGCCGCATTTGAGCTCTACTGCTGTTTTGCCCAATATCAGAACTCATCAGCATGCTTAGGAAAGGCATAAAAAACGAAAGCTTTAGTTTATTATACTTGTGGGCATTCGTGATTATAATTAATTGCTAAAAAACTTACATACACACAAGATTTCTCTTTTTTGTTTGTTAATTTTTTGGCCTTCAAAATCTCATAAACTTACAATAAGTCACTCACAACTAGCTGGCGTTTCATACTCTATGTTGACTGCCTCATTAAGAAAAAAGGGACTGTTTTTACTAAATGTTGTTTATGTTTGCATCACACCAACATGGTCCCTGTTACCTTTTTGAATATTGTTTTTACCTTCTCTAACTCATACATTTACAACAAGTCATACAGACTCGTAGGCTGTTGTGGTGTATCGAAATATCGATAAATATTGGGTTTTTTAAAATATTGGTTTATCGATATTTCTATCTATCGAAATTATCGAAATAAATTCGGTATTTTCGATGTTTTTGAATTTCTTTTGATTACTTTTTAATCATGCCTGTTAATTGTCTGATTAGCAAATATGCCTTGTTTTTTGTTAAAAGTTTCAATGTAAAGCATTCCAGGCGCGTTTCATGTTGAATCAATTAAATATGACGAAATAGAGACATTGTTTATTTCAAGCTCATTTTGATTTGATTATAACCTGGTAGCTTGCGATTAAATTACGATATTTTATCACGCCAAGCGCTGTTTGGGATCATTACTATTACTGCATAGTTTTATGTGATGTTTATTTGTCCGTTACCTAAAAATTATTGTGTTGGACGATGGGACATTAGGTGAGCAAAATTTTTTCAAAGGCGAAAAAAAAATCGAAATATTGATATTATCGGTATTTTTTTCGATATATCGATATCGGGTTTTTTCAATTGCGCAACAGCTTACAGACTCAGCTTTCATGCTATACCATACTTCATATCGTAGCTCATTACAAACATAGGGACCATTCTTACAAAAAATTGTCCCTTGTACATGATACTAATATGGTTCCTATTAACCATTTGAGTGTTTCTATTACTAGATATTGTTTTTTACCTTCCCAGTCTCATAAATTTACATTTGGTCACTCAGGCTTAACTCGCACGCTATATCATATTTCATATTACATGGAGACTACCCCATTATGAACAAAGAGACTGTTGTCCCAAAATATTGTCTTATTTTGCTATACACCAATGTGTTTTCTATTATCTATTACTAAATAATAAATAATGAGCATAAAAAAGTAAAGGAACAAAATGATTAGTCTTAAAGGTTTTACTACGTTGACTCTACGTTCAAAATAGAACAACAGGCGAATTTCATCTAAAGCTATATTGTGATTATGCTGGCGAGGTTTAATTAGGCGGTTAATAAGCAATTTATATGCGACCTTGATCAACAATTATTTGGTGATAAACAATTTTACACATTTTCTAAAACATTTCTACGAGCTATATTTAAATATAATTACACTGAATACTATTCACTAATCATATTTTACCCTAAGTTATTTATTTGTGTGATTATATGAACACAATACTTCAACCAACTATGTTCTGTTCTAGAATTCTCAGGTTGTCGTCATTCTTTCCTCATACTTATAAATTATTGCCATCCTCAATTTCAGCAAGAAATTGCACACACATATAACTTGTTGATGATCCATAGGAAGGTTTAATTTCAAACTCCGCCACTAATCTAATGGCTGGCGCATATGATGACACTTCCAAGTCCGTAGTCAGGACTTCATTTGCTTCAGCTGCCATAGGACAAGTGAGATTGTGACCCGAACATAAATCAGGATAATCAAAATGGAATGGATACATCGTGCCTTTTATGACTGCATGTAGAATAATTATACCATTGGGAATTTCTGCTGTTGTGGTAAAACTGATTTTGCCGTGGTATGTATTGCCTTTAATGAAGTTGCAAGGTTCAGGTACGCCTGCCTCACAATCGATGTCCAAATTTGTCACAGTTACCGCCGTTGATCCACAGTCTACAAATGGTACGGTGATTGCCCTCACGTAAATTCCAATACAAAAAACGAAGAACATCAAAACCACACAAGAACGAGACATCTTGAAAGTGTTTGTTACGCTTGCGGCTTGTCCAACTGCGTACCGAACAATGAGCTTGCAAGTAAAAGGAATACAGAATAGTTTCATTGACCTTTGATTTGCCTTTGATCACGCCACTCGTGACGTATGATCTGAGTTGTGTTACGTATTTGCCAATAGCTGCTAAAAGCATGCAATTAGGCCTTTTTTTCCTTTTGGGCTTGTGCTCGAAACCATGCCTATATTTCGCCAGCACGCCTGCGCGTGCAAATAGAAAGGCAAATTTTATGCGCCATGTACAATGTGCAACAATAAAATAGTCAAATACTAATAAATATGAGTACCCATATAAAGCAATTAATAAAAGTTGTTCTTCGAAAAGCGTAAAGTGTAAGCTGTGAGTGCGCAAGGGATGACAGATTATTGCTTATTCTTACCTCTAAACTGAGATTTATTTCTTTCAAACAGCTTCGAGGACACATAGAAAACTTAAGACGCCAAATTTACCTACCGAGTATCAGCGCCTTAAAAAACAGTAATCGATCATCCCTTGCGGGCTCATAATTCAAAGTTTACTGGCTTTTGGAAAGACAACATTAAACTCCATATTGTGTGTGTGATACTCCAAAAAACAACTGAAACAAGTAAATTATCAGGTGATAACTTTTCATAGTGTTTAGAAGCTAGGTGTGAGATGTCCTCGAAATTTACTTCACATACTCACGTGTACACTGTACAGACGATGCAGAGGCAATAGCGTAGGCTAAAGCTGTGACTGTTGCGTTCAAATACGCTAGCATAGGCACCGGGAGAGGGGAGGGGGCACAATGGGGCCGTTGAGCACCAGGCTAAAAGACCAAAAAGTGCCATTTTTGTGATGAAAAGTGCCGTGCCCTAATACTGTTTCCTGCTCAACCTGCTACGTGTAACGACTGCTTGTAACATGAGGTAGTGAAAAATCTTCTGGTTTTTTGTGCATCAATAGTAGCTTTTGTTTCTAAAAAATATTCATGCCCGTGCAGTCCACCAGCAATTTTTGTAATTGGGCCCAGCTATATATCCAGCTGAGTCAATTGTTCAAAAGCTGGTTAGCACTAGTTTTCCGAACTGCTTGTCTATTATTTTGAAATATTTCGTGACAAATCTTGTCTGCATGCATGATGTTGTTTTGATTTGACGGAAACTTCAACAGTGGGACCCAAGGGCCCGTAGCAAGTGACCAAAAGGAAAATTTGGAAACATTGCGTCCAAAATAGATCTTTGCGGATAATCGCTGAGCTTTATTACATCTGGAGAAAGCACACGTTGCCATATTTGAAGCAAATAAGGCTCTCAGCTACAGGTAGCTACCACTGACCCAAAATGCGATGCTCTCCGTCCAGCAAAGTCGTTCGCCCCCTGGTGTCTAACAAAAAGTTTTTCACGAGATTACGAGGTTGCGAGAAAAAGGAAATAATCTTAAAAAATTTTGATTTCTTTGAATACATTTTTATACAACATTTGCTTAACGGTGAAAAAAGGTGTTTGCCTTACTTGTCGAAGCAAGAATCTGCTATAAGTGCAGGGGAATTCCTCTTTCAGGTATGCTTCACACAACATATATTTTGTATTTTGCGTACGATATTAATACAGACACGGGAACACGCTTCGATGTTTGTCCTGTTTGATAATAAAGCGTTTTTAGATCACCCAAACCCATTGATCTTATATACAAATGGTTAAAGATTATTGACAAGTTTTTTTTCTTTTGAGCATTGTATTTCTATTGCTAGCTTCGTTTTGTTTTGCTGAAGGCTGTTGCATATGTTAGCCTGACTTTCTAGAACTCAGCAGCATCTTTATGCAACTCTTTCCGGCTAAGCTGCTTATGTAGAAAGTAGATACTACCAGAAGATTTAAAAAAAGTACACACTCGTTTTGTTTTAGGTTTGTACCTGCTAGTATGTGCAAACCCAACGCCTGAGAAAAAAAGATAGCTATAGAAAAGAGAAAATGTCCAGGACATGGCATAAGAAGATTTCTTTTCCAAATGCATCAAGGTAACTCACACTTTATATTAACAATCAGAAGAAATTTAGAAGTGACAGAGTCCAGCAAACTGCATGTTTTGTATTAGCCATTGATGCCTTTTAAAGATGGTACAATAGTTGACTGCATTTGCACAGAAAATTAGACATTTCAAGACCAAATACAGGGGCCCAGTATTGAATGAGGTCATTCTGTTAAACTAAAATTGTGTAATTGTAATTGTAAATATCATTGACTTATCAATGTTTAAGAATCCTAGATAGTTTCACTCTTATAGAAGAAAGGCATTTGCTTTTCTTTATGTATCCTTGTGTTGTAAACGCAAGAATGTACTACAATATACTGATATACTTGTCAATGTTTTCTTATTTTGTAGGACCTATCTACTGTACGTAAGAATCTCACCTCAACTTGGCATAAAGCATCTTTAGTAGTTTAATCGAAAATGGACTGACCCTTCCCTCAGTAGGGACAAAAAAAGACTGACCCTCCTCTCCGCGGGAGCAAAAGAACGAACAGCGTGCTCTTCTAGAGTTTTTTGTAAAAATATTTTGTTGTAGATCGTATTGAGCGATTGCGAGGGAAATAGATAACGTTGACGCACTCTAACGTTGTTGTAATCTTAATTGTGGCTGGGGACGCTACATTGGTGCCCGATAGGGGACGAACGCCTTGAAAATTGACAAAAATATGGAAGCCCTAAGTGAGGACGAACGTTCTGAAATAGAATGTAGGCGTATTGTAAAGCTTTTAAAAGAAAATGATGGCTAACTGCCATTGGCAAACCTGACGGAAAAGTATAAAGAGAAGTACAAGATAAATTTAGAACAATGAAAAGTTGCGTTTGGGCAATTTTCTACGTTTATAAAGTATGGATGTTCCGATAAGATAGATATCGTGAATGACGATATTGTATTGACATCGAAGCCAAAAGCGGGAAGCTCTGACGCTCAGTCTGGCTCATTCCAATATATATCGAAGCCACAATTTTCCCAATTTTACGGATTCTCGGACAGAGATCGCGGGAAAGGGGTACCGTGCCGAGTTTGGAGGTTCGAAGTGGCAAGTACAATCAAGGAAGGGTTACATTCAAATGAGATTGTGGCGGAGCTGATAAGGCGGTCTTTGCAGGGAGAAGCAAAATGTAAAGTTGTTGGGTTTGGTGCAGTTACAGCAATGGAGGATATGCTATCACAATTGGACCAGTTTTATATGGAAGATGGCAAAGTAACTGTTGATGAGATGTTAGCTGAAGCATACAAGTGGAAACAGGGAGCCCAAGAAGAAGTTGCAGCATTTGCTTCCAGGTTGGAAAACCAATTTAGAAAAGCAAAGGTATGTGGGACGGTCCTCTTACCAGATGAAGGTGCGGTAAATAAACAATTAAGAGTATTGTTTTGGGAAGAGCTGAAAGGTCCTATCAAAGACAAAGCCGTCATAGAAAGGATCAATGCCAAAGGTTTGCAGAACTAATAACCGCTGCCTGATATGGGGAAAAAGAGGCATACGGTAGAAATGAAACCAAATATGTAGGACGAGTACAGCAATATGTAGTTCAGGAGCCTGGGAAAAGTGCTCATAGCAATGCAGATAACCCACCCAAATGGTTGAACCAGATATTACAAGAAGTTAGAGCAATGGCCTCTACCGTTGAGGCCAAACAAAATGAACAGTCATCAGAAGGGGGAGACGTAAACCCTAGGGATCAAGACCGCCTGGGGGTGATCCACCTACTTGCTTTCGTTGTGGGCAAGTTGGTCACCTGAGGATCGGCTGTCGAAATGCCCTAATTGACAGGAATTTACAGGCGGGAACACAGGCAGAACGCCGGAAAACGAGGACCGGCCTCTGACGAGGGTCAGTCAGAGGTTTTGAACATGCAGCCCCAAACCACGGAAAACTTTAAAAGAGCTGTTGCTGAGAAACTGGTGGGACAAGTGAATGAAGGCACTGCTATTATCAATGGCTGTAAGATTAACGCATTAATCGATACTGGGAGTCAAGTGACTACCATCTTGAAAGATTTTTATGATCAGCACCTAACAGACTGTGATATACACATCCAGTTGAAACATTGAAAAAAGTTGGAGCTGGGGGACAGGATGTACCCTTCTTGGGATATGTCTCATTTAATATATCATTCCCTGAGCATGAGGCTGGTATATGCGAGGAAACTCCCACCTTTTCCCTGATTGTACCTAACACCACATACAGCCAAAAAGTTCCAGCTGTCATTGGTTCATTATGCCAGTAAATATGATCACAGGAATATCAAATCCACAATCTACCATCGATCCATTGACCGTTGATGCCCATGAGTCCATTGCTATTTGGGGCTTGTGTCATACTACCCCAGGATTCAGGTGCAAAGCCATGGTAGAAAGCACTAATGTCTCAAGGTTACCACCGGAAGTAGCGGTCACGCTGTCACTAGGGTCATGGCTTTATAGGATGCCCTAAAGGTCGAAATGTCGAGAAAGCACTGGGTTTCTCGATCACTGGGACTGTATCTACGTCACTAAACTCGGGTGTACCTGTTACCCTACCACCAAAAATTGTTATTGGCGAATTGCACGTAGTATCAGAAGTGGTAACTAATTGTGGGGGCCAGAGAGCACCAGAGGAACCAATCCAAATCGGAGACTGCTCATTTGAATTTCAGCATGTAGCCCTTACGGAAACACAAAGAATAAAAGCCCAAACATTGTTGAAAGAGATGGACTATGTCTTTGCAAAGAGCAATGACGACCTTGGTTGCACTGCAGAAGTGCAGTACGAGGTCAAATTGACATATGATCAACCGGTAAAGCAACCATACTGCAAGGTCCCCCCTGCACAATTAGATGAATTTCGAGAAGCAGTAAAAGACATGCTTAAAGCAGATGTTATCAGGGAGCCCAAGATCCCCTACTCATCCCCTGTTGTACTCGTTCGCAAAAAGGACAAGGGGCTGAGGATTTTTGTAGACTTCAGACAACTTAACCGGAAGACCATCAAAGATGCATACCCAATACTGCGTATTAAGGAGACGCTAGAGGCACTTCAGCAGGTGAAATGGTTTTGCACTCTTGACCTTCAAAGTAGATGCCTGCAGGTCAAGATACCGAGAAAGACAGGGAAAAGACTGGAATGATCACACCCTTTGGGCTATACAAGTTTAGTCGTATATATGCCCTTTGAATTAACGAATACCCTCGCGACCTTCCAACGACTAGTAGAATGTTGGCTGGGAGACTTGAATTTAAGGAGATGTTTAGTGTATTTATTAGACGACATCGTTGTGTTTGGGAAAAGTTTTGACAAACATTGGAGCGTCTTGACCGTAAGGATCGGTCAAAATGGCATATTTCCATGGAGATGACCCAATTGACCAATAAAATAACTAGAATTTAACATGTGACCAAACAAAATTAATGAGTAATACCGCTTGTCCATCACTTTAGTATTACTTTACCAAAGCTGTGCCACTGAACGAAATTAACTAACTGGACTAGAATGACAACTTTAAAAAATTATTACACCGCTGCCGCTGCACGAAAAGTAATTAACTGGATTAACTTTGAATACTAATTACCTGTGCATTTTTTACACGAGTTGCGTGACCGCTTTGACCATCCCTAGATCCGCCCCTGATGAAGAAGCTATTAGGGAAAATGTCATTACATGAAATAGACGTTATTACAAAGGACAAGTAATTCAACAGATTTTGTTAGGCAGAATTTTGAAGTAAAACTCTGTTAGAACTATTTGGAAATTACCACAAACGTCCGAAATCAAAGATTAAAAATGTCTGAGACGTGCGCACATATCCTTTCCCAATCTTCCCAAAATGTATGAGCTAGAGCACATAGCTCGATATCATGATACGACTTTGTTTTGGTTTTTAGTTTGTGTATAAGGGCAACAAGAGTAACATTACCACAAACTACAGATCTCAGTGGATCAGATTTCAGGCTATTTCAGGCACATAAAAAATTAAGACAGCAAAAAGTATATGTCATTGATGTCATGATAATCAACCAAAGCAAATCTTACCATAGCATAAGGCATGTGTTAAGATACCAGCTTTCGAAAAAGGTCTCGATGTAAAGTTGCTTGTGCAGGTGGTGCATTGGTACACAAAAAGTACATGGTATAGGTTCTTTACATATAACTCCAAACCAAAAAGTAAAATTGAAGTTTCGAACGAAAGCACTTTCTAGGAAACTTAGCAGTAGTAATGCCTGTTTTTACTTTACCATTTCCGGTTGTAAAATTCCTACTTTCCTATAACATTAAAAATATGCAGGAAATGCATTTCTAAATACATTATTTAAGTAATTGGCATGCTGGTTTAACCATTCTCATAGTCTATATATAGATTTTATACATATCCATATATTTCCCAGCATTTAGTGCAATTAACTGAAATCCAATCACCTATTAGAATCCTATAGCTAACTTTTCAGCAATGTAGAGAAAAGGATTTGGTTTACATATTTACCCTCTCCCTGGCTCGATCTTCTCACATAGAAAACGCGATTCTTAACCGTTATTTGCTCACTATCGTATGAAGGTTTAGGGGAGCCGGATGTGCCACATAATTATAACAGAAAAGTATATTTAATTTAAACGCAAAAAAGAACAATTTACCTTTTGCACGTCATTTTCATTCTTGTAATAGATATATATGATTTCTTTAACAAAATTTTGGATGGCGATCCAGAGAAGGACAGCGTCATTTTTGTAACCAAATTTTTCTAGATCCATGAGTCCGCGATCAGTAAGATTCTTGATGAGATCATAACTATCAATGTAAGGCTTTGGTAGCGTTTCTGCATCAGATCAATATGACCACCACCACCAATACTCAGAACTTTTGTCAGCGACACCACCTGCAGGAATCAGCTTATTTCGACCCAGCGTGTTGATTGCCATGACTCCTTTCGTGTGAGGATACAGAAGTTTCCAAACTGGATGGACCGAGGGGAGATTTCGCCAAGAAGCGACGGCAGTTAGTTCCATCATCAAAGGACATCGAAGAAGATGAGTAATCATCTATAGTTAAAAATTTTGTTAAAGAACTGACGTTTTTTCTAGACGCGATAGGTGATATGCAGTGACAATTTCGTGGTCTTGTATACACATGTGTATTCATAATATGTTATTAAATATCTTAAAATAATTTCGTTGCTACTAATAGTCATATGCTATGTTTCATAGCAACCGTCAGGCAAGTACTAGTGTTATGTTTCTCAGTTCTAGATAGATTTAGATCGAGGACGTCAACGTTTAAAACGACATGAAATTACGTAATTAAACATCCCTGACATCGACTTCCGGTTAGATCTTGAACGTCAGAAAGTAAACATAAGTTCTTGAATGTAATTCCTGCGAAGTATGTTTATGTGCGTACTGATCTCTATATATTACTAAAAGTACACAGTGAATAAGGCCGCCAATGTTTCCACAAGCACTTTCGTATTTTCAGCCTGTTTGCTTATTTCGTAGAAGATCTCAATAAAGATCTAGATATGGGCAAGGAAATGCTTTGCGAGGTAAGCCGTGTGTGTCTGAAGATTGTGTCTGAACAATTAATAAGTTTTGAAAGAATAAACTTATTGATAGAATATTTGGATGTTCTGAAGAGATGAATTGTATCAAATTCTTCGAAAAGAATACAAAAGCAACAGGTCATTGTTCCACGTAAATTTTATAGTTATTTAGGATTCAATAAGGTTTTTCTGTTTTATATAACTTAATATATTGTCAGTGATTATCCTGAAAATAGTTAGAAAGCTAGGCTTTTAATAGTTTTTTGTTCTCGATGAAAACGGATTTTTTATTTCTTGTGATTTTTTACACTCTTGTAACAACGCAGCTACAAATGATCAGGTTTTTACTTATTTGGGTATTAAATTCAACGGTATTGTGGTTGAAGATCTTATGTAATTCATTTGGCATTGGAAAATGCTTGTCGAAAACTTTATGAAAGTCCTGCGACCAATGTTAGAATGCACATTTTTGCTGAAAAGGGGATTAAAACGTATGATATGCCGTTTTCGTTTTCTTTTCTTCAAAGTGGTACGGTTATCAGGAGTGGTCATAGAGCTTTCTACACCGTATTCAAGCTTGGTTTTGTAATTACTGTTCTTAAGGGCAGTTTCATATGTATTTGAAATGCGCGCCAATTCACTTGATGACAAAGTCGATATTCTTCTATTGACTGATTTTTGGTAACCGTTGAATTATGGAAGGAGGGTGGTTTGAGCGACTATCGATGTGTACTCGATCATTGCTTTGTTTTCTACGCGGAAGACATTTTTCGTCCCGTAAATTCAGTGTTACAACTTGGGCTAGGATTTTTGAGCCACATAACTAAAATATTGCGCACAGATCATTTCTTGCTTTATCAGCAAAACTGTCACTGCCTTTGATAAGTGTTGGATAAGTAATAATTATTTCATATATATTTAACATAATTAAGGTCATCACGTGACCACAGCACATGTAAAAGTTTTAAGGTTGTTCTGTATAAAATACAATTTTTGTATCGTTCGAGAGATATATTTTCTAACAGGTTATGGGCCCAGGTGCCGCTTATAAATGCACGATACGTGTGTCTTAAATGACGTGAATATTCCTTGTATTTATTGAGGCGTAGACGCTTCGTAGAAAGGTGAAAAACAGTTATTATTTGCGAGGAAAAATCTCAAATATGGCGGAGGTCAGAGAAATAACCAAGATCGAACACTTAAACGGAAAGAACTATCAAACATGGAAGTATAACATTAAATTAGTGTTAATGGAACGAGGATTATTTGGTTTTATAAATGGAACTGAGGAACAACCCCGTCAATATGCCACTGCACAGGTAAAAAGTGCGTATCAACTACGATCTGATAAGGCATATTCGTTGATTGCCCTGAGTGTTGAGAAAAATCTACAAATCCATATCAGTACAACAACAAATCCTTTGGAAGCTTGGGAGATACTTCGAAAGCAATTTGAGTTCGTTTCGATCACCCAAATAGTGAGATTAAACCGTAGATTTTATGCTGCTACAATGAAAGAAGATGGTGATATAATGGAGCATATTACGTACATGACGAGACTGGCAGAGCAATTGCGCGATATGAAAGAGGATATTTCAGATCAAAAATTTACAACGGTAGTGTTAGGAAGCCTTCCTGAATCGTATGAAAATTTTATTACAAGTCTTAATGCTCAGAAAGTAGAAGATCTTAAATGGGAAAATGTGAAATGCTTATTGATTGAAGAGTATGTAAAGCGAAAAGAAAAGCGAACAGAAAGTCCAGGTCAGAATGATGCACTATTTTCAAGGAAGAGTAGTCATAGTTATTCATCACGTGGAAGAAATCAGTTTTATGGTGGCAATATGTATAACAACAATCCCAGAGACAATGGTGCACACAATCAGAGGAGATCAAATCAACCAAGTCAGATGCAGAGAGTAAAATGTTTCAAATGTCAAAAATTTGGCCACATTGTCAAAAATTGTCCTCTTAACAAAAGGCCAAATGAATCAAATATCCCTCAAGAAAAAGAGCAAGTTCAAGGTGGAAATGATGAAACAGCTTTAACCTCTATGTCTAATGTTAAAGCAGGAAATGATCAATGGTTCATAGATAGTGGAGCAACTAAACACATGACATTTCAGAGAAATATTATAACTGATTACAAAAAATATAAGGAGCCATCAAAGATCTACCTTGGTGACAACAGAATTATTGAAGCATATGGTGAAGGAAATGTCAAGCTTGATTGCCATGATGGTGCAGAAACCATTACATTAAATTTACCTAAGTATTTTATTTGTTCCAGAAATTAAGAAGAATTTACTATCAGTCCCAGCAATGACCCAAATGCAAGCTGAAGTTATATTTGATGAAGAAAAATGTCACATTATTAAGGATGGGAAGACAATCAATATTGGACATTTACTTGATAGTAAGTTATTTGTTGTGAACATTCAACCAGACTATGTTAATGTAACAACAACCAAAGCCCCATCACTAAAGCAATGGCATTGCAGATATGGTCACCTAAACTTTGGATATATCAACAAATTGGCAGAAGGAAACTTAGTCACTGGAAAGAATTTTATGAAGGGTGAAATTGATCAAGAATGTGAAGCATGTACCAAGGCGAAAATGCATCGTATACCTGTTCCCAAACAGAGCTCAAATAAAACAACTCAGCCACTGGAGTTAATTCACAGTGATGTATGTGGACCAATGAACATTGACTCAATTAGTGGAAGTAAGTACATTTTAACATTCACTGATGATTACACTAGATACGTAACTGTGTATTTTCTGAAAAATAAATCAGAAGTATACGAGAAATTCCGAGAATATGTTAACATGGTGTAAAATTAATATTTCACTGGATTGAAAGTAAAAATGTTGCAAACAGATAATGGCGGAGAATATGTCTCTAATGATTTCTCCAAATATTGTGCAAGTAAAGGGATTATACATCAATACACTAATCCTTACACTCCAGAGCAGAATGGTATTTCAGAGAGACTGAATCGAACACTTGTAGAGTCTGCCAAGTCCATGATATTTCATGCAAACATGCCAATTAATTTTTGGGCAGAGGCAGTCAATACAGCAGTGCACTTACATAATAGAAGTCCCACAAAATTCTTAAATATGAAAACACCATATGAATGCTGGTTTGGTAAAAAGCCAGATGTGTCGAATCTGAAAGTATTTGGATCTGTTTGTTACACCCATACACCTGGCAACCTGCGACGAAAGCTTGATCCTAGATCACGAAAGGCAGTGTTTATTGGGTATCCACCAGACACGAAGGGTTATAAACTCTATGATATCGAATCAAAGACATTCGTGCGAAGTAAAGATGTAGTATTCTACTAAAACAAGTTTCATTATTTTGAGACAGTTACTAAAGAATTAATCATACGTGAAGATATTTCGAAAGAGAAATTAAATGACAATCATGAGGGAAACCATGATGCTGAAGACCAAAACCATGTACCTGAATTACCTGAGATCGAAAGTGAAGAGAATTTACCACCAGTGGGAGCGTCGTACCAAGAAACATTTATGAAGCAAGTTCAAAATCTTGGCACAAAGAGACAAAGACAAGCACCGACGAAATTTAGTCCGGATGAGTGTAATCTCACCGAATCCCTGACTGCAGAGAATGAAGAGCCACCATCAATAAATGAAGCTTTAAATGGTAAAGATGCAAACAAGTGGAAACAAGCGCTAGAAGAAGAGTATAATTCACTAATTAAGAATGAAACATGGGAATTAGTACCACCTCCAGAAGGATGCAATATAGTTGGGTGAAATGGGTCATGAAAGTCAAGCGAGACGCAAATGGAAATGTGCGTCTCCGTGAGCTGGTCTAGCAAAAAGCAAGCAAGTGTGACAAAGTCAACTACAGAAGCAGAATACGTAGCGTTAAGTCAAGCTACACAAGAAGCAATTTGGATGAGAAAATTATTATCAGATATTGGTTGTAAAAGTGAAGAGCCTACCACAATGTACGAAGACAACCAAGGTGCTATTGAAATTTCTAAGAACGCTAAATTTCACAACAGGACAAAGCACATAGACGTTCGTTTTCACGTCATAAGAGAAATTGTATCAACAAATGAAGTTAAAGTTGCTTATCTATCAACCGAAGATATGTTAGCGGACATAATGACGAAAGGAATGACAAAGAAGAGATTTCAAAGATTACGTAGCATGTTAAACGTTTGTTCATCTTAATGGACTTAAAATAAGTTATAAGTTGACATTGTTAAGTACCTTAAAATAAGTTGATGACAGAATAATTATTAAGTGGGAGTGTTGGATAAGTAATAATTATTTCATATATATTTAACATAATTAAGGTCATCACGTGACCACAGCACATGCAGGAGTTTTAAGGTTGTTCTGTATAAAATACAATTTTTGTGTCGTTCGAGAGATATATTTTCTAACAATAAGTGCCAAATCATCATCACGATAAACACCAATGTCCTCCTTTCCGATTTTTTCCGCGAGTCGATTGCCGAATATTTTTTTAATACAAATTCACGTACGGAATTTTCCACCTTCATGCAGATTTGCGTAGAAATTATAAATGATCACCGTCGTGCACGATAGCATTTGTTAAGCGCTGGTAGTAAAAGAGTCGGTTAGATAATTAAAGAGCAGAGGCTTTGGTGGTGAATAGATCAACGTTTTTTCGCCTTGCTATAAGTTTCATCTTGCTGTGTTACTGGGAATGTCAAGGACCGGTTCAAGAATTTACAAGGTGTAAAACATTTAATACAGAGCTGCGTCGCCCGAAAAACCCGTTAAGAACATAACATACGGGTAATAATATTTAATTTTTTTCTTACGACTTAATTTACAGAAACTCTGGTCCCACCTGATGATACTGCGTGTCTGCACAGTGAAGCCAAAGTTTTGCCATGAGCCAATCCCATTCTGTGTCAAGTAAGGGCGTCCATCCGTATTGGAGTGTTCTTGCCAGGGTTTTGTCCTAGCTGAATTGCAATAGGCACCATATCACCGTTGTTTCTGAGATAAAACAAGCCCATCGCCTGCTCAATGTATCGTTTATCTTTACCTTGGTCCATTGTTGGTATACCATCAAGAATTGGATAGTTGACGAGGAAAATAAGGCCTTCCTAGCGTAATTAAAAATCAGTTTTTTTAAAAAGTCAGTTTTTTGAAGAATCAGTTTAAAAATCAGTTTATAGTGTACAAGGAAAATGAGGCCTTAGCCCTACTTAAACATCAGTCGTTTTTTTTTGAACGCTTTAAGATTGGCTAGCTTTGTTGGCTTAAATTCATGTTGTAAGAATACACGCTGAGGTACCACTAGCGATGCTCATTTTTGCTTGATCTTTTCCATCCGTGCAGGTTCACTATTGTCAGCGGAAACCCACAAAATGATTTATAAATGCAAAGACTTTAAAACGCCAAGATTTTAATTCTGTTCTGGAAGTCAAGAGAAAATTATATGTGTAAATCATATTTTGCTTTTCAGATCAAAATATGCCTAAAGTAGTTCCCTGCTCTTGTAACAACGCCATTTTGAAAACAGAAAATTATTGGCCGAAATTGATCCATATCTTTACTAGTGAAGACATTGAAAATATCTCACTGTGTATTTTAGTATCTGACAGCCTACCATAATTTATAATGAAACTGTATATTAACTTGGAAATAACTTGCATATTAATTACAATTGAAATAGTAATTAATGCAGAACTTCATCGCCGCAAACAGCAATGTTAAGAAGAAGTCCAACAGCTGGGTGACCATTTTGTCTTTGACAGGAAAATTCACAGGCAACGTTTTGCATTGTCTTATCACTTCAGGGTTTGAACCGTTTAGAAACTGCGCTCCAAACCAAACATCATCTCGCCAATACTCAGCAGAGTAGGGAAGACCCCTCTGAATAACTGGAGTGATGAGCTGTCTGAAATCTTCGAAGCAATTCTAAGAATCCCAAATATCGTACAGATGAGCAAGACCCAACATCGAACAGGGAAAGAGTGGCTTCATCAGTGAATTGCACATCTTTGGGCAGGTGCTTTGAATCTTTTGCTTCGATGAAACCTGGAAGATCGTGTGTATACTTTGGATTTGTTCCCCACTTGCACACTTGACGGTTTTCGTCCACCTCTTTCTTTCGTTGTTCAGCTATGGCTGGTCCACTGTCACTTGAGTTAGGCAGAAAAGCTGGAGAAAACGGAAAGTGAATAATATTAACGTTAAAAAGCTTTTGAGCCACCCTATTTTAACAGTCGGGGGTTGCTGTCACATAAGATGTCTTGTTTATCTCATTATGCATGGAGCAAGTTACAATTATTAAACTTTTAGATATCAGTAACCTGCCTAAAACAATCCTCTATACTGAAAAATTCATTCCGATATTTTGCTATAGGAACCTCGAGCTCGGTTAATAACCTTTAATATGCTGCATACAAATTTTTCTTGCATAATCTCTGAAGTTGTAATTTTATTGTAGTAAGTAATAGCAAACAATTAGTACTAAATATAATGAATAATAATAAATATTGAAAATCGCTTCACGCCAGTTGGTAAGAAAGATTCAAAAAACGAAATTCAAGGAAGCGCTAGTTTAAAAGGAGACAACTAAACTGACTATGGTTTAATGAACAGCACAAGACTAACAGCTATTAGAATTTTTGACACAAGTGAGCATACAAAATCCGACTGTGATTGGTGCAATAGGGCGTGACATTTGTTTATATTCACCTACAGGTGAATATAGCAGCAAAAACAAGTATACAAGATGGCGACTAGCCGCCGTTTCGTACAAATTACGGACAAAGAAATAAAAATAAAATTACATAACTTGTGTAAAAATACTAAAACAATTATTCGATGATTCTCGGGGAGTATTCACCGAGACTACGACGATAATCACTTTGCCTTCGGCAAATAATTGCTAAAGGATATACTGCTAGTAGCGTGGTAAATATCATTATCTAAAGAAATGAATAATTATAAAAATTTGAAACTAATTGAAATTTGCATTGGAGGACTAAATTGTCGGTCTTGCTGCGCCACTGATATAGCATTAGTTATCGCAAAAATGTTGATTTCTATATAATTTTGGGCCGCAGTGTAAACAACATTGCATCTTACTCTGTATGGTGATTTATACAGGGTGTATCAAAAAAAAGTAATCAAACTTTGCAATGCTCTAGCGCGTTTATTACACAATCTACAGAAATCATTCTTTCGCAGGCGGAAAGACCAGGCTTTTAGCTTTCGATTCTCATCATTTTTGTGAAATGTGAAGAAAGATTGGGCAAATACGAATCAAATGAAAATAGCCGGTCGAAATCGCATATTTTCACCTCAGAGCATTACTAGGGCAGCGAAAAAGAAAAGAAAATTTCATTAATCATATATCTGTCACGAGAAACAACTAACATCACTAATAAAATGCCAGAAGTTTACTACCTAAGCTAAAATTGGCCAGTTAATTTTGTAATTTAATTCCCTAATGGGTTTAAATTTCAACAAATTTTCAAAAAACTCCCAACCGTGAAAATATGCGATTTTGACCGGCTATTTTCATTTGATTCGTATTTGCCCAATCTTTCTTCAAACTTCACAAAGATGATGACAATCGAAAGCTAAAAGCCTGGTCTTTTCGCCTGCGAAAGAATGATTTCTGTAGATTGTATAATAAACGTGCTAGGGCTCGGCAAAGTTCGATTACATTTTTTTGATACCCCCTGTATATTACAGAGATGTTATTATGAGCCAGCAGAAAAACCTGATCTGGTTATAAGTCCATGTCTGGCTATATACACTACTACAACTGGATAAAGCTTCTGCCATGCAATAAATGAAGCCAAAAATCTACATTCGTACGATTGACCTGGTAGAAGGAGTTTTTAAAGTTTTGTTTAAACAAACCACAAATAATCTCTGTTTCCTTTCAAGTTTCAATAACTGACGAGAATAGTCCAAGATGGCCGCCATGAGTTCATGATCAAGTGTTTTAACGTTCTCGGAACCGTTAAAAACGGTATGGCAAGGTATGACTTCGCAGTTAAGATGGAAAAGACATTTTCTTGATAAATTGGTAAGTTTTTGCGTCGCGATTTGATTTGAAGAACGTTAAATCGATTTTAGTATATCATGTCATTATAGATATTGTGGATTGAAAATTGGGTCACTGAATTCAAAAAGAATCTTTATCCAGTTTCAAATTTGTTTTCATTCGCACACGATGACATCATCTGTGATGCTCCCAAAGACAAAATCTACTTGTTAAATTTGGCTCTGCTAAACAGCAGTGTAGCCAGTCTGAGAATTTAGCCCCGACCGAAACAATTCAAATCATATTCGCCAAGCCTCAAACATCGGCACCTTGACAGTTGAAAGATTGTTAATAAGATTACAAAACGTATTACCTGCGTGTAAATTCAAAGAAAGGAATAGTTGCTAAAGTTTCCAGTATACCTGTTAGTTTCATCGAAATTGATGCATCTGTTCCAGCACCACGCAAAATGCCGGTTACCACAGTAATTTTGTATTTCACTATTGGCTTACTGAAAAGAAAATTGAGGCTGTTCATTATTGTTGTAAGCGACAAGATAACTGATAGCGCCACTGCCTTACGTACTCTAAAGATTTTATAAAAATATGTAGTTATGTATATAGCTGTTATGGTATCACTAACATTCACTTACAACCTACGAGGTAAGAAGTTTAGGATCCGCTGGGACATTGGAAAATTTTTCCGTCATCGGTGTAGAGAAATTGGGAGCACTTAATTGCACAAGATGAGGCCATGCATTTCGCTTTCATGCCTAACTAATACGTTTGCTGATATCATAAGAACAAATCGGTAAATGTATTAAATAGGCGAAGTAAGAACGCGGTAGCTTCCCCCTGTATGTTACTCAATAAAGTGCTCACCTCGAGAAATCGAATTTTTTCATATTTCAGATTTTCTCTGCAAGCTCAAGTCCAAATAGCGGCCGTTCAAGAGTGAAAAACATGAAAACCATAGTTGTATTAGTTAACCTGCACTGAAGCACGTGAACGAACGAATATGCAAGTATGCAAATTTTTAATTTAAATCAGAAAAGCTGATTGGTTTGCATATGTAAGCATGTACGAGTCGACCAAAGCGAACGAAAGAGAGAATGAATGCAATCATCCAATAAGGAATCCAAGCATTCAATGACGAGCTGATTTTAAAAACATGGGAGAGCATTCGTTACAACCTACTACAAAACGCCGGGTGTGTGTTGTTGTACGCTTTTTTCGAACTCAAATTTTTGAGCTAACTTTTATGAGATTCACAGTATTTTATGTAATTCTCGAGCCTACTAGGCATTAGCCCAGGGCGAGGGCCGGGTACTAATTCCGCCCGGCTGTTAGTGAAGTCTGAAGTTCATCAAATATCGCGGGCGCATAGCCGCCATGTTTGTGGCTGACCAACCAAGGGTTGTCATTTCTGATCTCAAGAATATGGTGGACTATTAGGAGTAGCGAACACTTAACACATCCAAAAAGGCGAGAAATGAGACGAGAACGACTGCCACAAGACTCCTGAAGAGAGACTAATCATGGAAAAACACAGAAAAAAGCCAAAAATTGACTATGACGTGAAACACAAGGCAAGTTTGTTGAATAACACGTATTTATAAAGGCCGGCGTAGCCGTACCACTGAGCCGTGCTCATCCAGTCTATTTACTGTTTAAATTCCAGAGTAAGTTTATGCTTTGTAAATGCGAAACTGTCGTCTCCTTATTACTGTATTTCAAAATATTAACGAACTTTACATGTAAAAGAATACGAGCGAAGATATAAAGTTGACTTGAAACGGTTTTATTTCAAACGCAAAGTCTATGTAGATAAGAATTTAGTTTCGTAAATATTTCAAAACGTTTTATGTAATGAATGGGTCATATTTTAAACCAAATTTAAGCTTACATTAGCAATAATAATACCGATGACACATGTTCTGCCAATTAAAATAATTGTCAATAAAGCCAGCATTAAAAGCTGATATTTTGTACTTTTTCGCGTTGTTTTGAAAAAAATATACTGAAAGAATAAAAATTGCCGTTCTTGAGAAAGAACTTCATGTTCGGGAAATATAGTTGCATGCTTGGTAAGCGAGGGGTTACAAATGCATGCATTTCTTGTAATATTATGTTGTTGGTCGCATAAACAGCCCACAAATGCTTAACAATGTTTATATTCAAATGCATGAATTCAAATAATTCATGTGATTCCATATATGTGCGTGCCAAATATTCATTCATTCTGCAGCTTTTGGTCATTTTAATGTGCTAAATTAACAAGTATATATAGAGTAGGGGAAATATTAAAATGTTGTTTTCGCCAACACTCCTATTGTTTGAAACTCTCTTGAGGAATTCGATGCAGAACATACAGTATACGCTAGCTGAAATAAAACACTAATTGTAGATTGTCTAAACTGTATAGAATTCGCATCAGTGCTTGGCTTTAGAACTTTGCATAACCTTTACTTTTTCAATAGCATGAGCGGTATATGGAGAACGCACAGCAAAATTGAAAATTCTTAACAAGAATAAAATTCTTGCAAAATTCTTATTTCAAGCAAACTTTTGCTTAAAATGAGAAAATTCAAGAAAATTCTTCTTGGCAAGAATCGATTTTACTTGAAACAAGAAAAGATATTCTTACCAAGAACTGTATGTTTCTTAGAATAAGAAATAGATTCTTTTCAAAAATATCTTTGAAACTAAATATTCTTGAAATAAGAAAATTTGTTCTTACAATGAGAATTGCTATTATAATACTACTTCATAAGAAAAGCTATTCTCAGAAGGATTTGGCTTATTATAAAGCTATATATTCTTAGAAAAAGTAATATTCTACAATATATTTGCAAGTTTAAAAAATAATTGAATTTAAAATTATGTTGTTGTATGGGGCCTAATAAGGTCGGTACACACTAGAAAGCAAGTCCCTACAAAATGTCCAACAACAAATCGCTTCGTGTGTACAGTCAGGTCATAAGTGAGGCGACAAGTCTCAAGCTTCTAGTCCTGTCGCTGCAATCCGGATATCTCACACAAAATCAAACCATTCCAATCAAACAAATACGGTAGCACGCAGCAACAAAATTGTCACTAAATTCTCCTGTTCACACGAAACATATGCGTGGTTAAATAAAGTGTTCCATACTATACCAAACAGGCGCTGCAGCGATTAGTCGCCTAGTGGGCACAGACCTTCATTGCTGTGGTTCGCCTGACTGTTACAGCATTCGTAAAGAAAGTGTGAATTGAGATCAGTTGCCATGCTTTACCATTTATGGAATGCCCATGAGACTTTGCGCGCTCAGTGCGAAGCGCGTTATTTTTAAATTTTGAAAATAGAACGCTGTTTTGAATGAAATTATTAACTAAATTTCGAGAAAAGAAAGGAAAAATGGTACCAATCCGCCCCGATTTACACGATATTTTGTTAGGTAAGTGTTCTACAATTTTAATAATTTGAATTTTATACGAATTTATACGGTAATAAAGCGTTTTATATTTACATGGTTGGCAGTTGCCTTTGTATCAACATTGACAACATAAAATATCAGCTGCGAAAGTTAAGTTATGTAAATTTTAGCACACTATTTTAAATCACAAAGCTATATTTATACTGCTTAGTATTCTTTTGTATTTACAAACTGTTTTTGTCTGAAGGAAAATGGTCTTTCCATGTGATAAATCGTATACATTGGCCAATTTGATATATTATTTGGTGGATCGGCGTCTGGTCGAAGCGAGTCAGATGATGTCACAGGTCAAAGTACGGGTAAGTCAATATTTTGTTTGTAGTGAGTGGTGTATTTATTAAGAAGTTGTAGAATACCAGGCAATCAAAAGCTTCCATTAGCTAGAATATTAATACTACAATATACAATCACAGGCTGCTTGGCAGAGGTAATTTATTGTAAACCACATGTTACTAGATATGGTTTACATTTAAATAAATGGCTTGCCAGTTGCCACAACCAAGGTAGCCCAGTAATTGATGGTATATTTTTGGTTCAGAAAATGTGTATTTATTCTTCTGTAATGATTATTACAACTGTATTGATTACACGCAGTGCAGTTCAACACTGCAAAAAATGATGTGTAAATTTACACAAGTTTTTGTGTAAAATCTAATATTTACACAATTATTTGCGTTCACCCAACACAAAAATTGAGGTAATTTTTTAACTCAAATTTTTGTGTTAAATTTACACAAAATATTTGGTAAAAGTAGCTATTACACAATATATTGTGTAAGATTTTACTCAAGAGTTTGAGTAAATGTACACATAGATTGTGTTAACTGTTTTACTCAAATAACACGAGTTACTTTTACACACAATATCGCGTAAACGAACAAAATGTGTAATTTTACTCAACAATTTGAGTAAACACTCCGCTTTTGCACAAAACAATGTGTTAGCAAAACCATGTTACAACAATATGAAATATTCTTATTGACGTTTTTGGTTTTCTGAACACAGCAGGAATGTAGGGTAATTTGGCGAGATGGTAATAATTCCGTGTTCTCAGTACGCGAAATTAAATTTCAATCCAAGCCCTAAATCTAACCAAATCTTCAATCCATCAAAGCAAAGATCAAAGTTAAAACATGACAAATAAAATGCTGGTAGGATTAGGGTTTGGGTTAGGGCTTGGATTAGAATTTAATTTCGCGTACTGAGAACACGAAATTATTACCAAATTATTACCAACGAGACAGCGGGGCTAAATGAGACAGTCAAGGATAAACGGGAATCCTTGGTGTGTGACCGCATTTTTGACAACAAAAACATTGCAGGCTCATAAACGATCACCTTCGAAGTTCAACAACGTGTTTATAGTAGAGCGATACATTTTTGGGACGAAATTATTTTATATTTTGTGTACGAAATCAGGAACGCGACAGCGAAATTAAGGTACGTTATTACTTGGCCATTTTCAAAATTGCTTTCTCAATTAAAGTGAATCGTAATTTGAAAATATACAGCGTGTATCAGGCACATAAAATCAAAGTGTTTTTCGTATGGTGTGTGTATTTTGAACATACTGGCATTATTTTCAGCTATTTGGGCCTATAGATACGGCCACCAGCATTGGGGCAAAATGAGACAGGGGACTTTCTTTATAAGGACTTTCTATTATTTTAATAGGTTTGGTTTGTTAAAGCTATATATTTTAAAGACTCTACATGGCTTATGGCTATTAAAACATCACATATTCATGATGTAGCTTATTTGTTTTCAATGTTTGTTCATGACAGAATAATATTTTACAACTAAAAACTTTCATAAGTTTACTGGTGTGCATCAATTTAAACAGACTTAATTCATCTTGAAATCTAGTGATAAACTAAGGTTATTCATTTATGTGATCACTGAGCACTTTATTTATGTGACCACTGAGCACTTTAAATTGGCATTTTCTGATTCAACAATTATTGTTTTAGCTAATTTGCTTTCTGCTTTCATGTTAAACTTTAGAATGGTGAGAAACTACAAAAGAAAAACTGACCGAAGCAAATGGAACTGGCCATTTCAGCAGTGGAAAAAAAGGAAATGTCAGTCTGCAAAGCCGCTCTATCCTTCGGTGTTCCCAAGGATTCCCTGAACCGTCGAGTAAATGGTAAGCTAAAAAAGTTTGTCCTTTGACGAAAGACATAAAAATATGTTGGGGCGATATCGTGCTGTCCTTACACATAAGCTAGAAAAAGAGCTTGAAGATTATATTTTAGAAATGGATCAAGCATTCTATGGTTTGTCAACTAATGACATCAGAACTGTAGTGTTTGAGTACTGCAGGAAAAATAACATTGAAAACAATTTTAACAAAGATAAGCAAATGGCTGGTCGAGACTACTGCTACTATCAAGTGACCATGGATCAACCAATCAGACTTGTTTGATATAATTATATTTAATCAACCAATAAGATGCATGCTAAGGCATTTACAGTTACAGTATTGGTAGTGCATGGTATTTATTAAATCTAAGTGTTTTGCTTTGAGTGACATCTACACAACTATGCACACATCATTTAAAAGAAATCTAACAATAAACTCAACTTGCAATAGACCATTTCTGAACAGATCGATGAATCCTCTACATTGTCAAACAAGTAACACCTAGTCAATCCTTGGTGCAAATTTACTCGGCATTATAGTTTAGCACTAAGCCTTGTGTTCCTGTATTTTATAACTGAGGTGTACAATTGAAAAATCGTCTGTTATATATATTTACTTTTGCATGGCTGCAGTTGTACTTAAGAATTGTTCCTTAATTTTAGATTATCGCAGAATTCGAGAGATTATTGGGTGTTACCACAAGCGTAGAGGGGATGTTTCAACAAAACTTTGCCCAAGTGTCATAAGCAATATTGTGTATTGCAGCCAAGCTCAGAGGAAGAAAGCCTTTAGTTGATGGGTTGTTGAAATTGTTGGAGAAAGATTCTTTGGATGATATGGAGACTGAAAGCACTGAAGGTAATTTATCTGGTGTGAGAACATAATAATTGTTTTAATTAGCTCATACATGTACTGATAGCTGAAAGAATATTCATATCACTAACTTGTACACCTTGATCTGTTAGTAGAGGTTCAGGCTCAGCATGTGCTTGCCAATGGTTAATTGGATAGATTAAACTCATCAGCTGATTGTATATTAGGTAGGTAAAATAAAGGGCCTAGGAGTAGTGGCAGTCAGTCAAAGATGGACATCTTCAATATCAATAACTCTGTTTTAATGATAATCTTATTTTTTAATTTAGATGAGAAAGCAATGGTTGCAATGTCTGTCCTTCCTGCTATCTTGGACACAAGAGCAAAGAAAAGTGATTATAAACTTGTTCATGTAATCAAGGTTAGTATGATTTTTGTCAAACTAATTCAAGGTGCATTCCCAATGGTATTGCATCTGGATATTGGCTCTATTAGTAAAATATACCTTAATTGGCTCCAGTCTCCACCCACAGCAAAGTTTATATCAATTTTACATAACAAACAACAATCTAATCACGGTTGAAACTGCTAACAATAGCATGATCTAATTAACACTAGCCAATCAAAAGATAGATGTCTGACGACCAATCAGATAAAAAGCAGGCTTTTGGTATTTTTTTATATGCAACCAAACTGGGTTTGTATCCTTCTTTCCTTCCATCTGCCCACGTTTAAGGAAGGGAGAACAGAGCCTAATACTCATACCAGCATATACCATCTTGTTAATTATTATAGCAAATATTTAGTAAGCTCTTATTTTATTTTAATAATAGGATGATGATGATGTCCTGCAACATCTTGAAGGATTGACGCCAGACCCTACGATAATTGTTGAAGGATCGCTGGATGCCCCAAGTCAGGTCATGATCGCTGCCGAAAAACAAATGGTTTGCCAAATTATGGACAGAAATGTTTTAAATGCCCATCCGTGTTTCATGGCAATTTGTTATGTTTTCATGTTTACTTATCCTCCACCTATTAAGAACTTTTGTTTGTATCTGCAAAAATGTGTGTTGCAGATCAAAGATGGCAAGAAAGTGCCAACATGTATAATGTCTTTTATAAATGACATTGACTGCTTAGTAACTAAAAGTAGTTTGTAGTCGTAAATTGTGTATAAGGGTTGTCTGTTGAGTGAATTGTATTTAACTAGTGTAAATTTGCAAACTTTTTATCTGTATTTTAGGCAATAAATGATTTTTAAGAAAACCGTTTCTTATTCTCCTTACATATACCCATAAATCTAACGATATTTGTATGTAAAATTTACACAATGGATGCGTAAGCATCAAATTTTGTGTATTTTCCTTGAGTAAATTTACCTATGTTTTTGTGTAGTGTTTACACAACCAATGTGTAAATTGGAATTTTACACCAAATTTTGTGTTGCTGTGGATGCATTTCCTCTGTGTAAATTTACCGATATTTTTGTGTAATGTTACACAAGCAATGTGTAAGTTTACTAATACTTTTGAGTAAGTTTACACATATAAATGTGTTGCTGTGGATGCAAAATTTACTCAAGATTTTGTGTAAAATTTACACATATTTTTTTGCAGTGAATGGCACGGTCAGCTTGTGATGCATCATGTTTACATCATTGAACTGGACCGTGCGTAATCAATACAGTTGTAATAATCATTACAGAAGAATAAATACACATTTTGTGAACCAAAAATATACCATCAATTATTGGGCTACCTAGGGCCACAGAGTTGATAAGATTAAGCCAAAGACCTGTAACTGCTGTCATGCATGCCATGTATTCCTTAGCCGACATACCACTAGGTGAATCCATTATAACTTGAGACTATCCACACTGTACTGAGACTTTTTCAAAAAATCGCTGTTTATGCCTACTAAAAACTTCAATATATTGCCTAAAATTTTTGGAAAAAACTCTTGCTTAAATTTAAAGCAAATGTGTAACCATGCTTAAATTTTAAGCAAATGCCAAGTCTTGCTTAAATTTTAAGCAAATTTGCTATGGTGTGCCTAAATTTTAAGCAAATGCTAAGCCGTGCTTAAATTTTAAGAAAATGTTGAGGTGTGCCCCCATTTTAATAAAATTTCAAGTCTTGCTTAATTTTTAAGCAAATAGTAAGCCATGGTTAAATTTTAAGAAAATGTTAAGGTGTGCTTAAATTTTAAGCAAATGTTAAGCTGTGCTTGAATTTTAAGCAAATAGCAAGCCATGGTTAAATTTTAAGAAAATGTTAATGTGTGCTTAAATTTTAAGCAAACAGTAAGCCACGGGTAAATTTTAAGAAAATGTTAATGTGTGCTTAAATTTTAAGCAAATACTAAGCCATGGTTAAATTTTAAGAAAATGTTAATGTGTGCTTAAATTTTAAGCAAATAGTAAGCCATGGTTAAATTTTAAGAAAATATTAATGTGTGCTTAAATTTTAAGCAAATATTAAGCTATGGTTAAATTTTAAGATAGTGTTAAGATGTGCTTAAATTTTAAGAAAATGTCAAGTCTTGCTCAAATTTTAAGCAAATAGTAAGCCATGGTTAAATTTTAAGAAAATGTTAAGGTGTGCTTAAATTTTAAGAAAATGTTAAGCTGTGCTTAAATTTTAAGCAAATGCTAAGCCGTGTATAAATTTTAAGAGTGTGCTTAAGGTGTGCTTAAATTTTAAGCAAATATCAAATCTTGCTTAAATTTTAAGCAAATTTTTTAGCCGTGCTTAAATTTTATGAAAATTTTAAGGTGTGCTTAAATTTTAAGAAAGTGTCAAGTCGTGCTTAAATTTTAAGCAAATGTCATGTCGTGCTTAAGTTGTAAGTAAATGCTAAGGCCACGATGTGCTTAAAATTTAAGCCAATGCATGCTAGCACCACATAACATAGATCTACTTAAAATTTAACCACCACTGTAACATTTGTTAAAATTTAAGCACAGCTGTTTAACATTCATGCTTAAAATTTAAGCATGGCTCAGTATTTGCTAAGTCACGCATGCTCAGTTAAGCTAAAAAAGAAAGTATTTTGAAATGTTAATTTAGGGACTTGTCAGAAATTAACAGGGGGGGGAATATTGAACTTAAGGTTGGAAATGACGTGACCCATCTAAGTAATAGGAATGAAATTTCCTTACCCTCCCCTTGGGCCTAGCATGAAACACCATGACCCTCCCCTCTATCATCAGGTGATTTAATACAAAAGTTCAGTTTTATAATTCCCGAGCTAACGCGAAGCGCTGTTCCGGGCGTAAGCCCGGGGCGAGGGTTACTAATTTTGCACTAGCGAAGTTCAAAGTCGCTGTTCATGGGCGATGGAGGGTGATTGGGATGAGATTTTTTTGGTAGGTCGTGACGTCATGCTCACACTGATCTCAACAATATGGCGGACTATCATGAATGGCTAACACTGATTGGCCAGAGTTAAAATTTATTGTTGATTGATTAATCACGTATTCAACTGATCATCATGACAGCAAATATCTAAATTTGCTTTTCGCACTACAATATTTCGTATTTTTGCAAAAAGATTTGGCAACTTTCACAACCAACGCCGGATGGTCATTTCTGATCTCAGGAATATGGCGGACTATCAGGAGTAGCAAACACTTAAGGCATCCAAAAAGGCGAGAAATAAACGAAAGGAAAACGAGAAAGCAGAACGTTTAGCAAGGCGAAACGCTCCCGTAGACGACGACAAAGGCTCGAGGAGACTGCCAAAAGACTCTTGAAGATAGATTAATTCGGGGAAAATACAGAGAAGCGCCAAGAATCGACTATGACGTGAAACACAAGGCAAGCTTGTTGATAATGCGTATTTATACTTGTGTTTTAATGCTTTATAAAGGCCGGCGTAGCCGCACTCATCCAGTCTATTTACTGTTTAAAATCCAGAGTAAGTTTATGTTTTGTAAATGCAAGACTGTCTTCTTATTACTAATGTAATTAATAGGTCATATTTTATACCAAATTTAAGCTTACATTAGGCGTAATAACATACTGATGACAAATCTTGTGCCATTTAAAAAAATTGTCAATAAAACAAGGATTGAAAACAAATATTTTGTCATTTTGAAAAAATATACAGAAAGAATAACAATTGTCGTGTTGATATGACAACAACCTACATAAGTACAACCTATACATGTAATTCCGAAAATGTAGTTGCATGCTCTTAGTTAGTGGCGAGGCATTGCTGTATGCATGTATTTCTAGTAACTTACGTGTAAAATAGTTGTGATATGCTTTGATTGTTTTTGTTGTTGTTGTGGTTTTAATATAATATTTGAACTAAACATGGCACTATTTTTTTCTACTCTATTTATACTGTGTACTAACAACTGTACGAGCATAAGAATAAATTGGAATGACCCTCCCCTTAAAAGCAGCTCATTTTTTCCTCACCCTCCCTTTTTTAGGATCTTAAAAAGCTATGACCCTCCCCACGTTTCCACCCCCCCCCCTCCCCCCGTGTTAATTTCTGACAAGTCCCTTATTAGCCTACAATATTCAGTGGATTTTAGGCACGCATACGCGAAAATATTCGGTCTTGATTGGAATCAAAGCAAATTAAAGAGGACATATATCCAACGAGGTAGGAAAGTCATTTTGGAAAATTAAACGACAAATTGCCAAGTCTCGGTCTTGCTTGGGATGTATTTAAATTTTGCCAAAGGCCGTGCAGCTGCGTGCATATCCTTTACTAGTACAATATAAAAAGTACAATAATACAAATTATATCACATGCATGTTTATAACATGCAATAAATTTTTGAAATTAATTCTTTAAAGTTTGAATTTATCGTCATTAATTTTAAGACTTTTAGCTCAACTGGCAGAAAAGTCAGGATTTAATTCTAATTCTAGCTCCATAATAGCTTTTAAAAGCTTCGCTTTAGCATATAGGGCCATTCCTACATAAATTATATACTGACCATTATTAGAAATTTGAAATATGATCTGATTATGGTCTGATGGAACTTAAATTCATCTTGCAATATTTTCCGCGTAAACAACGTTTCAGATAATCCTATCTCATTCAGGTTGCCAACTGAATTTGTTTAAGGCGTTTTTAAACCTATAACCTCCCATTTATCTCCCGTAAGATATTACTAATTGAAACTATATACAGTAAACAATAATCAAAATATAGTTTCACGAGAGCATTTATAGATCTGATTAAAATATAGATGTGACTATACATTTCTTTGGGACATATGGTCTGGTTAACTTCATCGCTCCTACACGTGAGATTGTTTTGCTAACTGCATCAGCTCTTATCTTTTCTTAATTTTTTAAAGTTCACACATAGTTATATTAGCCTCATTTGAATTTAAATTTTTCTTAAGAGCATGCTACTGAGGTGAAATTTCATTCATTTGATGTTTGGAATGACGCTACGTTTTCAGCATTATTATTTAAAAGATAACATTACTTCTCATTCGCTGCACCCAGTCGTTAAATATTACACCCCTCGAACATGAAATCTCCTCACTGTGACTGCAGTGATTGATCAAAGTCAACTTCTCGGTTTTCTGTAGCAGAGTTTGGATCAAATCACAAGTCAAAATCAACTTCATCATCAACATTACAACAGGAATCTGGAGATTAGAAATTCAAGTTTCCTGTTACGCATGCAAGGATAACAAAATATTTGCGACAAGTATATTCGTAGGTACTTTGCGACATATTAACTATATTCCTATACCGCCGATATTCATATGCATCATCGTTTTGACATTGAAGTAATATCTAACATTAAACATGCTGATCATCATTGAAGTTAAACTGAAAATTGAACATCTGTATAATTCGGACATTGAAGTAAAATCGGACATTGAACATCTATATAATTTTGACATTGAAGTAAAATGGGAAATGTCCCATAATGATGCATCTTATTCGACATCCATAAGGTTTCAATGTCCAAAATATGTTCGTTGAATATTGGCGGCGATAAACCCAAGCGAAAAAGGTCCGCCAATATTAATTAGCAAACACGAATACAACCCCCCAGCGTAGCTGACCCCTGTTATGTATATAGCGCGTTCGCGTTCACCACATAATCGAATCATTGAACCACACACTATTGAACCGGTGTCCCAGGAAATTTGCCCCTAAATATATAAGAAAATGATAGCCGTCTTAAACAACAGAAACTATACATCCATGAGCTAATTAATTGTTATCAAGTAAATCTCGGCTCAGCACGATGCCAATTATACATGACTGGGTATTTCTTCACCACAACCAGGTGTTTGCACCTGGCACAGTGGCCAAAGGCGCGCAAATGTATAAATATAAAAATTAAAAATGCATGTTTCTTAACAAGACTCGCACAAATGAGACATGTTTTATTAGATTTAAACCTTTTGTAATCAGACAACGTAGATAACTTTACTATTGATATCTACATAGATGCGTGAACAATACCGCCAGGTGTAGCATGTGCATTTGGTGCCGCCGCGGGAGATTCAAATATCAAAAGACAGACTTAGACTTCACTGTCTTCACATGCGTTACTATTAAGGACTTAAAATTACTGATTAAAAGAAAATACACATGTACCTTCAGGACGTCCCTCATACATATCTTCATCACATTCCTGATTTCCAAAACGAAACAAATTTGTACTATAAATGTCATCTTTAGCTGTATTATTCGATAACGATATTTTCTATAAACACCGCTCATTGAGGAAAAGGCAATATACGAGGCAACGACTTCAAATATAAATGTTATCACTGATTTGCAGTTCCCGTCTGTACTCCACAACCCACAGTACGATTACGCGTAATGCCAACTATCAAGGCTTCGTTTTATGACTGTTTTATCCGTAGCTATATAATTGATGCCGGACGCCTGCATGTTTGGTACGTGTAAAATCGTTAAATTTTTGTTACATATTGTTTAATTAAGGTAATTTCGAACAATAAAGTTTTAAAAATGAACAAAACTTCATAAACTGAGCAAAACTTGACAAATGCAACCGAACCAGACTTCATAAATTTATGAAATGTGCAAAACGTGATAAATTTATGAACTAAGCAAGACATCATAAATTTATGAAATGCGTAAAACGTCATAAATTTATTAACTAAGTCTAAGCAAGACTTCATAAATTTATGAAATGCGCAGAACTTCATAAATTTATGAACTAAGCAAGACATCATAAATTTATGAAATGCGCAGAACTTCATAAATTTATGAACTAAGCAAGACATCATAAATTTATGAAATGCGTAAAACGTCATAAATTTATTAACTAAGTCTAAGCAAGACTTCATAAATTTATGAAATGCGCAGAACTTCATAAATTTATGAACTAAGCAAGACATCATAAATTTATGAAATGCGCAGAACTTCATAAATTTATGAACTAAGCAAGACTTCATAAATTTATGAAATGCGCAGAACTTCATAAATTTATGAACTAAGCAAGACTTCATAAATTTATGAAATGCGCAGAACTTCATAAATTTATGAACTAAGAAAGACTTCATAAATTTATGAAATGCGCAGAACTTCATAAATTTATGAACTAAGCAAGACTTCATAAATTTATGAAATGCGCAGAACTTCATAAATTTATGAACTGAGCAAGACTTCATAAATTTATCAACTGCACAAAACTTAATAAGTTTATGAACTGAACAAGACTTCACAAATTTATGAACTAAACAAGACTTCACAAATTTTTGAACTAAACAAGACTTCATAAATTTATGAACTGAACAAGACTTCATAAATTTATAAGCCAAACAAAATTTTATAAATTTATGAACTGTACATGAACATCCTCTGAGATGAAGATTTTTGTATTAGAGACCTTAGATTGTCGTTATATTTCCGATCTTAAGCAATTGACAACCTTTAATTGTCATGAACCATTGATCTGGTTCCTAGTGAACTAGAGGCAGTTTGTCTAGAAATTGTCAAACCACATAGCAAACCATTTCTTGTGACAACAGTCTATAGACCACCAAATGCATCGGCAGATTTCTTTGAGCATTTTGAAAACTTAATCAAAGCTATTGATGATGAAAATAAAGAATTTTATATTCTTGGTGATTTGAACTGTGATATGTTAAAAACAGATGGTAATGAAAGCATGCAGATAAAGAAAATTAAATCTCTATATGAATTATATCAATTAACACAATTAATTCAAGAAGCTACCCGAGTAACTATGACAACCTCCACCCTTATTGACCATATAATTACTAATACTCCAGAAAACGTTTGTGATTCTGGTGTTATTCATACTGGAATAAGTGACCATAGTTTAGTTTTTGCAATTAGGAAGATCTCTGTTGCTAGGAAAGTAGAACATACAGTTGAAATTAGAAATATGAAGAAATTTGATACTAAAAAATTTGTCGAGGATCTGAAACAACAACCCTGGCAAAATGTGTATTTCTTTGCTGATACTCCAAATGCAAAGTGGGAAATTTGGAAAATACTATTTTTAGAAGTTTTAGACAAACATGCACCTCTTCAACATAAAACAATTAGAGCAAGACAAGTCCCTTGGATTACAAGTTCTATAAAGGAGCTCATTAATACAAGGGACAAGCTCAAAAGAAAAGCCATTATTACAAACCTCGAAAATGATTGGTTAAACTACACAAGAACTAGAAATAGAGTAAATATAGAATTAAGAAATGCAAAAAGGGATTACTATTCCACGAAGATTGCTGATGATAAGTCCAATCCTAAGCAGGCTTGGAAGACTATAAACAGTTTATTGGGAAGGCAAAACAAACCGTCAATTGTAAATGAGCTAAAACTTGGAGAAAACAGCCTAACAAACCCTAGAGATATTGCAGAGGTTTTTAATGATTATTTTTCAAATATTGGCCCAAATTTAGCTAGTCAGATCAATACACAAAATTTCAACTTTGAGACATATGTCAAAAATATTGAATCAGAGTTTGCTGCATTCCAGCCTGTCACGGTCAACCATGTCAATCAACTTCTGACTGGTCTTTCAAGCAACAAAGCAACAGGTGTTGACAAGATTTCTTGCAAAATTATTAAGATTGCTTCACCTGCTATTTCAGATTCACTAACACACATTTTTAATCAGGCCATTGCTCTGTCCTTATTCCCTGATGAATGGAAAACGGCTAGAGTAATACCGCTATACAAAAATGGCCAACGTAATGTGGCAGGAAATTACAGACCAATTTCTGTCCTGCCAGCCATCAGCAAAATTATGGAAAAAATTCTTTATGATCAACTATACTGTTACTTATCCAAATTTAGACTTTTAAGTGATGGTCAATTTGGTTTTCGAAAATTTCATTCTACCGCTACAGCATTATTGGACTGCACTAATGACTGGTATGCAAATTTAGACAAAAAAATGTTTAACCTAGTTGTCCAAATCGACTTAAAAAAAGCATTTGATACAGTTGATCATCGAATTTTATTGAGGAAATTGAAGATATACGGTATAAAAGGCCAGGCTTTGTGTCTACTTAATTCATATCTCTCAAATCGAAGTCAGAAATGTCACATAAACGGATTTTTATCATCAGAGAAAGCAATTAGGTGTGGTGTACCACAAGGCTCTATTTTAGGACCATTATTCTTTTTATTGTATATCAATGATTTGCCCCAATGTTTATCAAAAACAAAACCACGGTTATTTGCTGACGACACAAACCTGACAGCTTCTGGCGTCTCTGTAACTGATCTTGAAGATGCAGTAAATTCTGATTTAGAAAATCTTAGAAAATGGCTAATTGCCAATAAACTAAGCCTCAATGTCGCGAAAACTGAATTTATGCTAATTGGTTCAAAACAAATGGTTAAAAATATTTCAAACTTCCAGCCAAATGTGGTAATTGAAAACAAACGGATTAAACAAGTGCATGAGTGCAAAACTCTCGGAGTGACAGTCGACCAGCATTTGTCGTGGAAAAGTAATACTGATATTATTTGCGGGAAAATAACATCGGGAATTTCTGCTCTTAGACGTTTAAAGGATTTTGTTGATAGGCAAACACTTCTTTCCGTTTATAATGCTATTATCCGCCCATATTTCGATTACTGCTGTGAAGTATGGGATGTGTTCAGTGAAACACAATCTAAACGACTTCAAAAACTCCAAAATAGAGCCGCTCGAATTATCATGAATATAAGCAATGATACAGATCATTCTGTAGCATTGAAAGCGTTGGGCTGGAAAACACTCAAAGTAGAAAGGAAGAAAGCCAAGGCAAAAATGATGTATAAGTTGTTAAATAACATGGGGCCTCAATCACTCACCAATTTATTCACTTATAAAGGTGAGACGACTAGCTATAATTTCCGAAACATTTCAGGTACACTTTGTTTACCGCAACCGCGTACTAATAATCTAAAAAAAAGTTTAGTGTATGATGGATCATTTCTTTGGAATTCCATTCCTAAGGAAATTAGAGAGAGCAAATCCCTTTCTTCCTTTCGGACGAGAATCGCTGCTTACTTTGATAGTTAAAGCAAATGTGCATTGTAAATACCTCGCTACCGCACTATATCTTACATTTTGTAAATAGCTTTTAAATATTTTTATGTATCTGTTACCTGCTTCACACGCCCCTCGTGGAAATCAGCTTTTGTTGACGAGGTTAGCGTGTTTAAATAAAGTTTTATCTATCTATCTTGTACGAGGACAGAAATTTGGTCAAAGCAGTTTACTTTACAACACGGCTTACTTTACAAAAAATGACACTTCTCATAGTCATGGACATGGTTGACTCGAGGCGTCGGGCGATCGAGGCATTGAGTTATTGCTATTTACGTCCAGTGTGAAAGTTTTTAAGACAGCATTATTTTGATAATTGGTATGATTCACACATTTCAGGCTTGAATATTTTTATTTTATTTTAAAGGAAGTACCTGTGGTTAGTGGTTTGGCGTAAACGTCTACTGCAACAATCTATACTTAGCTTTACTTGAAATATACTAATATAGGTATACGCTATACGCAGAGTAAGATAAAGCTCGCAAGTTATATAGAGTTTGTGTTATTACTAAAATCCTGTATGACCAGAGTGTTACGCTGGCTTCGCTACATATTTGAGCACTGTTTAATCTCAAATGCTCAGTACTATACAGTATCAGTTTCGACGCAGGAAAATTTCGACACTTCTGACAGAGTTAGTTAGTTACCCGAGTTAGGATTCGAGTTGGGATTCGATTGGCTGTATAAACGGTCTGAAAACATAGCTGTATAACATATTGAATATGAGACGGCACTCGCATGTTAATCAAACAGGAAATCTGTGACAAAAATATAATACTTTATAGCACAAAGTATATTGTATCATCAGAATTTTTTCAATAAAAGACAATCTATCAATTTAAAAGCGCGCAAACCGATCCTTTTTCCCGCAATGCCAAGTCTTCGGCTTCTTTTACTTAACGGCATAATCGGAGATTCGGAGTCTTAAAATTGAACGGAAAGCACGGACATCATAATTATTATAGCAACACATAAATGGAGACAGGTTGACAAGCTGCGTCATAGATTAAACCCATATTGAAAACATACACAAGCTCACTTTTTTTAAGACTTTAACTTTGATCCTTTTGACAAAAAAACATACTAATCTTCACTTGTAAACAATCTGCATGCAGTATGCTAGTTTGTATTTTATTGAAAAAATTCTGATGATGCAATATCCTTTGTGCCATAAAGTATTATATTTTTGTCACATTTCCCGTTTGAGCGCAGCCTCGTGCGAGCGCAGCCTCATACTCAATATATGTTATATAGTTATGCTTTCAGACCGTTTATACAGCCAATCGAATCCCAACTCGAATCCTAACTCGATCTTTAGACATTGCGTATAGCCATTCGTAATTAGTATAGCTGGAAAAACACGAAATGCAATATTTATTGGGACTAACAGCAGTTATATACATATAAGTATTATTCGCAACATGAGAGTGACCTTGAAGAATCGGATATACACACTCAAACTGAAGGCAAGAATTAGAGTTGTATATTTGATACAACATGCATGGTCGCGACTCTTTCACGCTTATGATTTCTTGTGTGTTTTCTTCATGAATTATTAATGATTTCACATTGTCACATACAAATAAAAGTGGTGATAATATCACATGTACTTACATTTAGACAGCATTGAATTCAGTAATATTGAACGTCGACCATCTTGACTGCTTTGTACTAAACAATCCATCGCAGCAAGCCAGGAAGATGGTGTTACTTGCGCGCGTAAACATGTTATACTGTATGTAGATTCCTTCGAACGTTGTCCTTCCCATAAAGGAATATTTTTAAACTATGAATCAACTCGTGGTAATTCCCGACGTGGAAAGCGATAAATCACACAGTAATATTTATCACTGTGCGCAAAATACACGCTTCGCTGTTTAAGTTTTCCGCGCGAAATGAAATACGATCTCTAGTCTCTACCGCACTGGTAATAATAAGCCTGTTATCATGCGGCGAATTAATTCTCTGTGACAACGCGTAATTTTGTACAAAAAACAGGAGTCATCGTCTGTAAAAAGGGGGTCATGTACGTTACAAACGACTTTACTGTTCACAAACTGATAGTTTTTCCCAAAAAAATTAACCGTATGAACATTTTGCGCCATTTTTAAAAACTAATGGTCAAAACGTTTGTAAACACAATCAGGGCACTCGGAAAATGGAAAACAGTATTTTTATTTCATGTCAATAATGCCAATTTTTTAAGAAGAATAAGGCTCCTGTTTATAACGCTTGACATATAACATGATAACTCCTCTCTCTATGTCACCCACTTTATATGTCCCCAGACTGCCAGTTTTAATCTTAGGGCTTGCAATGATATCCATACGCTTATTTGAGACGCTCCACTGTGCCCTCTTTAGGGATTGTATCCGTCCAAGGAACGTTTGCTTTTCTTGTCTTTTTTTGGTAGGCTTCCATGCTGCAATTGTTGCTTTTCACCCACCTGGGATGACTTCCTAGAGTTTCGCAATTCATCTTTACTTTTTATCACCTTGGCAACCACTAATAGTTAATCTCAGATAGCAAAAGATGTAATTGTGACACAGAACTGCCAACATAACTGCAACAGCAATCTCCTTCTAGGAAGGCTCTTCAATAACACTTTTTCACGAGGATTAAATTATGGATTGATGTAGTGTATGGGGGGAAAAGGTGGTGTAAGGTCGGATTAGTTAATCTAAGTTGGTCTACGTTAGTGTAAGATTTATAAGGTGGAATAAGCAGGACTAAGGCCCTGTTTAAATTAAGGTAGGGTGATCCTAGTAGAAGGGTTACCCGTTACCCTAGCAAACGGTAACTGATAGGATAGCTCTACCGCTAGGGTAACCCTAGCGCATATGTAAACCGCTTCCAATAAAACATACTGTGGTAGATAACTGAATAAATAGTCGCTTGCTAGAGTAACCCTTCTGCTAGGTTCACCCTACTTTCATATAAACAGACCCTAAGGTTAGAAAAGCCTGTTTGAAGTGGTCTAAACTGGTTCTAAGGTAGTTCAAGTAGGCAAAGCGGTGAACGATGAGAAAAAGTGATCTGCGATAGTCTACATTGGTGTAACGGGTTCTAAGATGGCCGACGATAGGTTCATTAAGATTGTCTAAGTTAGAAAAGGTGGTGAAAGATGCTCTATATAAAAAATATATAAGGTGAGAAAAAGGGGGCAAGGTAGTTTGAGGTGCCCAAGGGTGGCATGAGGCAGCCTAAGACTATGTACACACGGGACAAATGTGTTGTAACGTGAGGAACGGTGGTCTAAGGGGGGAAAGATTGTCAAAGGTAGGAGAAAGAAGGTAGTCTTAAATGGACAAGTGTGGTCTAAGATTAGCAAAGGTGGTGTAATTTGGTATAGGGTGGGGTAAGGTGGGCAAAGGTAGTTTAAGGTGGTAAAATGTGGTCTTAAGTAGTCTTAGGGGTTTTTTGCAGGACCCATTCTGCCGAGGCGTTAGCCTGGATAAATGGATAAGAAGCGAAAACGTGCTTACGCACAAGGTTTGTCCCAAGAGTCAAATTCATGCTTTATTAAACTAATTTGAATATTTACAATTAACATATTACACAAAAAATACCAAGTGTTTTTTTTTTGTTAAAAAAAGTTTCAATGTTGGTCCAACTAGTCTTTCAGTTGATTTTACGTGGAGAAACCATGCATGGCCTCCGCGTTTAAGGTCAAGTAAAAACCCAGCTCAGGAGAGTTAGCCCGGCTTGCATGTAAAAAATATAATGTGAAAAATTATCATAAAATTATAATGTAGCAGGTGCCTCGTTTATGAGATTTGATTGTCAGCCGCAGAGACTGTACCCAGTCCATTCACATCAGGTCAACACATCAACTCATTTGAGTGGGATACAACATTAGACTTAGCGACCTTGGCAACGTCACAACACCATTGACCACCTTAGAACACACTACCCCAGTTTACATCACTTTGGACACCTTACACTGAGTATTGACCACCTCAGACCACACTATTAAACCTTTGACCACCTTAGAACACACTATCCCACATTAGTCCCCAATCATTAGTCTAAGACTTGAATGTGGCCTAAATTTTATATATATCACTATTTCGCGGTTGCCCATATGTCATACACCACCTTTGACCAGCTTAAAACTCACTAACCCAGCTTACATGTTCGTAGCTGCCTTACACCACCGTTGACCACCTTAGGCCACACTAATCACCTTTGAAAACCTTAAAAACTCACCATCCTACCTAAGACCACCATGGCCTGATGGCCGCCTTACACCCCACTATTGACCACATACTCCGGCAGATAGGGGTACCAAAAAGCATGTTTACTTACCATATCGAGGGACAATTTCATTTTGTTTTTATCTTGTTCCTTTGAGGTTAGTAAGTATATTTCTGAATGTTGGCCGCGTTGAAATTTCGTGTGGGCTCTGCCAACACGTTTTTCTATGATACTACTTAAAACTGTATTACTGTAAAAAAAGGTGCAGAACAAAGAACATATATATAACTGGCATCAACAGAAAGCCTGTAAAAAACTAAATATAAGACATTTAAATGACCACCCTAATTTTTCTAATTCTTACTAAGTTATCTGTCTTTGAAAACATGTTTTTATACTAGTGCCCAGGTTTTTTGCGCGATTTTAGCATTTTTTCGTAGCTTGAGGGATCAATAACTTGAAAACCGCTTGAAAAATCGAGGTGACCATTTAAATGTCTTATATTTAGTTTTTTACGAGCCTTCTGTTGATGCAAGTTATTTTTTCTAAAATTGAACTTGAAATACCACCTTTTTTGACAGTAATACAGTTTTATAGTAACATCGTAGAAAAACGTGTTGGCAAGAGCCCACAAAAAATTTGAACGCGACCAACATTCAGAAATATACTTACTAACCTTAAAGGAACAAGATACAACAAAAATGAAATTGTCCCTCGATATGGTAAGTATGTCGGCCTCTATCTGCCGGACTAACACTACCCCACCTTAGGGCAGCTTGGTTACCTTACACTACCTTTTCTACCTTAGACCGCCTAACCTACCTTAGGCCACCTTAGACCACTTTAGCCCACCTGATACAAACTTAACCGTGCTTATCTAACCTTTGTCCATCATATACCACTTTCGGCCTACCTTACATTACCTTACAACCCACTTAGACGACTTTAATGGGTATTGACAGTTTTTTATTTTCTCGTGTAAAAGAGCATGAACAAATAACCCATTTGTTGTTTACTGCTACGCTATCTGTTTTAGTTACGAAGTTGTTCGCAAATATATTTCGCAAATATATACATGCAATATAAATTGCTGATTCAGCAAAAGTTTCGACTTTGCTAGTTGAGTAAGTATAAAGTAATATGATCGGTTATTATTAACTCAAACTCATTGAAATGTTATATTACGGATACTACACGGTTTAACGCATTCAAAAACATTTCTAATTTTGTTGCCAAGGTAACACTGGGTAAAAAAACACTGTTAAATAATTATCGTCCTATATCTATTCTTCCTGCTGTAAGTAAAGTTTTCGAAAGAGTATTGTATGAAAAACTGTATGACTATTTTAATTTGTTGGGAATAAACTGTTATCCCATCATCAATATGGTTTTAGGCAGTTTCACTCAACAGCATCTGTCCTTTTAGATACCGTCTATCATACCAATAACGTGTATTACACCAATAATGTCTATCACACCAATAACGTCTATTACACCAATAACGTCTATCATACCAATAACGTGTATTACACCAATAATGTCTATCACACCAATAACGTCTATTACACCAATAACGTCTATTACACCAATAACGTCTATCATACCAATAACGTGTATTACACCAATAATGTCTATCACACCAATAACGTCTATTACACCAATAACGTCTATCATACCAATAACGTGTATTACACCAATAATGTCTATCACACCAATAACGACTATTATACCAATAACGTCTATCACAGCAATAACGTCTATTACACCAATAACGTCTATTACACCAATAATGTCTATTACACCAATAATGTCTATTACACCAATAACGTCTATTACAACAATAACGTCTATTACACCAATAACGTCTATTACACCAATAACGTGTATTACACCAATAATGTCTATTACACCAATAATGTCTATTACACCAATAACGTCTATTACAACAATAACGTCTATTACACCAATAACGTGTATTACACCAATAACGTGTATTACACCAATAACGTCTATTACACCAATAACGTCTATTACACCAATAACGTCTATTTACAACAAATGAATAGTTTGTGAAAATGATCGTCGTTTCTTTATTTTGCAGTATTCCTTGGTACTGTAGATCACTGCATTCGATACTATAGATCACGATATATTATTAAAGAAACTTGATCTTCATGACTTAGAAAAGTCTGCTTTAAATCTCTTAAAATCGTATCTAACGAATAGAACTCAAATATGCTCTGTTTTGGAATCCGTCAAGGCTCGATTCTTGGACCGCTTTTGTTCCTAATCTATATAAATGATGTGCCAAACGGTTTAGAGTGTTCGTCTGCAAAATTATTGGCAGACGATACGACATTAACTGCATCTGGCAAATCAATTTCTGAATTACAAATGACCATCAATTATGACCTAGCTAAGGTTAAGCAATCGCGCTCTGCAAACTAACTATCGTTAAATCTTATCAAAACTTAATATCTACCAATCGGATCCCGACATAATATGTTAATAATATTAACAATATATCTGCTGTCCCATTCATATCTGTTGTGCCAATTAAAAGAGCGACAGAGATAAAAGCACTTAGAGTCTACATTGACGAATTTTTATCATGAGATAATCACATGGATAAGATTTCTAAAAAAGTTTCATCAGGAATTTGAGTGATCAGAAAGTTCAAGTCATGTGTGGACCGAAACTCATATAATTTGTGCTCATAATGCACTCATTTTACCACATTTTGATTATTGTTGCAACGTCTGGGATACTACTGGTGTCAATCTTTCTGATCGTCTCCAGAAATTACAAAATAGGGCTGCTAGAGTGATTACTGGACCTAAAAATGAACAGGGTTAATCTGAACTTGATTTAAATGAATTAAATTTCAGGCGCGGGGCCTGGGAATGACAGTATCAACGTGACAAAAAATTAGTTTTTTTTTCAGGGCGTCGTGCCATCGCGTCATATATTTCAGCTGTATGTGAAAATTTGAATTATAAGTAATTTATATATTGCAGATTTTTGCGAATAACTTTGCAACTAAAAGAGTTAGTTTATTAAAGTAAACGGCTTATTTTTCATGCTCTCTTGCATGAAATGATAACTAGGGATCCAAGGATAGTGCAAAGTTTCACAAGTCAGACAAGTGTGAAGACTGTCAGTACTCAGTCTCAGTAATATAGCCGATATCTTTGAAAAAACATTTAAAAACTTTCTGCTCTACAAATGCATGGAAAGAGTATTTTTAAAAATTTCAAAACGTTTCAAGTCGAGTCTTTTGAATATGTGAACATATAATTTCATCGCAAACTTTCAATATTTACATAAACTTTTAAAGTTTTCAAAATTTTCTCCTTTGCCTTTGGCTTGCGCACGTTCACAAGCACAGCAATTGATTTTAGCATTGTCTGATGGGCAAAACACAGTAAGCACGCTAGATACGACCCGTCGCCGTGGCGTATTTAGTTCGTGCGTTTTCACAATGAAATATTATTTGCCTACGACGTAGACCTCTGAACGGGCACGGTGAAATCGATTTCACCGTGCGTTCAGAGATGTACGTCGTAGGGTATGAAATATAGTACTTCCGGTTAATTTTGTTTACCTGAAATTATTAATACTTCGCACACTAACTTTACTTATCGCTATGTCAAAATATTCGTTGTATCGCGTTTATTTTCTTATATTTTCGATTGAAACTTTCCAAAAATGTTAAGAAAACGGCAGCGCTTCATATAGTGGTATTTTGAGAAATATACGGTGAAAGAATAGCCGAATATATGAATACATGTTAAAAGATCAGCAGTCGGCAAACGCCAGCTACATTAATACGCTAAAGATCGATTTCGCTGTATCTTGTTTGCTTTTTATTACTTTCGCACGAAGCTTTGCCAAAATGTAGAGAAAACTACGGCAATTCATATCATTTAGTGTAATTTAGGGCAATTCATATGGTGTAATACACGACGTTACATAGCGAAAAATTTTGCCGTATCTACAATATATTTATACCATGAACAAGACTGATCACTTCATATTAAGCTCGGTTTAATTTTTGATGTTTTTCAAGGGAAAAATCCCTTTTTATGCGTTGTAAACGAATAAGTAATTGTGTAGACTAAAATATCTCGTAATGCCGGTTAAAATGGTGTTTTTAGTCATAGAAATATCACTCATGTTTGCGACCCACTCCTAGAGACCGACATTTAAAGACTGTAAGCGGCCGCTACGCATTATACACGTGCTTCGCTGAATAATTGGATTCCAGGGGTGTTTGGCAACACTGTTATGTACATATGCAATACAACTATTGCTCTCATAGTCTCATTAGATGTGATACTGCTTATTTAACTATCTTTTCTATCATTACGAACAAAAGCATACACTGTTGTATAACTAAATTCTAGTAAATTCTAGTCATTTTGATTAAAACCTTGTAGAGATAATATTCAAGCAACGTGCTCAAAATTTTCACCACCCCCCGGAGTTTACACTATGACTGACTGACTGACTGACTGACTGACTGACTGACTGACTGACTGACTGACTGACTGACTGACTGACTGACTGACTGACTGACTGACTGACTGACTGACTGACTGACTGACTGACTGACTGACTGACTGACTGACTGACTGACTGACTGACTGACTGACTGACTGACTGACTGACTGACTGACTGACTGACTGACTGACTGACTGACTGGCTGGCTGGCTGGCTGGCTGGCTGGCTGGCTGGCTGGCTGGCTGGCTGGCTGGCTGGCTGGCTGGCTGGCTGGCTGGCTGGCTGGCTGGCTGGCTGGCTGGCTGGCTGGCTGGCTGGCTGGCTGGCTGGCTGGCTGGCTGGCTGGCTGGCTGGCTGGCTGGCTGGCTGGCTGGCTGGCTGGCTGGCTGGCTGGCTGGCTGGCTGGCTGGCTGGCTGGCTGGCTGGCTGGCTGGCTGGCTGGCTGGCTGGCTGGCTGGCTGGCTGGCTGGCTGGCTGGCTGGCTGGCTGGCTGGCTGGCTGGCTGGCTGGCTGGCTGGCTGGCTGGCTGGCTGGCTGGCTGGCTGGCTGGCTGGCTGGCTGGCTGGCTGGCTGGCTGGCTGGCTGGCTGGCTGGCTGGCTGGCTGGCTGGCTGGCTGGCTGGCTGGCTGGCTGGCTGGCTGGCTGGCTGGCTGGCTGGCTGGCTGGCTGGCTGGCTGGCTGGCTGGCTGGCTGGCTGGCTGGCTGGCTGGCTGGCTGGCTGGCTGGCTGGCTGGCTGGCTGGCTGGCTGGCTGGCTGGCTGGCTGGCTGGCTGGCTGGCTGGCTGGCTGGCTGGCTGGCTGGCTGGCTGGCTGGCTGGCTGGCTGGCTGGCTGGCTGGCTGGCTGGATGGCTGGCTGGCTGGCTGGCTGGCTGGCTGGCTGGCAAGCTGACTGACTGACTGACTGACTGACTGACTGACTGACTGACTGACTGACTGACTGACTGACTGACTGACTGATGTAAATTTTCGCCACTCATCGCAATACTGCAAAGTTTCATTGAAACTTTGCACTAAAAAGGTTACTGCCAGTACCCTTTGAAGCGAATTGTTCAACCTTAGACCAAATGATCCTGCCTTGATAAACCTTAATCTCCTTGGACGAGATTGCTGTTGGAGTTTTGTTGGCAGTCCTGTGTGGCAATTACATTTTGAGCTTTGTGAGATTAACTATTAGTGATTACCAAAGTGTTAAAAACGAATGGCGAAACACTGGACTGGAAATAGAGTCACAGTTAGTGGCTGGAAAATAACAATTACAGCATGGAAGCCTACCAAAGAAACGACGAGAGAAGCAAACGTTCCTTAGATGCATACAATCCCTAAGGGTAGTATAAAGCTTTTTTATTTCACTGGCGACAATAAGTTTCAAAAAGGCATAGTGGAGCGTCTCAAATAAGCGTATGGATATCATTGCAAGATACCTAAGATTAAAACTGGCAGTCTGGGAGACATAGAAAGTGGGTGACATAGAGAGAGGAGTTATATGTCAAGCGTTATAAACAGGAGCCTTATTCTTCTTAAAAAATTGACATTATTGACATGAAATAAAAATACTGTTTTCCATCTTTCCGAGTGCTTTGATTGTGTTTGCAAACGTTTTGACCATTAGTTTTTAAAAAAATGGTGCAAAATGTTTATACGGTTAATTTTTTTGGTAAAAACTATCAGTTTGTGAACAGTAAAGTCGTTTGTAACGTATATGACCCCCCTTTTTACAGACAATGACCCCTGTTTTTCGTACGTAATTACGCGTTGCCATGGAGAATTAATTCGCCGCATGATAACAGGCTTATTACCAGTGCGGTAGAGACTAGAGATCGTATTTCATTTCGCGCGGAAAACTTAAACAGCGAGGCGTATATTTTGCGCACAGTGATAAATATTACTGTGTGATTTATCGCTTTCCACGTCGGGAATTGCCACGAGTTGATTCTTAGTTTAAAAATATTTCTTTATGGGAAGGACAGCGTTCGAAGGAATCTACATACAGTATAACATGTTTACGCGCGCAAGTAACACCATCTTCCTGGCTTGCTACGATGGATTGTTTAATACAAAGCGGTCAAGATGGTCGACGTTCAATATTACTGAATTCAATGCTGTCTAAATGTAAGTACATGTGATATTATCACCACTTTTATTTGTATGTGACAATGTGAAATCATTAATAATTCATGAAGAAAACACACAAGAAATCATAAGCGTGAAAGAGTCGCGACCATGCATGTTGTATCAAATATACAACTCTAATTCTTGCCTTCAGCTTGAGTGTGTACATCCGATGCTTCAAGGTCACTCTCATGTTGTGAATGGTACTTATATGTATATGACTACTGTTAGCCACAATAAATATTGCATTTCATGTTTTCCAGCTATACTAATTATGAACGCGGTTATCTTCACCATTTTGAGAGGACGGCTATCTACCCAGTTAGGATTCGAGTTGGGATTCACGATTCTTTTTCGCGCAATGCCAAGTCTTCGGCTTCTTTTACTTGTTATGGCATAATCAGAGTCTTAAAATTGAACGGACAGCACGGACATCATTGTGATTATAGCAGCACATAAATGGAGACACGTTGCATGACAAGCTGCGTCATAAATTAAACTTACGACTCACATTGAAAACGTACACAAGCTCACTTTTTTTAAGACTTTAACTTTGATCTTTTTGACAAAAAACATTCTTATCTTCTCTTGTACGTGCTAGCCTGTGTTCCAGTCTCGAGTACAGGGTATAAGTATATATGTGCGCACTTATTGAAGATTAGTTCAAGAACCGCGTCATTATTATAACACTTTGTATAAAACATTATTGTATTAGGAATGCCAGGTTGCATGCCCTGACAATTAGGCTTCCGAGTCCCACTGTGTGTTGCTATAATCACTACGATGTCCATGCTTTCCGTTCAATTTTAAGACTCCGATTATGCCATAACAAGTAAAAGAAGCCGAAGACTTGGCATTGCGCGAAAAAGAATCTGTTTGTGCGCTTTTAAAATGATAGATTGTCTTTTATTGAAAAAATTCTGATGATACAAAATCCTTTGTGCTATAAAGTATTATATTTTTGTCACACAGTTCCTGTTTGATTAACATGCGAGTGCAGCCTCATACTTAATATATGTTAGTTCTGTTTTCAGACCGTTTATATAGCCAGTCGAATCTCAACTCGAATCACAACTCGAATCCTAACTCGAATCCTAACTCGGGTAACTGACTAACTCTATATTAATGTAATAACTATATGGGGTTTTAAAATATATGTGAATTAAGTGCAAATAATCACAGATCTAGGTGTTTTGTTGGTGCGTTCATAAAGAAAGCTAATAAGTGGTTGCCTTAAGTTTATAGTAGGTTGCGATATATCTCGCCTTTGTCGTTTTACAATTATAGTTTATCTATATGGTTTATATCTATATGGTTTATCTATATGGTTTATATTCAATAAACGCTAACACTGAATTGACGACATCTGATAACGGTAATGAAGGCAATTAATAATGCGATTAGCCTTTCCTAATTGATTCCTGAAGATGCAATCTCAGTTTACAGATCCCGCTGTTTTGCAAAACGTGCGGGTCGTCACAGGCGTAAGTTTGACAGGCAAACCGTTTGAAACTTAAATTTTAGTAACTTGCAAACAGTTTTGTTTGCGAAACGAGGTGGTGTCTGCTATCAGATAGATTTCAATAACACTTTCTACGTCGTATTGTTATGTAGTTGAGAATAGACCACAAAGTTTTGAGACTACAAATCATTTATAATTGTTGTCTTATATTCTTATATAAGAAATATATAGCAAGATTGCTGGCTGCTCATGATCATCTAGCTGTCATTTGTGATGACATGCAACTGCGCATTGTCCTTTAAATTTTACTGAGATACTCAGATATTGTGCGTTTACCAGAATGAATCGGAAGGAATGGTCCCTTATTAATTAATATCTTTATCTCGCGATTATGCATAGTTTTTGTTCATTACCAATTATACGAAGGATTTTTGAATATTGACCTACACCAAATAAATGTGAAGACTGTGACGTGCAAAACATGCATGTTGATTTTGGTAAGATTCGAAGCTTATTGAGACTGTTGAACCAACACCTAATTCCTAATCAATAGCAGTATTTCGTTTTCAATTTTGATTATTGTGAGTTTCATTAACGTACGTATATTTCAATAAACTGCATCGACAATTTCAATCCAAATTTTTTGCTTAAAATTTAACCAGGTCCAAGTTTGCTTAAAATTTAACCTGATCTTAGTTTGCTTAAAATTTAAGCAGGTCTCATTTTGCTTAAAATTTAAGCAGGTCTCAGTTTGTTTAAAATGTAACCTGGTCTGAGTTTGCTTAAAATTTAAGCAAGTCTCAGTTTGCTTAAAATTTAAGCAGGTCTAAGTTTGCTTAAAATTTACCCTGATCTTAGTTTGCTTAAAATTTAAGCAGGTCTCATTTTGCCTAAAATTTAAGCAGGTCTCAGTTTGTTTAAAATGTAACCTGGTATGAGTTTGCTTAAAATTTAAGCAAGTCTCAGTTTGCTTAAAATGTAAGCAGGTCTCAGTTTGCTTAAAATTTAAGCAAGTCTCAGTTTGCTTAAAATTTAAGCAGGTCTCAGTTTGCTTAGAATTTAGCCAGGTATACGTTTGCTTAAAATTTAAGCAAGTCTCAGTTTGCTTAAAATTTAAGCAGGTCTCAGTTTGCTAAAAATTTAACCAGGTCTCAGTTTGCTTAAAATTTAGCCAGGTATACGTTTGCTTAAAATTTAAGCAAGTCTCAGTTTGCTTAAAATTTAACCAGGTCTCAGTTTGCTTAAAATTTAACCAGGTCTCAGTTTGCTTAAAATTTAGCCAGGTATACGTTTGCTTAAAATTTACGTAGGTCTCTGTTTGCTTAAAGTTATAGCAGGTCTCAGTTTGCTTAAAATTTAACCAGGTCTCAGTTTGCTTAAAATTTAACCACTTATACGTTTGCCTAAAATTTAAGCTGATCTTAGTTTGCTAAAAATTTAAGCAAATCTCAGTTTTCTCAAAATTTAAGCGGGATAAATGCATGAATTCCCAAAACGTAAAAGTTATAAACGAAAAATTTTACTTGAAACCGTCAGTTTTTCCACATGTATAAAAATTTAGCAACCTATTTGCTGTGTTTTTAAGGTCAAAAATACTGCTTTTTGAGTGAGACTGTGGAAAGTCTCAAGTTATAATGGATTCACCTCACTGTAATTCCAAATACCTGACATAGCAGCAGTTCCATGACTGTCTATTATTGTTGTGACTGTGTTCTAGCTACTTTTACTATGCAATGTACATTTATTTTTTTATTTAGCTTCGCCACAATTAAGGCAGGGTCACCACAACAGCATATGCCAATTACTGTGGGCTTATTACCTAACCTACCCGGTCAAACTTGCCTGTGGGTGGAGACCGTAGCACCCACAGGAAACCCACACTTTCAGAAAAGCATTGATTTATCCACTGCATGAAAAATCAGATTTGCACAAGGCAAACTTTTTCTAAATTTGATTTTTCTTCCAGTGGTACCCTTTTCACATGAGGACAGGGTTTGAGTGACATTGAGAATGTCCCTACTGAGAATCAAAACTACAATCTTAGAGGTGAAAGGCAAGTGATCTGAGCTCCCTGTGTAGGCTATGTGGCCACTTTTTGTTACAAAACACTAATATAATTGCTTATGGCAATATAATAGTGACATTGTGCTATAGTATACTGACCCATACCAATGATATATATACTTTATCATCTCAGAGTTGTATCAAAGATTTAATCAAACCTACTACATTTAATTATAATGGTATTTTGGAATTGAGATCATTTGATCCTATCAATATGATTGTTTTTGTAAAATATCTTTAGAATTACATGATTCAAGAAACTCTGGATGGAATAGTCACTCACTGACACATGGATTCACTATTTGCATATGAGAATCTGAATATGAGCAAACCACACAGTCCAGTAAGAACAGTTATATTCTTCAATGAAAGAACATGCAATAATAAACTTCATCACTTTGGTGATGACCAGTTTTATCAAATTCAGGAATTTTTCATTGGTTAACCTTATGTGGTTTATACGACAATGTAAAATGAACATTAGAGACAAGGTTATCTAGATACTGTGATTATTAATAGAATTTGGGTTAATTAAGGTTGAATACACTTTATGTGAAGGTTAAGTTTGTGATGAGTTGATATTTTATGCCTTTATTTCAAGTGTCGTTACCTTTAATTTACCTCTAGCCACAACAGGGTACTCCAGTTTTGGTTCATATGGTACAAATTTCAGTGGTTATTAAATTACTCATTTTGCTATCACAAAATTTGTGTGCTTTGTGCTTAGTATATTGGTTTTCTTGTTTTAAGTAAATTAATTCTAGTTAAAATTCTAATCTAGAATAATACCCTCACTATAAAGTTCTAATTTAGAATAATATTCTTACTAAAACTCTTACCTAGAATAATATTCTTACTATACTGACAAGAATCTTTTTGCTTATTTTAAGAATTTTTTTACTTATTTCAAGAAATTTTTTACTTATTTTAAGCATAATTATTCTTCCTAAGAAAGAATTTATTTACTTGTTTCAAGCACAATTATTCTTTGTCAGAATTTAATTCTTGCCTAGAATTCTAGCCTAGAAAAATATTCTCAGTATACTGACAAGAACAATCTTACTTGTTTCAAGCAATTTTTTGCTTGAAACAAGTATTTTTTTTCTTAAAATAAGAATTCAAATTTTGCTGTGCGGGTCCCATCTGAGACATTATTGTGAACGATACCGTGAGGCATGAGAGATTTCGAGACATTCCTGCCAATGTTGAAGAGCTCTATGCTAATGTCGGAAATCGACGTGCAGCTAGGCGAAGGCTGCAGTGGCGGATCTAGCGTAGGTCAAAATAAATTACTACAGTTCATTCTTGGATAAATTTACATTTTAAAACACCTTCAAAGCAATTTCGAATTCATTGGTAAGATTTTATTCTTTGGAAATTCATTACCAATGACATTGTTATAAAGTTATTTTGAATTAAAAATTGGGCTGCTATAATTTATTTTGACCTACGCTGGATCCGCCACTGGAAGGCTGCGCAATTTTATTGCAAGGGAACAAAGAAAGTAAATATATAGGAAATGCATTGTTATGTCCCTAGCTTGTAATTTTATGGTACAAATTAAAAACGATATGTCAGCCCAGTTTATCGTAGTAATTTATACCCGGGAGTACAAACCTAACCACAAAGAATTAAAACAGTACAATACCTCAACAAATGAACGAATATGATAATTAAAATGTCCTAAGCCAATAGAAACCGGTCAATCGTACGAATGTGACTCCCAGTAAAATTTTTCAGTTAATGAGGCTATTCGTTCGTCGTCGTGCTTCGGTGTAGGTTGGCTGTTGCATTAAATGAATCTTTTAAAAGGAACGTCAGCCAGTCTGTTTGTTGTTCCGTGTCGAATTACGATCACACAAAAAGAATGAATGCTTTCCACTGTTCAGTCCAGCAAATAGAAAACTTTAGGAATGTTTGTTATACAGTGTACAAAAAAGTGATTTCTAAGAGCCACTTGAAGATACAATACACTTTTTGTATTTTTATCATAAGTATTTAAAAGCAGTACTAATTCCACTCGCCTATTTACACTCTGGTAAACGATAACATAGGGAAGTTAAGACCACAGCACGATGAGAAAATGCCGGCGGATCTCTCATTTATAGAGTTGGTGAGCAGTGAAACAACTCATGTAAGTAAAGCACACATGTTTATTTACTGAGTATGAAAAAATATTTCGTCCAATTGTCTGTATTCACAAACAAAATAAGTCTTTGTTTTTCAACTTTTTCCAATCAAGTCATTAAAGTTTATTATTTTATTTTTTGCTGTTGAACCCTTTTTCTCTGATAAACCTTGGTCAATTACTCGCTTACTGCTTTTGAATAAGTAATCACGAAAAACTTTTAAAGATTATTGAAAAATCTTTACGGGCAAAATCTTAAATGGATTTCATTGCGTTTACGAACCCATGTCCGTTTAACGCGCTTTGTCTTCCGTAAAGCTCTTTGTTATGCATGATATTTACATAATAAATATAACCCTCGTTAATAATTTATGCACTTGTTGGTTTAACTTGGTGCTGATGAATGTTGATCAATGTCGATTGTTCGAATTTCACTGTTTTAACGCCCTAAGGAGCACCAGAATGCGTAATTGTCTGCTATGCAGAGATTTTTTATGCTTACGTTGCAACTTATTTGAGTTTGTTCTGCCAAAATAACACAGAATTGGCTCTAAGGAATTAAAACATTCAAATTCGAACGAGCGCGGCGTTAATGCTTGAATCTAAGTGCCTTTTTTCTGGGACACTTAATGTGCTAGTTTTGGTTTGCGAAATACAAAAGAGTGCTCAATGAAATGATGTACATATATATATATATATATATATATATATATATATATATATATATATATTATATATACACTAATTCTTTTAGAAACGCTAAGCATAAGCATGCCACCGCACTCAGCAAATACGTTTGGTTTTTAAAGGAATCAAACATACAATATTCAATGAACTGGAATATCATAAAAAAATGCAATAGTTATTCGAACAAAACTAAACGATGCAACCTTTGCCTACATGAAAAATTTATAATTATTTATTATCCGCATCTCAGCTCCTTGAACTCTAGAAACGAACTGTTATCAGCCTGTAGACATAGGAAAGATTTCCTGCTTTGCAATCAATAGCTAACCCTTGTAATATAACACTATTTCGATGACGCCAATCATGTATATAACACCTCAAGTTTCCTAAGCACAACATCAAACGCGATTTCACCTGATGAGTGTGGTAAGCTTTGCTTACCATACGAAACAAGTTTGTAGTGAATAAATGTTTAAATGAAGTGACTCAAGTTTGTCTTCTTTGTTATATCCGCTCTACTTCGGTATTGAGCACTCTACTCATATGATTCTAAACTCAATACTAGTATATATATATATATATATATATATATATATATATATATATATATATATATATATATATATATATATATATATATATATATATATATATATATATATATATATATATATATATATATATATATATATATATATATATATATATATATATATATATATATATATATATATATATACATATATATAAATATACATTCGCCACTATATGTATATATACGCCACTTTAGCTCATTTTTCAGGATACTTCATGCAATCCTAAATGAAATGTTTCCAAAAATCCAAGATGGCAGATTTTCACAATTTTTTGATGACGTCATTAAAAAAATTTATAAGATGGCGCCCGCCCTCAAATTTTCGGGAGTTTGTAAAAATTTGATGACGTCGTCAAATTTTGAAAAATGCATTGTCAGCATTTTTCAAAAAAAAAATCGCTAACTTCAAAAAGCAAATTTTCAAAAACGACAAAATGAAGTTTTGCAAGAAGTGTCATAAGCGCATCGTTGAAAAATTTAACGGTCCACGCAATTATGTTTGGAATAGTGTTAAGGTATGTGAGTGCAATATTCGTGTTGTTGGGAATGACGATAGTCCTAAAGTTGTCGTCCAACGCAGGAAGGGGATTCGTAAGGTGAGTATGAAACCGGTCGAGACTTAAAAAAAATCAAAAAAATTTTAAAACCTCAAAAAAAGGTTTTAAAATAAAATAAAATGCCTCCGAAGTTTATATATAAGCAGAAACGTGAAAATTGGGGTCACGAAGCCGATCGGGAATTAAAACTTCGCTACAAAGCTGCTGAGAAGGCTACGGCTACGGAGACGAGAAAACGCAAACGCGTCGAATACTTAAAATGGGACAAAGAAATAAGAAAAGAGCAAACACGTCGTGAAAAGGTTACGGCTGCAGAAACGCGTAGGAGGGAGCGAGATGCACTTAAAATGAGTGACAATGAGCACTTAAAATGGAACAAAGAAATACAAGTAGAGGAGACACGTCGTGAAAAACAACGCGATTTAAACGAAGAGAAAGCATGGCGTGGTAGTAAAAAGTTTGGACAAATCCGTCGTCGTTTTCGTCCAAAATTTGAACGTAGGAAACCTCCTGTGTTTAATGTCGTTAAAACCTATTCGAATGCCAATGCAAAATTTACAACGTATTTCGATACGTACAAAGTTTATGTTTACGGTCGCGTTGACCCTGTAGCCGTATTTAAAAAAGCATTAGCTTTAACGGTCGAAGAACGTCGATTAAAACCAGGTGATAAAATACGTATTATCGTGTCACAGCCATCGTGGGCGAAACAGTTTTCGACCAAATTAATTACGATTACGGACGACCATCAGTTTTTTTACGATCTTTTAAAAGCAGTTTTAGGATATGTAGAATACAAAAGTGTTCCGTTAAATGAGGTTGTGGTTGAAGTACAGTTGACGAAAATTCCACGAGGTAAAGGTCGTTTAACAATTACAAAAGATAATACAGGACGTAAAAAGAGTATTATCACTATTAAAAATACCGATACGATGTGTCTTGCACGTCTCCCAAATTAAAAACGGGTTTAACGATTCTCGGAAACTTCAAGGGGTCGAAGCATTAAAACGTCACGAAAACGCTGGTGTACCAGTAACCGATTACGGAAACACGTTAGAAGACGTGCAAACGTTCGCACAACACCTTGGAATTCAAATTAATATTATAGATACAGATTACTTTAACGAAATTATATACACGTACGGCTAACAACGATTCAAATGAAATTATTTACTTACACAAAGACAAAGACCATTATAACGTAATAACATTCATGCCTGCATTTTTAGGAAAAAAATATTATTGTCATACGTGTAACAAAAGTTATACGCGTCGCGATAAGCACAAGTGCCCAAACAAATGTTTAGCATGTTTTAAGACCGAACAACACACGGGTGATAAAATTACATGTAGTAAATGCAACAGGAGATTTTTCGGGCAAAAATGTTACGACGAACATTTACGCGATCGTTCAAAGGGTGGGAAGCGAGATGTTATGCGTGAGCTCATCAAAAAATGTTTAAAATGTAATTGCACCGTGACAGATTTAACAAAACACGTATGTGGATACACAACGTGTAATAATTGTAAATCTTATTGCGACCCACAAAACACACAAGTGTTACATGCTACCTGTTGAATCCAAAGGCAGTGAGTGCGTGTACAAGCGAAACACCGTGCAGTGGACCTGAAAGAGATTGGTGTTTGTGCTGTAAAACGCGTACAACCAAATACATGTTTTACGATTTTGAAACGCAACAAAATACGGGTACGCATATTGTCAACTACGTACATGCATGGGATTTTGAAGGAGCCGAAATTACGTTTGAAAGTATAGAATCGTTTTGTAAGTTCATATTTGGACAACATGAAGGATATACGTTTATAGCTCATAACGCTAAAAGTTTTGATGCACTGTTCATTTTAAAATGTTGTATTGATAACGCTATAAAACCTTTTTGTATTTACAACGGTACGAAAATCATGTACATGGCCGTAAAAGAATATAAAATACGGTTCATCGACAGTATTAATTTTGTGAATGATGCATTAGCAACGTTCCCAATAACGCTCGGTTTTTCGGAATTAAAGAAGGGGTACTTCCCTCATTATTTCAATACCCTGGAAAACCAACAATATATCGGTCCTATACCTGCAATGCATTATTACGATCCAGACCATATGAAACCTGATAACCGGACAAAATTTTTAAAATGGTACCAAGATAGGGTTGCAGAAAATTACGTGTTTAATTTTAAAAACGAACTACAAACGTTTTGTCGTTCGGACGTTGACATTTTAAGACGTGGGTGTATGTTATTTCGTGATAATGTTCTTAAAATTGCAAATATAGATCCGCTTCAATATGTTTATATTGCCTCGGTTTGTATGGCTGTATATCGGTCGAAGTACTTGCCTGAAAAAACAATTGGGGTTATTAAAGACGTTGAAAATAATACGTTTAGTAAAATTTCAATACAATGGTTGAAGTATATATCTGGGAAAGAATATATTCAACACGCGATGAACGGCGGAGAAAATTTTCTTCCAACCGTCGGGTTAGTCGACGGTTTTTGTAAAAAGACAAACACGGTCTATGAATTTCAAGGTTGTTTTTGGCACGGTGCCAACACTGTTACACACAAGACCGAATTAATCCTGTAAACCAACGCGATATGCTTGAACTACAACGAGCAACAGAACGTAAAAACCAACGTATACGTGACCTTGAGTATAATCTCGTGGAAGTATACGAATGCGAGTTACAAAAAAATAGTGCGTTTAAAAAGTGGTGTAAAAACAACACTTTTGATATTGTAACCCCGTTAAACCGACGAGATGCATTTTTTGGAGGCCGGACGAACGTTACGAAATTAACATACAACTTCAAATCTAACGAATACGGTAAATACGTAGACTTTGTAAGTTTGTACCCTACGGTAAATTTTCCAAAGTCCAAAAACATACGACTCTAATTGGCTCGGTTTAATTCAGTGTAAAATAGAAGCGCGACGAGGTTTATATCATAAGTTGTTGTTTCCATTGTGTCGGACGTGTGCGGTAACCCAACAACAAGAAAAGTGCAATCATACCAACGACGAACGTTCGCTTACGGGGACGTGGTGCACTAACGAAATTGCATTAGCACTTCGAAAAGCATATCGTATTCTCGAAATATACGACACGTTAATTAAAGGGTACGTGAAAGACTTCATGAAAATTAAAATAGAGTCGTCTGCACCTCCGAAAGAAGATTTAAACAGCTTTAAAAAGAAAGTTAAAAACCATCTTGGTATTGATCTCGGAAACATTAAAGAAAACAAAGGCATGCGTGCCGTTTCGAAACTTTGTCTGAACAGTCTTTGCATGGGGGAAATTTGGGCAGAGAATTAACCAAACGCAAACGGAGTATGTTATGGATCCAAAAGATTTTTACAAAATTCTTTTAAATGAAACGTACGAAGATATTAACGTCCAATTTCTCACAAAAGATATGGCTCAAATGAGTTTTAACCTCAAAGACCAATTCGTCGATAATTATAACAACACAAATACATTCGTAGCGGCGTTTACGACATCATACGCTCGCGAAATGTTGTATGAGGTGCTGGATAAACTTGGTGACCAAGTATTAGGGTACGATGCGGATAGTTGCTTGTATTTCGATAGGCCCGGCGGGAATACGATAGACACGGGTGATAGTCTTGGGGAATTGACCGACGAATTAAAAGGTAGTCATATCGTAAAATGGGTCGGTACGGGCCCTAAATCCTACGCGTACGAAACGGACGACGGAGGCGTTACTACAAAAGTAAATAGTTTCACGTTGAATTACTCGAACGGATTAAAAATCAACTCCGACGTTATGAACGAGATTATACGCGACCCTAGTAAAAAATTACAATTAGGAGGAAAGGCGCTATTACGCGGGACGCGAAAAATAAGACGATTCTCAATCAGGATCAAACGAAAACGTTTGCGTTAGGGTACGACAAACGCGTTGTGCAAAGTAATTTTGATATGGTACCCTATGGATTTTAAAAAATTGAGTAAACAATTTTTTAATCTTGATAAAGATTAAAAAAATGTTTGCCGGTAAAATTAAAAACCGAACCGTGGAACGGTTGGTATTTGAATTTTATAAGATGTTATCACGGTATCATAACATTGACGGACGGTATCGTGAAACAAAAGAGTTTAAGAAACTCTTTAAAATTGCTATATACGAGATCCTTCAAAATAATGAGAATACTGCACCTATTATACATCAATGTTTAAAAGATATAATTTTAGAACCGTTTACTAGAGTTGGTATATGACCGGTTCCCGGTCCTTTGGAAAGACCACCGCATGATCGAACTGAAAAAACAACGCAAGCTAACGTTTCTTGCGAACGAACTACACGGTGCGGGGAGGATAGTCGAAGCGCATATTGTCAGTACGACCGTTAAGCCGTACATACGTGACTTAAACAAAAAATGGTCGGAAATGACAGCTGTGGAAAAATTAAAAACAGTACCGCCGTTGCTTACACGTTAATTTATAAGCAGCTTAAACCAAATTTTAAAGTACGTACCAACAACCTTAAAAATACTTGTATTTTGATTAAAAGTTGTTTAAAAGTACTTTGCAGGTACTTTTAAACAAAATACAAGGTACCTTTCAACAAACAATAAATAATGGAAGAACCTAAAATAACGACGGTGGAAAAAGTTAAGGACCCGAAATAAACGGGTATTAAAAGGAAAAAGATTGGCGGCTATTTCAAGGGAAGCCAAAGCACGTGAAGCTGCAGAACGCGCAAAGTTAGAAGAATGCGTCGAAAACGCAAACATGCTCTATGTGGTCGTAGGCGCGCTCGGCGTCGTCGGTCTTGGATACGGCGTCTACAACTTTTTTTCTAAAAAAGAAGAAAAACCACAACAGGTACAAGTACAGCAGCAAGTAGAACAGCCGAAAAAAAAATTTGAGTCGTTATAGAATAAAATAGTAATGCCGTTAACGAAAGAAGAGATTTTAAACGGACTTTACAACGCAGGATTAATCACGCTTGGAGCAGTTGGCGTATCGATGGCAAGCCAGAAAATATTAAAGGACGATCTTGGCGTAACGCGTTCTTCACAACGCGTACTTCGATTAGTAGCGGCCGTTGGAGGCGGCTCGTTGCTCGTTAAATTTGTACACAAAAAGGAATACGTTCAGGCCGAACCGTTTAAAGCTTCGTAAATAAAAAAAAATGGCAAGCGTCGTAGGCGTAGCAGCAGGTGGGTTATTTAATGCCGTCGCCTTTGCAGGTGCCGGCTACGTTTTTCACAAAGTGGATAAAAAAGGTTACAAAGATGAAACGAAACGTCATAATTTGGCTATGGCACAATTACAAGCTGCTAAAGAAAAATGGTACGAAAAAACCGTTGAAAAAAAGAATAAGGTTGCCTTATTACGGCAACGTTTAAACGATGCCAACAAAGATTTAGACGATACGAACGAAGCGTTGCACAATCTACGGACGGCGATGGACGAAAACGTCGGACCGGAACCGACGTTGAACGATTATTACGAACCATCCGACGATATGAAAATGTATACGAACGTCGTCGTTGGCGTTACGGGATCAGTAGCAGGAGTTTTAGGAAGTAAAATGTTCTTGTAATTTCATAACCTATGTAGGTTATGAAATATTTTTTACAATACATATCTCGTGACTACAAAACCGATCCCGATCGTGCTTTCTAAAAGGTAAGGGAGATGATCGTCCGATGCTTTTGGAATAACTACAGGTTTTGGTACAACAGGTGCAACAGGTACTGGTTTCGTCGTCGTCGTCGGTGCTACGTAATTCACGTTCGTATTGACACCAAATTTCATTGTGTTTGCTGCGAGCGTCAAGACGTTGTTGCAGCCTTCGACTTTGTTTTTGAGGATAATCATATTTGATGGAATTAAAATAATACCTGGCGTTATCGCCATATTCAAAACGGCGTTTGTATCTTGAATGGCCTTTCGCATATCCGAAATGGATTTTGAAGGATTATCTTGCACCATCGTATCTTTGACGAGCCGATGAATTACTTGCTGGGTTTGTAACGATTTTGCACCTTGTCCTACAATAGGCCAACGCGTTTGAGCTTGAGCACCTAAAACGCAGTACACGTAGGATTCGATAGCCGATTGAAGTAAGACTTGTCCCGTTTTTGTAAGACCGTCGCTATCGTCTTTGATGAACCGCATCCAATCGGTATTGGAATCATTCACGGTTTTTGAAACTTCTTCGTAATCTATACCGAGCACGCCGGTATTATTTTTCGTCATTCGGTACCTATAATTCCTAATATTGTTTTTATGATGCGAATGCCAATAGTTAATATCTGCATGCGTACGTTCAAATTTTTTAATCCAAATTTTTTTAGACGGGATATTTTTTTGGATAGACGACGTTAAACCTGAACCTGTCCAAATGGGTGTTTGGATATTTTTGAACGAATTGCCGTTCCATCCGTTTTTTGGTATTCTTTAAATTATTTAACGCCTTATTATAATTTTCACCGTAGTATTGTCTATACGACGTTTCGTATTTTTTAAAGTCTTCTTCAGGCATTTTTATTGGATATCCTTAATATCTTTAATCGGAATCCATGACCAGCTATCGTACCCTGACCATTTTAGTAACGCCATACCGTTCTTTTTTCTAAGGACTTTTTCTGTTCTGTACGTATCGTCTTTCTTGTTAACGTTAGATAATTCTTCTTCGTAAAACTTCCCGATGATCGGCTCTCCTTCGTGATCCTCTATTTCGTATACGGTTGGATCTCCCCGAAATACTTTTGATATTTTAAATATTTCTTCTGTAAAATTTGCTTCGTAACCTTTTGCAAAAATACTTTTGTATTTACTCACCCTGACCGTGTCGCCAATTCTGAATTTAGGTAACGGTAAATCCCCAGTAGCGTGTCCGTATAACGTTACCCACACCGTATTTTCGTTGGTTTTGTTTACGTCTTTTTGGTTTCATAAGAATACTACTGTGTTTGGTGTTGTTATAATTTTTTGTAAGTTCGTCTAAAACATCGACCCAGTTGTACGTTCCTTTACTGTAAGAATATTTCCACATCATTGTTTTTAAAGTCCGATTAAACCTTTCAACGATAGCTGCTTTCTTATCGGAATGTGTAGAAAAATAGTCTACGTTATGACTTTTTAGAAGATCCCTGACACCAACGTTGTAAAATTCTTTTCCTTAGTCAAACTGGGTAAAGTTAGGGTATTTACCAAACCTTTCCTTAAAGTTATCCAGTAGTTGGTTGACGGTCTTGATCATATTTTTTGTATCCTTTTCGGTAGACGGGTATCGTAAAGGCATATCGGCTAAGAATCTCCACAGTTGTTAATATTCATCGGTACCCTTTGTTTTTACTCGCGTATTTCCCCATTTCTACCAGGTCCATTTGTATTTGATCTGCAAGGTTCTTTACATAAGTTTTTTGGAATTTATGCTTCCGAATGGCAGGTTTGTACCTTGTGTACATGTAGGTGTCTTGCGTTTCTAACCATTCTTTTACAAGTCGTCTACTTACTTTTATTCCATCGACTTGCTTTTTGATACAATTTTTCTGCAGATTGATAACCTTCAGAAGGATCATAATATGTATCCCTTAATTCCTGTTCGTTGATCATTTTTTTATTTGATATATAATTCGAACATAACGGTTAACCCAACATCGTAACCGATGTTTGTATTCACGTCAAATTCAAACATACTGTGGTCACCAGTTAACACCGATACCGACGTGTGAATATTATCGTATACCATTACGGATTCGTTTAAACTTTGTTCTGTCGTGACTGGAATTCGTGCAAATACTCGACTGGGATTTCCGTACGTATCAAAATTCCTATCTGTATTGACACAATTACATCCGATCGTAATATACCGTAAACCGCGGTTAATATTAGCAACCGAAGGTGATTTCGTTTTGGTATTTTTTGGGATAATTGCATTAGGTGGAAAGCCAAGTAAAGGACCAAAATGATACAAGTTTAATTTTTTTGGTGAAAGGATAGTGCAGTGGCTATCGTGCATATGACGTTCTAACGTAATATTTGATTCGGCTAAATGATCGACGATCATATTAAACGTCCAGTATCCTTCTTCGAATGCCACACCCGTTGCAGGATGCGTTATAAATTTAATAAGATTATTAACGTTCGAACTGTTACGAGGCCTTCTGGGGATCAACTCAGCTTTTGCGCGAGGGCCTCGAAACCAAGCGAAATCTTCTAATCAGTGAATGCTCAAATGAGTGAATACAATTTTCTTTTAAGTCTTTATTTCAAATAATTAACAATACAATGAGTTGGTACGGGAAAGTAGGAGTTCCATACAAGCCCTATCCAAAACTGGTCACTAGGCACTAATACAGGTGGATATATTTAGGTTGAATGACGTAGGAGATTGTGAAATGTACACTAATTAATCTAACAATAAGACATTCAGACGCCTGTTCCGTTAGCTGTACAAACATTCAACATTCACATGAATTTGAGTGACACAATGAACATTAAAACAGATATAAATACATGTTTCATAACAGAACGAACGTTCTTATATTTCCATAATACGCTAATATTTTTAACGTATATTTTTTCACCGGATTCCGTCGTAATACATTTTCGAAGAAAAACGTCAGTTTTCCCGGTATCGAGCGATAACATAAGTTTATCCATTTTTTATTTAAAATAAGAAATGGATGATATTGAATTAGATAACCTCGGTGAAGACCGACCTGTAGATGAACCTGAAGGTGAAGAAGAAACAAATACGGATTGGCGGGACGAAAGTGTTATTATTATTGGTGAGTTTAATCCTGAAATACGTACAGAAAAGGTTTGGATGTAGAAAAACAAGCCGACCGTGAATTAGGTAAAATTCAAGGCGTTAGGAACCGAGGGTATACGGAAGATAAGAAAAACCTTCTTATGGAATTAGGTATTCATTTAAACAAAGGGGACAGTCCATCTGCAAAAAGTGTTTTTGAAAAACTAAAAGTAACCGTGAATCGTAACAGGAAGATTAGCGGTGCAGAATTTGACGGGTCCGAATTATTGTACAAAAAGGTAAAAAATTAGTTTATACGGAAGATGTTAAAAAATTATCGAAAGTCAACGAATTTAAAGAACTCGTGAAAAATGCTGAATTGGAACATAAAAAACACCTTCAGCTCTTGTACAAGAAACGTTACCGGATATACCCGTCGGTACGGACCTCGAGCAGTCCGTTTTACGAATTAGTATTGAAAATTTAGAAAATTTTATCGACGAACGCGTTGCTGAAATAGAAACGAATAGCGTGACGATCGACCGTGAAAAAATATGCGAATTCCGTGGCATTACAAAAACATCCGGTCATAATTTGGATAACGGTGGTTTAAAAGCACAAGAAGAATATTTTCGTGATCTTGCTGCGAACGAACCTAACGTATTGAAAAAAAAATTATACAAAGAAATGGCCGAAGTGTGCGTATTAAAGGCCGACGAAATCCGGTTACGCCGTAACGAACGACCCGAAAGCGATATTGTTCAATCTATGGTCGAAGAAGAAGCACAACGTAACGACTTTACGCAGTTTGAACGATTTAAACGATGGACTAAAAAAACCTTGGCGGCATTTCTGTGGTTGCTATATCGGTTGCGGGTATTATTACAACTATCGTTATGGGTACAAGGAATCAAAAAAGGTGCACGAGCCACAAGTAAATTTGCAAAAACACTTGCAAAAATAGGTGAAAAAGCCGCTCCGGTTATTGTTGGCCTTTTAAATTTAACGGCAAAACTATTATCATTAGGTGCAGACGCCGTTGGATTTTTATCGAAAAATTTATGGTTGTTAGCCGTCGGATTAGCGTATTTGTTGTACGAAAAAAATAAAAAAAAGACTACTAAATAAATTATGAGTAGAAGTGAAGAATTAAAGCCTGGTTATAAAAAAACATCGCTCCTTCCAGAAGAAATAAGAGGAAGAAGAAAATGTCTCGTATAACCACTCCAAAAAACAGTAGCAACGCCTGGAGATATTTACTACGTCAATATGCCGGAATTAAATTCAAGTCAATGTATTATTCCGGGCACGATGGTATTATCGTTTAAATTTGAAAATAGTAATACGAAATCATGGTTTTTAAACAACCTTGGAAGATTACTCGTCGATCAACTCAATATTGTAGTACAAGGAGAATTGGTCTATCAAAATACAAGCGAAAGTATGTTTGAAGTCTACAAAGATTAGTGGCAATCGGACGACGACCGTAAAAACCGTCAAAGTTATGGGATTGCAAACGAAAATGTTCAGAAACTTATTAGCGGTGACGATAGTGCAAACAAAGCTGCAAAAACTGACGGTGTTTTGGACTTAACGATTGCAGACATGTGCGACCGTATGAAAATCCCGTTAGGAAAAATTTTATGCGATCACGGTCCTTATGCACCTTACGGTATGTGTGGTTTCTCCTACAAAATTACATTCCCCAATCCTGAAAATATTATGAAAGCACAAACGAACGAAACTATTGGCAATTACAAATTAGTTGATATGAAATTAGAGTACAACGTTATCGAAAGCACCCAACTTGTCGAAGAAGTAAAAGGTAAATTTAATCTTGGTCGATCGTTAGGCTACGATCACACGACGCTTTTGAAAATCTTACCGTGGAGTAAAGACAGTACGATGCAATCTATCGATATTAACATTCCGAGAAGAAGTATGAAAGCGGTCGTCTTGTTATTCACGAAAAAAGATGCTGAAGATAGCGAAGAATTTGTTTTTCCCAATTTAATACGCGTCGACGTTACCGCGGAAGGGATCCTATAGATGTATAGTGAAGCCGTCAGATTTTTCAGCAATAACGAATGCGAAAAATATTTAGGAAGACGGAAATACTACACTGACAAATTTGCGTGCGTTATTGATTTCCGAACCGTTGACGACGATACAGTGAGTGGAAGCGGTCGAAAACATGTTGGAACTCAGGCAGGAATTTTACTGCAAATAGAAAAAGAAACGACGAGGACGGATTTGACATGTCATGTTTTTGTAGTGGCTGACAGCCTAATTAATATTATGGGTACGAGTTTAAACGAGACCGCTGTTTACTAAAAAAATGAATACACCGTTCCATATGATTATCGTCGGAATGACGGCGTGTGGGAAAACGCATTACCTTTTGGAAATGTTAGAACGAGATTATAAGGATCATTTCGACTATATTTTCATCGTCTGCCCGACCTTAGAAGATAACAAAACGTATCAGCATTGGAAATATTTACAAGACCCAAACGTTTTTGAATTACCGTGCAGTCTCATCGTATTAGACGACTGCGCTTCGTCGAAAGATGTTAAAAACAGAACGAGCGAACTTGTGAAATTAGGATTTCACGGCCGACATATCGGTTTAAGCACGATCGTCATCACGCAACATCTCACGAGTATCGCCAAACCTTATAGGATGAACATTTCAAAACTCGTTACGTTCTACAACGCGTGCAGGGACGATACGAAATATTTTTTCAACAATTACTTAAGTATCGAAAAAGACGAGGAAAAAAATTATCGACACGTTAAAAAATAACGATTATGCACGATTAGAAATACTGACGACGCAACCGTACACGCATCAAGTAATCATTCCATAAAAAAATTTTTTAATAACTTAAAAAACTTAGTAAAAAACAAATGTTGACACCCCGTGCAAAACTTTTAATCATGACGACTTTTTGTCTAACTTTCGCCTTTGCATTAATCGTACTAACGTACCCGTTAACTGCTTTCCTCATCATATGCATGATTATAAAACATTTATAAAATAATTCGTAACGTTATTACGTTACGAATTTTTTTATGACGTTTTTTCATTCTCTTCTTTAGAATTTATTTTTTTTATCAACAACGCGTGTACTGATTGTAATCACACCTGATATTAACCCGACCATAGCAATATAAGGTGTTAAATAACCTATCATTTTTTTAACGTCTTTTTTAAATAGTTCGTTCCCCGAAAGGTCTTTTTCTAACGACACGTTATCTTTCACCAACTCCAAATTCACCATAAGTTCGGATAATTTCGTGATAAGCACGTCCGTGACTTTTTCGTTCACTTCGTCCAATTCTTGGTGTTGTATTCGTCGTAATTTTTTTTAATGTTTCGTTCGTTTCGTTTTCAATATATTTTGCAGTATGTTTAATTTTCTTTTTGGCAACTAACTGTAACAATTCTTCCTTATAAGGCGTCGTTTCATCTTCCATTTTTATTTATATCGTGGTAATCCCTTTCTAACTAATTATTCTGCAATCCGCTTTACAGCATATTCAAATTGGTCATTTGAAATTTTACCATCCACGTTAAGTCTTATAATATACGCTAAAGCCATTATGACACTACTGCGACCAGTAATGTTTGAAGCCAAAATGAACTCATCAACCCAACGTTCGTAATACTCTACTGTTACAGATCTTAAGTCATTCATTTTTTTATTTACCTAAAAAAAATTTTTTTTTCCTCTTCAATTTTATGATTTTAACAGTAGTTTAAACGAAAAATACGTTTTGCTCGTAAAGCTCACCGTTTTTTGAGAATCAGGTTCGAACAAGAAATAGATGGCGTTCCCTAAAATGTTTTCGGAAATTCTTGACGCTAAGTTTTGCATCATAAACTCGTACGTTTTTCCTGTTTCGTAATCTAACGACAAAGCTATTTCCTGCCGGTAAATATGAGTACCGTGATTTAAAAACGATCCTTTAATGCGTCCTTTTTCCGGTAGCCCTGTGGAAATACCCGCCCTGCGCATCGTTTTGAGCAATCTTACTCTCTAAACTCCAACTCCAGTACTTGTATTTCGAATTCATTGACGCATTATTCCCGCTGCCGCCGCAATCACCCCACAACGCAATATTGTACTCTCTAGATGTTGTTAAGGCAATATCCATTTCGTAAGCGTAAATGCCGGCAGGAAGTTTTGGCGTCACGTTAAAAATAATTTGATAACTATCGCCGACCTTGGAAAAGTCTAAAATATTGTTACTACGACCGTTAAAAGGCGTATCCACCATATCGTCAATGTGAATGACCGTATGCGTGTTAGGCGTTTCTTCAAACGTTAAAATATTTAAGTAATCGTAATAATGCATGTCGGCATAAGCTTTCGTCACGGGTTCGCCTGAAGTTTGTCGAAAAGGTAAATTCAAAATGCGGTTATTATTCATATCGATGTCTGCATCTTTAACAACATACCGAGATTCCGTATAATCCTTCGATACGGCAGCACTACCGTGCGACGGTGTAGGATTTAATCATAACACCTCGTAATTGTTCATGCCGATATTATCCTGCATCGTAAACCCAGAATGCGTCAAGTAAACCCAGAATGCGTCAAGTAAACCCTGTTCACGTATTGTTTCGTAATGGGATCGTTCGCCAATACTGGGTTGGCAACGTTTTCGATCTTATTGTTTCCGATGTCTATGTTACCTTGCATCGTAAAACCTGAAGAGGATAATCCTCCACTTCCAGCAGGCCCACGTGGACCACGGGACCCCTGTGCTCCAGCACTACCAGGCGGCCCCTGTGCACCAGTCAAACCAGGTGGTTCAGGACTCCCACGGTCCCCTTCGGACCCTTCGATGAACTACCACTAGAATAATGCGTATCGGCGTACGCTTTCGTGACAGGTTAGGAACCTGTAACCGGGTCAGGAAGATCTATAATCCTATTCCCTTGCATTTCGATATTCTCTTCTATGGTACCGAAACCAGATGAATAACCGAATAGTAAATGTGCCATTCTATTTATTCCCTCAATCAACAGAATCCATGTAAGCGTACGAATGCTTTAAAGTGTCGAGGTGCTTGTCCAAGTCTTTTTTATACCCAAATGATATATCACACACGCCGCACTGGTATTTCTTAGCCTCGGCGTTATTTTTTCGATACTCTGTGCACTGTCTTAAAATAGCATCCCTTTTAGCTTCATAATGCTCTGCATTCCATTTTCTAATAACGTCCTTATTATTTTTCCGATACTCTGCCTTATATTTTTTTCTGTCTGTTACCGGGAAAATCATATTCAAGTCAGTTTTTAAAATTTGAATCCAATCCCGTTCGAACTTGAAAATGGTTTTTTGATCGCATGCGAACGTTACGAGAGGAATGATGTTCCAATTCCAAACCCCGACGTCGTTCATTCGAGAAAAAAGTTTGTTACCCTCCTTACGTAACATTTTAAATCTTTTTGTATCCTTCTTATGACAACGCAACCGTTCTTTCAAAGGTTGGGACGTACTCCCCACGTAAATATCAGTCCCGTCGTCTTCGGCCTTGTCCGTCCTGCACAACACGTAAACGGTCCGATTCTTAATTTCGCTAGCATTCATTTTTATTGATTTTAAAAAAAAATATGGCTGTGCAACTTGAAAGAACGAAGGCAAGTGCAACAAAAATGTATGCGAAAGAAGAAAAGTTCTCACGGGATTCCACATGTCCAAAAATGCCGACGGAATAGAAACGAACTTCCAAGTCGCAATAGAAAGAAAAGCAAAAAAACCTATGAAACTCCTGCCATTAAAAAACAGGCCGAAGAAGAAAAACCTATAGTTAAAGAAGAAGAAGAATTTTTATAACCTTAAAGTTTACAAAAAAAACAAACTACCATTCCGTTCCCACCATACGGATGTGTTCGTAACGGAAGGGATCACGGACCAACGCATCGTACACTTTTACCTGTAAACTCGTTTCGCCGACTTCCCACAAAATACCAACAATTTCAAGCACAGCTTTTACTTCGCATTGTAATCCGTATTTGAAATAATCCACTTCTTTGGCACCCTCATAAAACCTTGTATCAGGTCTAAAACTAGCCTTAACAACCTTCCTTTTAAACACTTTTTTCGACAACGGTTTACCTAGATGAGTTTTACATTGCATGATACTACCCCTAATACTCGTTGCAGACTTGTCGTCCAATTGCAACGACATCGACGTGAAGTATCTCACATTCGGGTCTTTTACACCAAAAGAAAAACACTTGCCGGTCGTCACGTACAAAGGTTTGTCGTCCTCCATGCTAATGGGAATAATTATCTTCAAATCATCAAGTCTTTAAACTTCTCCGAATTTAAGATCCATTATTTCTTTATTACACACTAAATTTTACTTTTTTTACATTTCGATTTCCTACCCCTAATTTTAACGCAAGTTCGTGCTTTTTGTATGCTAAAATATATGGAATCCCAGCAGCCTTAGCTAAAATATTCAATTCTTTCCTATTATAATCGTCCCTATTTTCAGACTATAATTCTTTTGCTTTTTTTTGAACTTCCATATGACTAATCCGGATTTTTAATCAATCCATTGTGTTTATATTTCTTCTAAAAAAACGCTTTCGAAATTTTCTCTATTTCTTTAAAGCCCGCATTTTCTTTTTACTAAAATTTTTTGTATCATGACTAACTTAGGATTATCGCACATACATTTTTTTAGACCCCCGGTTGAGGGCCCACGGTTGTTGTGCATCGTTAAATTTTTCGACGATGCGCTGGTGGCACTTTTTACAAAATTTCATTGTGATTTTTTTGAAAAATGCTGACAATGCATTTTTCAAAATTTGATGACGTCATCGAATTTTTGCAAACTCCCAAAAATTCGAGGGCGGGCGCCATCTTGGAAATTTTTTTAATGACGTCATCAAAAAATTGTGAAAATCCGCCATCTTGGATTTTTGGAAACATTTCATTTAGGATTACATGAAGTATCCGGAAAAATGAGCTAAAGTGGCGTGTATATACTAGTATATACTACTATATATATATATATATATATATATATATATATATATATATATATATATATATATATATATATATATATATATATATATATATATATATATATATATATATATATATATATATATATATAAATATATATATATATATATTTATATATATATATATATATATATATATATATATATATATATATATATATATATATATATATATATATATATATATATATATATATATATATATATATATATATATATATATATATATATATATATTATATATATATATATATATATATATATATATATATATATATATATATATATATATATATATATATATATATATATATATATATATATATATATATATATATATATATATATATATATATATATATATATATATAGACAAGGAATAAAAATAAAACCATATATATGAAGAAAGTGCTCAATACCGAAGTAGAGCGGAATAGACAATGAAATAGACTTTGGTTACTTCATAAAGTTTTATTCACAACAAATCTGTTTCGTATGACAAGCAATGCTTGCCACACTCGTCAGGTGATGATCGCGTCTGATGTTATGATCTAGGGAAACTTGATATGTATGTTACAATTGACGTGTTAAAGCCAATTGCATGAGTGCTTTAATTAAAAGTTGGCGAGTAAATGTTTCTTACGATGTCTGCAAGCGCTTATTAGTTCGTTCCTTGAATTTAGGGTACCTAGCTCTGGATGACAAATAATAAGAAATTTTTCATGCAAGCACAAATTACATCTCTTTGAGCTACTCTTGTAAGCTTTACACCGTTTTATGACTCTCCATTTTATGGAGAATTTGATGTCGTTATCTTTTAAGTCCCAAATGTACTTGCTGAGGGAAGTGCTGTTTTTGTGTTTGGCTTTCCGGAAAGTGTTGTTGTTATTGTACCGCAATTTGAAAGGGCCTTCTGTTATGCCGATGTAGGATTGAACACTTTCCGGAAAGCCAAACACAAAAACAGCACTTCCCTCAGCAAGTACATTTGGGACTTAAAAGATAACGACATCAAATTCTCCATAAAATGGAGAGTCATAAAACGGTGTAAAGCTTACAAGAGTAGCTCAAAGAGATGTAATTTGTGCTTGCATGAAAAATTTCTTATTATTTGTCATCCAGAGCTAGGTACCCTAAATTCAAGGAACGAACTAATAAGCGCTTGCAGACATCGTAAGAAACATTTACTCGCCAACTTTTAATTAAAGCACTCATGCAATTGGCTTTAACACGTCAATTGTAACATACATATCAAGTTTCCCTAGATCATAACATCAGACGCGATCATCACCTGACGAGTGTGGCAAGCATTGCTTGTCATACGAAACAGATTTGTTGTGAATAAAACTTTATGAAGTAACCAAAGTCTATTTCATTGTCTATATATATATATATATATATATATATATATATATATATATATATATATATATATATATATATATATATATATATATATATATATATATATATATATATATATATATATATATATATATAATGTGCTAGTTTTGGTTAGCGAAATGCAAAAGAGTGCTCAATGGCATATAGACAGAGCGAAATGTATAATTGTGCAAAATACCTCAAAAACTTACCACTACAGTCTGTTTCATCCAGAGGGAATCTTCAGGTGATTGACAAATTTCGAAAATGTGCGAGCTTCTTTTATGCTCAAGGCGGAAACGTAGGCGCGTGGGTGGTTGAATAGCATGCATTCCTTTCTCTGTTTAGATTGTTTACCTGAAATCTGCTTTTGTGTTGGCAGGCCAAAACTATTTCCGATCTTTTGTTAAGCAAGCAATTGTTTTTTTCTTTCAAAATACTAATTTTTTCCTCCAAACATAAATTACATCTTTTGGATCCTCCCGTGTAAGAAATAGACTTTTTTATTATGGACCATTTTATGGTGAAATCTTTGCTTTAAGTGCCAAACGTGTTTCGAAAGTTCCGTCTCGTTCGAATATTTTTTGTGTGTGAAAGATTTGATATGATTCCTGTATCGCTCTTTGAATGTGTTTGAGGTCATGCCAATGTAGTAGAAATTAGAGTAAAAATTGTTGCTTTGTATACAATGTCCTTACTCATGCACTTGTTCTGCAATGGGCATGCGTGCTTGTTCCTGCAGTTACAGTTCTCTGCGCTAATGTCTTGTGGTTGGCTTTTCCTAATTATGCGTGTGTTGTGGCTTGTAATAATTGACTTAACGTTACTCATGCAGCTGTAACTGACCTTAACTGTGTTGCTATTGAAAATTTTGTGTAACTTGTTGCCTATTGGAAAGTGCGTGTCTACAAGCTTGAGGAAACTGCGTGCGATGTTTGTCTTGACATTTTTGCTAAATGGTGGGTTAAACCAAATGATGTTGCGTTGTCTGTTCCTGCGTGGTTGCTGTGTTACATGTGGCATGTATTTCAGCTTGTGGCTGAAGTTGCTATGTCCTAGTGCATTTTGATATGTTTGTACTGCATCGTCAAATACTTGTTTGTCAGATGACAGCGTTGAAATGCGCTTGTTGATGGATGCTGGAAGTTGCCTTAAGATGCTGGGTGGGTGGTTAGAGTGTTTGTGTATGTATAACGGATCGTCATTGGGCTTCCTATAAGTTTATATTTTCCGGTGGAAAGGTCGAAAGTTACGTCTAGAAAGTTTACCACGTGCAAATTTGATTCTGCTGTTATTTTTAGGCCAAACTGTTCGAAAATTTTATGTAGCTCTTTCCTGGTTTTGTCTGCCAAACGTGCTGATCTGTTTTTAGTAATCGCCAAACCATCATCCCTATACAAGCCAATGTTTTTCTTGCCAAACTTTTTTCCTAAATGGTTTAAGATGAAAAGGCCTACTAGTTCGAAAATTTCTGCCCCGTCATAGCTACCCATGGTAACATCAAACAAATTGCTATTGTTGTTTTTGATCCACGGTCTTCCGTGATTGAAAAGGAGTGACTTTCTAGCGTGTTTTATTATAGAAATGTCTTCGTCCGAAATGTCAGCCAAATTGGAGGCCCAAGATAATGCTTGGTCCAGTAAATTTTCTGAAATTGACGGGTAAAAGTCGACTATGTCAAACGAAATGAAAGAATGCCTAGATTTTTCCTCGATGCTGCCAAACCATTCTATAACGTTTTGCGTGTTTCTCCATTGGTTTACGTTCAAAATTGTCCGAAGTTTTGTGTTCAATTTGTCCAAAATTGATTTACTAATTTTTCCGGAATCGCTTTTTGCTGGGTTGATGAGCCGGCATTTGGGGTTGTTTTGAAAATTTTCCTTGTGATCTTTGAGAGAAATGAAAGCTTCGCATTTTTTCATGCATTCAATCCGGTTGCCAATCGAAAGTTTATTTGCGATATAATTTAGTTCGTTGTTTATTTCCGAAATCTTTTCCTCAGATCCGTGTTTATATGTCTTTGTGATGTTGTCGGGCTCATCAACCCAGCAAAAAGCGATTCCGGAAAAATTAGTAAATCAATTTTGGACAAATTAAACACAAAACTTCGGACAATTTTGAACGTAAACCAATGGAGAAACACGCAAAACGTTATAGAATGGTTTGGCAGCATCGAGGAAAAATCTAGGCATTCTTTCATTTCGTTTGACATAGTCGACTTTTACCCGTCAATTTCAGAAAATTTACTGGACCAAGCATTATCTTGGGCCTCCAATTTGGCTGACATTTCGGACGAAGACATTTCTATAATAAAACACGCTAGAAAGTCACTCCTTTTCAATCACGGAAGACCGTGGATCAAAAACAACAATAGCAATTTGTTTGATGTTACCATGGGTAGCTATGATGGGGCAGAAATTTGCGAACTAGTAGGCCTTTTCATCTTAAACCATTTAGGAAAAAAGTTTGGCAAGAAAAACATTGGCTTGTATAGGGATGATGGTTTGGCGATTATTAAAAACAGATCAGCACGTTTGGCAGACAAAACCAGGAAAGAGCTACATAAAATTTTCGAACAGTTTGGCCTAAAAATAACAGCAGAATCAAATTTGCACGTGGTAAACTTTCTAGACGTAACTTTCGACCTTTCCACCGGAAAATATAAACTTATAGGAAGCCCAATGACGATCCGTTATACATACACAAACACTCTAACCACCCACCCAGCATCTTAAGGCAACTTCCAGCATCCATCAACAAGCGCATTTCAACGCTGTCATCTGACAAACAAGTATTTGACGATGCAGTACAAACATATCAAAATGCACTAGGACATAGCAACTTCAGCCACAAGCTGAAATACATGCCACATGTAACACAGCAACCACGCAGGAACAGACAACGCAACATCATTTGGTTTAACCCACCATTTAGCAAAAATGTCAAGACAAACATCGCACGCAGTTTCCTCAAGCTTGTAGACACGCACTTTCCAATAGGCAACAAGTTACACAAAATTTTCAATAGCAACACAGTTAAGGTCAGTTACAGCTGCATGAGTAACGTTAAGTCAATTATTACAAGCCACAACACACGCATAATTAGGAAAAGCCAACCACAAGACATTAGCGCAGAGAACTGTAACTGCAGGAACAAGCACGCATGCCTATTGCAGAACAAGTGCATGAGTAAGGACATTGTATACAAAGCAACAATTTTTACTGGCAACACACAGGACACAAAGCACTACATTGGGATGACCTCAAACACATTCAAAGAGCGATACAGGAATCATATCAAATCTTTCACACACAAAAAATATTCGAACGAGACGGAACTTTCGAAACACGTTTGGCACTTAAAGCAAAGATTTCACCATAAAATGGTCCATAATAAAAAAGTCTATTTCTTACACGGGAGGATCCAAAAGATGTAATTTATGTTTGGAGGAAAAAATTAGTATTTTGAAAGAAAAAAAACAATTGCTTGCTTAACAAAAGATCGGAAATAGTTTCAGCCTGCCAACACAAAAGCAGATTTCAGGTAAACAATCTAAACAAAGAAAGGAATGCATGCTATTCAACCACCCACGCGCCGACGTTTCCACCTTGAGCATAAAAGAAGCTCGCACATTTTCAAATTTGTCTATCACCTGAAGATTCCCTCTGGATGAAACAGACTGTAGTGGTAAGTTTTTGAGGTATTTTGCACAATTATACATTTCGCTCTGTCTATATGCCATTGAGCACTCTTTTGTATTTCGCTAACCAAAACTAGCACATTATATCCGCACCCTACATTGGTTGTGCAATCTCGTTTTCGAAATCTATTTCGTACCTTAAAATGAGGCAATTTCGACTAAACTATTCACTGAAAAACATCCCAAAAGTTGTCTATGGATGAACGTATGGCGAAGTCCAAGCATAGGTTGGGTACTAGGCAATACATGAAAGCTAATTGGGGATTGAAACTCTGGGTTTTGGCAGGCAGGAAGAATGGGTACACTGCAGATTTTAATGTTTATATATAGGTTTAAGAGGCTGCCAAGGAGACATTGGAGCATGGGCTTGGTTACGATGGAGTAATGGCCCTTATGGGTCCTTACTTAGATCAGGGGTACCATTTGTATCTAGACAATTTTTATACGTCTACACAATTGATCATTGACCTTTTCAGCATCGTACACCTGGTGTAGGGTCAGCCAAACTACAGAGAAAAGGCTTCCCTTGCTGCTTACAAAATGCAAATGGCTGGGCTATGACAGGCAAGCGAGGAGATGTGCGTTGGTTTAGAAAGGCCCCGGTTTTGGCCTTGCATTGGATTGACAGCAAACCTGTTTCAATCCTTTCAACTATTCATGGTTAATTTCATGGTATTAGTTAACTATTCATGGTATTAATGGTGTAGATCGGTCCGACCAAATGCTTTAATCACAAAGCGTCAGGTTAAAATGTTGTAGGTGGTGGAAGACTTTGTTCTTTCATCTTATTGGCATCGATGTTGTGAATGTTTTTCTTCTTTTTCAGAAGCCCAGGAAAGAAAATCCTGAAGACTAAGCTTTGAGAAGGCCAAGTAGTTATTCTATAGTCGAGCTTAGGGAAGCTTTGATTAGGCAGATTTGTAGTTTGCCAGAATATGATGACCCACCGGCATCTGTGAAGTCTGCTCCTGTCATAGCCAGTTTCGGACTGATCATATGCCGGTGGCATCCGAGGAAGGAGTTAGGAGAAATTGTTTTGTGTGTTATAAAAAAGGTACAGGTGAAAAGAAAGTTTCAACTTACTGCACTACCCCTCAGTGTCAGAAGTTTTTGCACATTAGTCAAAATTTTAATTGTTTTAGAACTTTTCACTCCCCAGGTACGTTATGACAGATTGTAGTGCATGTGCTTAGTGCATGTTTGTTCGGTTAGGATAGGGCTTAGGGCATGTTTGTTCAGCTAGGATAAGGCGTAGGATAAGTTAGGATAGGGTATAGACCGTTTCAAGGCTTGTCCCACATCAATCATTGCCAATGAGGTATCTGTGACATACATACTATTGTATTATAATACTTCTATGGCATACATTTTTTTTACTATTATACCACAAATAGTAATTGGGTTTGGCAAAAATTCAGAAATCATGTATTATGTATCTTATATATTATATATTGAAATTATATATTGTGTATAATAAATGGCTGATTGTTGTTTTGTTTACTGCTCTTTGCGGCTTGTGGGAATTGGCTTTTAGAATAATTCTGAACAGGTATCTTGTAACATATATTCCTTTTGTGCTTCATACAAAATAAACATAATTTGTTTATTTGCAACACAGTAATCGAAGTATCAAGGTTTCTTACTGATATACAATGCATAAAAATCCAAATACCAAAAATGCCCATATTCTGCTTTGATATGGTGCAAATTTTAAAAAATAAAAAAATGCTTCCGATTTGTCAAAATCTTAGAAACTTTCCTACAATATACCACTTTTCATGAACTCCTACAACGTTGCTCAAGATCGGTGACAATTTCTTAATTCTGTCCGGACAATTTAGGTTTATGGGTAAAAAAGTGACGTCATGTTTGGGTTAATCTATGCAGATAGATGCTAATTATTTTGCATATGCAATTTTATTTTATTTATGATACATATCATTTTAAAGCGAAAGTACTCAGCTATCGAATGATGCGTCGTTTTTTTCATTTCGATAAATAACGCCAGAGATATTTTCATTTGAATTCACGTTTACTCGCAATGCGTTGCCATAAGAGCACAAATTTTACCGGCTTCTTCCCCAATTTTGCTCGCATAAACCTTTCTGTTCAATTCCTTTAATGTGTTAACGTGATACAAGTTACCAAAATATTCTGGTCCCACTCCCTCGAGTGTGCGACTAGTAGACCCAAGGTTTCGTGCAAACTTAAGCAACGAACAGTCGTCGGCCTTTTTCAAATCAAGTAGATTTACCAGTTTAGAAATATGTGCTCTAGCGATTATATGCACCTTACCAAAGTTCTCCGTAAAGGTTTCCTTAGCGACACGATGCCCTTCATGTACTGTACTGGCAGATTACCGCATGCATGCTTTAGTTGCTTCCTTGCTTTTACCGTGGCAATGCTGAATTAATAATTGCAGCTTTAATTCATCATTGTCATTGTTCCTTCCCAGGCATGTTTCGAAATTGTGCAAGAAAGAGAGAAAATTTGTGGGATTCCCATCCAACCACATGTACCCTAATATCTTAGGAGTGGCCACGACTTTTTTCAGAGGCTTGATAATTTCAAGGCTAGTATTTCCTTAACGTTACTTCTGCTTTACCATGCTGATAATTGAGTGCAAGGTGTGTTCTGTGGTCATGAAAATGGTTTCAGAGGTTTTCACTTAAATGCGACTTTCACCACAAAGTTCTTATTCCTTGTCCTTGTTGTACAAAAGTTGCTTAATTTAGTCGCAGTAAGGGAACTGTAAATATTTGCTTGAAATGAGATTTATGTATGTTTAATTTTCAAGCGTTTACCTAACGACATGACTATTTAACTTGATTGCGTTTAAATGCGTCCCTAGAGACGTTTAACTCTTTCTGAGCACGCCTTAGCCATTTTTTTCTGAAAATATCATTGAACATTTCAATCAGCCAGAATGAGATCAACTATTAACATGTTCGTTTTTTACCATAACCAGTTGATACGTTCAAATTTGAATTTAACTTAACATCCCAAAACTTTATTCAATGCCAATAATGACAGTAGCTTACAACTGCAAGGACAAAAGCTGAATATAGTCGCGCGCGTTTAAAGTAATTATGTGGCTTGGCGTTAAACAAAGCGGTAAAATTTAAACCTAGCTAACATAACGTAAATAATGTAAGTAATGTAAAAGAATATGAGCGAAGATACAAAATTTGCTTGAAGCGGTTGATTTCGAACTCAAATTTATGTAGATAAAAATTTAGTTTCATAAATATTTCAAAACGTCTAATATATGTAATTAATAGGTCGTATTTTGTACCAAATTTAAGCTTACATTAGGCGTAATAACATACCGATGACAAATGTTGTGCCATTTTAAAAAATTGTCAATAAAACAAGGATTAAAAACTCAATATTTTGTCATTTTGAAAAAATATCAGCTGGTGTGTCATTACTCTAAAAGTGTAAGGTAAGTTAGGCATGAGCGAAACATGAATATTGCTCTGCGGTTTTCAACACATTAAAGTAGCAAAGAAATGATTTTCCCTTAATTTTACTTCTGCTTAACCTTACTTATGCTTCACCTTGCTTATGCCTTGAGTGCAGGGTGTGTTCTGTGGTCACGAAAATGGCTTCAGAGTTTTCCACTTAAATGCGACGTGCAACAAAGAGTTCTTATTTCTTGTCTTTATTGTACGAAAATTGCTTAATTCCGTAACAGTAAGTGAACTTTAAATATTTGCTTGAAATAAGCTTTATGTCTGCTTAACTTTCATACGTTTACCTAACAACATAACTACTTAGCTTGATTGCGTTTAAATTTAAGGTTACATTATATGATAGGTGCCTTTGGCACAAAAAACATTCACTACTCAGTCAGTTTTAACGGAACGTCTCTCAAATTTGGCAGAAATATTGCTTGATAGCTGTAGAAATACGGGACTTAAAACCATTATAGCGATAGTCGCGTGGTTTTTGAGAATCGGCAGTCTTGGACGCGACGAGTTTTCTCCTTCGCCAGATTTACGCAGAAACTTCCAAATAAACATTTTCCGAATCTCTGATAATCAAGTTACAAAAACGTGTTCGCATTTTTTGACAGGTTGCGTTATAGCTGAGATATAAGCCAGGCAACTTTAGTGTTCTTTCTGTCCGAGAGTGCGTTGAGAAAAACTATCATAACTCAAAAAATATCACGTTATAAAAAATTTCCGAACATGTTTTTACTCTTTAACTATATCCCTATATTGTGACAAAGTTTGGGCAAAATCGGTTAAAACGTACGAGCTATAAAGCTCACTTTGTATTGAGAATTGCGCAAAGTTCTCTTTACATTTCCTCACAAAGCAAGCAATAATTCACTGCATGAACGATATAAAGACTTTGATATTGATTGTACAAGTCCTTCGCATGTAGGCTGCGCAGCCCACCAGCCCACCGTCCCCTAAAGTGGCCAGCATTGCACGACGAATGAACAACGAGGCAAGTGCCAAAAAAACTGCTGCTAAACTCAAGTTGGCGATTACACCCGGTCCGTTTACAAACTGGACCATGTAATTCCATTAGAACATCGAGCAGATTCCTGTATCGCAGGCAACAGGCCCGAATCGCATTGGTGTAAAGTTAATTAAAGCCGAAGCTAAGGCTATTGCACCATCTTTATCCAAATTATTTAATTTATGTTCTTCGACAGCTACTTTTCTGCAGATATTGAAAACTGCTGAAGTTGTTCCCCCTGTTCAAAAACGGTGATAAAATCAAAGCCGATAACTATCGACCCATTTCTACCTTACCGGTTATCTCTAAAATTATCGAAAAACACGTACACAACACTCTTATGAAAGAGCTTCACAACAGAAATTTAATTTATCATCTCCAATCCGGGTGTAGAAGACAGTATTCAACCGAATCCGCTCTTATTAGAATTGTTGATCAATTACTTTTTTCACTTGAAAATGAAGAAGTTTCGGGTCTGTTATTGGTAGACTTTAGAAAAGCTTTTGATATGGTAAACCACCAATTGTTATTGAATAAATTATGAGCATTTGGTGTAGGCAATAGATCTGTGGAATGGTTTCAATCGTATCTATTAAACAGATACCAGTTTGTTTCAGTGAATGGAGTATCATCGGAGAAATTATGTATTCAATCTGGAGTACCTCAGGGCTCTGTACTGGGCCCTCTACTGTTTATCATCTTCATCAACGACCTCCCTCAAATGGTCCAGGACTTTGTTGTTGATATTTTGCAGATGACACCACTCTGTCTCATGCAAGCCATTTCACCAACGTTAATGCCACCCATTGTGCTTTACAAACTAGTGCTGACAATCTTGTGAAGTGGTCTGATGATAATTTTATGGTCTTGAATTCCACCAAGACTAAGTCCATGCTAGTTACTGGTAAGCGCTTGAAGAAGAAACTTGCCAGTGATCATCAGTCGTTCAAAATCAACATTGATGGTAATTAAACAAATCGAACAGGTCAAGTCTCAAAATGTTTTGGGAGTAATTATTGATGACGAGTTATCTTTTGATGAGCATATTGACAAACTAACCGGAAAATTAGCGCAACGTATTGCTCTGCTGAAGAAGATGAGCTACTACCTTCCTTTAACGGAACGAATTGCTTATTACAACACTATAGTCAAGTCCATTATGATGTACTGTAGCAATGTATGGTCAAACACATCTAAGGAAAATCGTGCTGCCTGGGTCATGTTAGGAGCGTCAACAAGAACAAGAAGTGCCCTCCTATTTAAAGAACTTGGCTGGATACCTTTCGTTGATGAAGTTAAGATCAGGAAAGCAATGGTTTGCTACAACCGTTTAAACGCGAACTGTCCGCAATATGTTGAGAAATTGCTCAGAACTAGCTCTGAACACCATCAAAGAAACACTCGATATTCCAATTATTTAATTTGAAAGCCTAATATCAAAAGAGTAAAAGAGGGAGTTCGAACATTCTCTGTAGTAGCTGCAGATGTTTGGAATGAATTACTTATAACTATACGAAAGGCCCCTTCCCCAAAGGCTTTCAAATTTAAATACTTGAATTTGATAAGAAATAATTTTTATTCTTCTTAACTTTATTAGTTTATGTGCCTTTATTGTAATATGGTAATTTAGTTAATGGAGGGCCACTGTTTTTTTAATTTTTATTGTAATGTGCTAGCCTCGTAAAATAAAGTCTTTATTATTATTATTATTATTATTATTATTATTATTATTATTATTATTATTATTATTATTATTATTATTATTATTATTATTATTATTATTATTATTATTATTATTATTATTATTATTATTATTATTATTATTATTATTATTATTATTATTATTATTATTATTATTATTATTATTATTATTATTATTATTATTATTATTATTATTATTATTATTATTATTATTATTATTATTATTATTATTATTATTATTGTTGTTATTATTGTTATTATTATTATAATCATTCCAACGCGATCAGCATTTAAACGCGATTGTGGTAAAATTTGCAAGGGGCGACGAGGCTTAAAGATGCATCAACGGAGTTGTAGACTGATACATGACATGGATACAGAATTACAACAAGATATTGTCGATCAAAATGATTTGGACTTATCAGATGTAAACGAAGTGGAGAGAGGAAATATCAATGAAAATATTACAACTGTGTTTAGTGACGAAATTCCCGTTTTAAAGAAAGGAATACGGCTCCCAAAAAGTGACTCTGAATGGGTAACGGCCAACGAGTATTTCAAATTTTTCTTACAACTAATCACATCACAGGATTTAAATGCCAGCATTCAACAGTTAAACAAAACCGTATATGAATACTTCGCTAAAAATTTTGGTTTTATCAATAATAACCCAAATTCACTATTGGCAAATAAGTACAAAGAATATAGTATAAAAGAATTGAAAAAATCTCTGAAATCCCTCAAAACTTTGAACAATGACCCAGACGAAATCAAGTATGTATCACATTTGCTGCGCGACAAGCTCTGGTCACCTAGCAACAACCAAAGTCAATGTGATTCATGTCTAGACGTAAATAACTCTCCGTTTAATAACGTTAATCATGATAAATATATACAGAAAAACTTTTGGGGTTATGTAAAAATATTCTGAACAGAAATGATTCAGTATTACCGTCTTTTAATCTTAAACAATGCGTTGAGTATTTCACAAAAACGTTGGCCGCTGTTCACCCAAACAAACTGTTTCATATTCCAAGTTGGATTCCAAAGTTATCTGATCCTACAATACAATTTGACCTTGAACCCCCGACCTATCACCAAGTTACCAATACCATACGCAAAATGAAAGCGTCTGGTTCTCCTTGTCCTTTAGATCAAATCTCGATTATCTCCTTTAAACGCTGTCCTTTCCTACGATCGTATCTTACAAATTTAATACATGCTGTATGGTCTTCTGGCTCTATTCCCTCTGAATGGAAGAAGACATGTACAATATTAATTCATAAGAAAGGTGAAACGAGCGTTCCAGCAAATTTTCGACCAATTACGCTTGAGAATATACCCTTAACAGTGTTTACGTCATGCCTTCGTAATGCTATGTACTCTTTTCTCACTGCAAACAACTATATTGAACACAATATACAAAAAGGCTTCACACCAAACATATCTGGAACTCTGGAACATACAGCACAAATGGCAAGGATCATCAACACGGCTCGTAGCAAACAACGTTCTCTTATCATCACATTACTTGACCTTAAGAATGCCTTTGGCGAAGTCCATCACAATTTGATAACATCTGTTTTTGATTATCATCACATCCCTGAACACATTAAGCTAATCACTAAGGACTTACATACCGATTTTAAAACCTCAATTCTCACATCAAGCTTTCAAACATCTTTTATTCCGGTCCGTCGAGGCGTTCTTCAAGGCGATTGTCTTAGTCCACTCCTGTTCAACATGTATTTCAACACTTTTGTTCAACATATAAAAGTTGAAAAATATCGCCAATTTGGTTTCTCCTTTAAACTAATGAGCCCCGTGCACCGGTTTCAATTCGCAGATGACGCTGCTGTCATAACTACTCAAGAGTCCGAAAATCAACACCTCCTCAACCGTTTTTCTGTTTGGTGTCAATGGTCTAACATGTTCATTCGAGTTGAAAAGTATAGTGCTTTCGGCATAAAAAAACCCACCACAAAATCTGTCCAGTTCCTCCCAAAACTACTTATCAACAGTGTTCTGATTCCAACTGTTAAAGTCGGTGAATCCTTCCAATATTTGGGCCGCTATTTCAATTTCGATATGTCTGACGATGTTCACAAGTCCGAAATAATCTCACTCGTTGAGGATCTAATGTCAAGCATCGATTCCAAACCACTACATCCGAAGAATAAATTACTTCTATACAGCCGCTATGTCCTGTCGAAATTATCGTGGGTTTTTACAATTTCTAATATACCTCAAACGTGGATAAAAGAGAACATTGATTCATTAGTGAATAGCTATATTCGTCGCTGGCTTGAAATACCTGTTTCAGGAACACTGTCTACAATTTTCATGACAAGAAGTAAAATAATTTGGTCTCAATATTATCCCTCCTTCTGTAAAATTCCTCCAATGTCAGACAATTCTAAGGAATGCTTTGAAATCATCGCCTAATGTGGAAATAAATGAACTTTGGAAGTCTACCAGTACGAACAGAAACATTCAATATGACGTACAGTGCGACTCACGATATTACTTGTATGAGATATTTATGTAGTACGTATTCAAAATGAGCATTGCTATTCATTAAAACTTACGAACATCAAAACAAAGTTGTGACAAGATCTTTACGATGTTGATATTTGATGTTAGTCACATGACTGAAAAAATATGGCGATGTTCCATATTTGAGGTGGACCACGCTATTAGTTTTAAAAATATGATAACGCGACAGGACGTCGTTTTTAACTTAATTGGAAGTGTAAACGACATTCTTTAACAAAAACAGCATAGGTAACAACAAGAGAATGTCTTAGCTAGAAAATAAACAAACTTGGTGTCATAGTTGAAGGATTTTTCAAAGATTACGTGGAACGGTGGAAAAGAGAGATACTGGACTTCGAAAATAGATAAGAATGGGAGGTATTAGGCGTTTGAAGGAGAACTGTTCGTAAATTATCATGATTAACGTCTATCAACATTTTGAGAAAGTTTGCTTTGCCATATATCTTCAAAACTAGCTATGATGGATTCCTGGTAAGCAATAATAATTCTAAAAGTACCTCCACTGGTGTCGTGGAATAAACGTTTGGCACTGGATTGAGGCAAAAAAGTGCTTGAGAGCACAACAAGTGGAGACAGACAAGACAGACAAGTCGAGATCGACATGATTATTCCCTGATGCTGGAAAAGGAACTTGTGATGAAAGGTTTTAGGTACCTGCCAAAGAAGTGGTAGAACGATCATTTAGATCCGTATTATTAGCAACCAACATGTTTCATATGTGCCTAAATGTGCAAAAGAGACCTCTGATCCCTATTTTTGCCGTTACCAGCAGAACTCGTTTACTTTACCACTTTTTTGTTGACTCCTTAGCCTCGCTGGTCACATACCATCATTGAATATCAATAATCTAACCTATGCATACATTTTCCAAGCTTTATCATGCTGATTTCGTCTGCCCGTCAAA